>SJYA01000115.1:195098-312374 GCA_006410615.1 Neotragus moschatus
AAAAAAAAAAAAAAAAAGCATCACATCTATAAGGAAAAAAAAAAAAAGACTTTCAAAAACATTAATAAAGCATATAAAACATTTGGCATTGACTTAATTTTCACAATTATAAAAATAATAAAAAAAAATGTAACCCTTAAACATTCAACACCCCACATACTGTATTTTAGGGGAATATCAAGAAAACAAAAGGTAAATGGATTTAATGAAGAAAGTTCTATCTTCCATTTCCATTTCTAATCAACTTCAAACACAAATGTACCCATTCTTCAGCCAACTGCAATGTACTGTAATGAGGCCACATTAGAACTCCATTAATCCCATGCCCCCTTGTCTGTCCTTAATATTCTTTCTCCCCTTATGCTAATTACTCATACACTCAAAAAACGTTAAGTTGCAACCAGGATGTGAGAGGCCACTGGTTGTGCCTCGCTTGGGCTCATGCCAAACCCATGATGTACAGTACAGGAATTTGAGTCCTTAGTGCTACCTGAATAGTGCTGAGATAGCTCAGATGTCCTATGTTTATTCAAACACTCAGGACAGTCCAGGAAGCCATTTGTCCTTCTAGCATTGCAAAGGCACGGCTTTCATTCTTCCCATCAATAGGCTTTCAAACCTGCATGCTTGTTCCACTTATTAGCAGTGCTTATTATCATTTATGCACAATAAAACTTTGAAATCAAGGACTCACTCTCTTTAACATACAAAATTTAAAAAATAATAATAAAAAAACAACTTTCCCTTCCCCCCATCTTACAATAATGGCATTTTTTTTTAAATTTGACATTGTAGTTTCACTAAATGGTGTTTCCATGAAAATACAAAAACAATAATAATAATAAAAAAAAATCTCAACGATGGTTCTGGAAAACCCACTATCCCAAGAAGAGAAAGATAATAAAACACAATGTATGCAATTTCACACACAAAATATATATACACTTTTCAGGTGAAACTCATATATTTTTGAGCCACATTAGCCCCTTTGCACTTTCAAATAAAACTGGATGCTTATGTGCAATGATTGCCCTTTACCAAAAGGCACAGTAGGCTTTTAGAGCTCATTAGCAATATATACAAAGTACTTGGTTTTGTGGTTTGAAAAAATGTATCTGCTACGAAGTATGTTTCTAAAAGATGTATAGAAATATCTCCATTTACACTTTTATTTTTGAATCTGAACACAAGTCTCTGCTTATGTGGTTCAAGCAACATCTCCAATGGAAAGCTTACCCTCTGATCTGTTGGGATATTTTTATGCACGTGCACAGTCTAGAAGAGAGATGGACGGGAAGTTGGGTTCTCACAGTTACTTTCAATCTAAGTAAAACTAATAGTATTAAAAAGATAAGTGATGTAGTGATATAACTAATGCTACAGTAAAACTGATCTCATAATTTTACATTTTCCAAATCAATACCCCTATTTTAAACCCTGAAGACAGAAAGGTCAACAAGCCTTTAGAAGCAGAATTTTATAGAATGTGAGGGTCACTAGAGGAAACATTTACCAAATAATACTATTTATGTTTCAAAAAGTCTTCCAAGTGCTTCAATTCATGGTTTACTGAGATCTCTTACTGTTTAGCAGAGATGAAATATCTCTGTAAGATTCCTGTTTTTCCTGGATATTCTTAATTCATATTAAAGGTTTATTGCAAGAACTAGACAGGTGCATTCATCCAATCAAATCAATCTTAATTTGCTAACCTTAAACTAGGGTTGCAAATATGTAATTGAGTTAATCAATCTAGTTGTGAAATTTAGTTTTCAAGCTTTTGTACTGGCAGCTAATGCTTTGCCAATAAATACTGAGAGTTAAGGTGTGTCTGGCATTAAATATGAGGAGATTGTTGATATACCAGGACACATGGTGTCAGGTGCTACTGAACTGGCTGCAATGACTTTTTAAGGATTTTGGCCATTATTCACATTCCCCAATCCCAACCAAAAGCAAGGGAGGATATTTCTTTTTTTCTGGTGAATGATAGTGTAAACATGGACTTTTTCTTGCAATTGAGCTATATCACCCCGAAGGCAACCACCATCAGTAGCAGAGATATCAGTAACATAAAATACACCAACGTAGAGAATCGTGTACATAGGTATCCAGTCTCATCCACATAATAACAAATAGATCAAACCAAAGGTTGGATGTAACATGTTTTTAGCATCAAAAGAACTGAAGGCATCTACATGTCATTGTCACTCACATATACTATCAAGATCTAGATACCTACTACCATTCATGGCTGACTTTGAGAGAAGGTCTATAGATAAGCCATCCGAAACAAGTAAATTAGAAAAATAAAAAAGGTGATAAGTGCAACTCCATTTTTTCCTTTAAATTACATTTTAAGCAATACTCAATGCCCCCACCCAAAAATACATACTGTATATTTATATATTTATATATATAGTCTTAGACTATAAGGGTGAAAATGCTTTATAAAAGTCAATGAGAGCTCTCTGCCGCTTAAGGAGACACCCACTGCTTTTTTGCTCACTTCTGCATAGCCATGACAATTTCGGTCCTGCAAACAAGGGAGCTGAAGGCTTAAAGCCAGAAACAGAATCAGGCGCCAGGTCAGACATTAGGTAAAACGTAACCTCTTATTTCTCCTTCCCTTAAGAAACCAGACTGAAAAGAGGAAGGAGAGGAGCTAAGGAGAATGCTTGGCTGGACAAGCAGTAGTGCCTTGTTGTGGGGATGGGGGAATAGGGGGTAGGCAGATGGGAAAATGGGAAGAGCCTGCACCAGGATGGCTCAGCTCACTCCCCCTCTTCTTTGATACGTTGTTGCTTGTTGCGACGAGCATCCATGTCAAAGTTGAAATCATTCCACTCATCTCGGGGTGGGAAGGAGATGGTCTGGCGGAGGGTGAAGCGCACAGCATCAATGACACGCTCACCCCGGGTCTCACTGGAGCCTACGCTGACTGTGGAGGCACCACTTGGGGTCCGCAGGAGGTGGGGAGGGGAGGAGAAGTCGTGGAGCTGCCGGTGGTCCAGGATGCCTTTCCAGATGGCGTGTCGGAATTGCTCAGGGATTTTTAGACTTGCCAAATCCTGTGCAATAGGGAAGTGAATCCAGGAGAATTAGGACAAAGAGAAAAACTGGCATTTGTTACACACCATTTGGCTCCCAATGCTTGGCTTTAATTGACCTGCATTTATTGAACTCTAAATTCGACAATAAAATCAGCTCTTTATGAATCTTCAAGATATATGTAACTAAGCACAAAGATACAGCCTTGAGGTGTCATCTCTTCTTGTAGAGTATTTTATTTATGTTCTATTGGTCTCTGTTTCCTCATTGGTAAAATAGAGGTAATATTTAGATCACAGAACAAAAATCCCCAAAGTCATCCGGTAAAGGAATCTAGCAACTCTCAAATCTACCTGGCTCTAATCACTAGAAGAAAGATATTAATAGAATGCTACCACTTCTCATATGAGGAGATAGGGAAAAAAAAAATTACTAACAGATACTAAATACTTTCAACATGCCAGGCATTCAATTAATCATTTTCTATTCATCATCCTATTTAATGCTATGATTTGTGGTTGGTATTATTATGCCTGTTTTATAGACAGAAAAGCTGAAGGTCAGACATGTCAATAAATCTAAAATACAATTAAGTGAATGAACTGGGAACTCAGGACAGCCTCTGAACCTGTAACTGTCCTAATGGTCAAAAGGTCTTTTGGTGTTTGGATCAATCAGGGTATCAAAACACAGAGTATGTGTCCATGTTCTATGGATAGGGGCAGAAGGCACTACAAAGATGATTGATCTTAACTAACTGTGGTAGCATCTCTGTTTATCTGCATTAGTTCTTCACTAGCCTGTTTTAGTGATGGCTGGCATTTTTTTATGGAGCAGCATGGTAGGTAGAAAGAACATCATGCTTGGCATCAGAAGACCTTGGCAGAAGCTCTTATTCTGTCACTGACTAGCTAGCTCTAGACCCTCCTCAAGTCATTTATTTCCTACTGGCCTCAGTTTCCTCAGTGACAAAATGGGATACAATTCCTTTTTAGGTCAACATATAATGTGGACTCATATGCAAATGTGGACGTGAAAGTATATTGCACATTGTAAAGCATACTATGTAAATCTCAGTCATCTGTATTATTACTATGTTATATCATGATTAACCCATTCTTGTATCTTAGAAGGAATACTTATAAAAACACTGAAATTTAATCATATTCTTTCCAGGGAAATATGTGAAGTAACTAAGACTGGTGTTGAGAGACAAGCTGAAAAGGAAGGGTCTATTTCCAGTGATGAACAAGAAGAAGCTGAAGTGAGGATGCAGAAATTAGATAGCCTCCCAATATTTCTTACTTTGGAAATGAGCAGTATGGGTACTCTAATTTTCTATTCTAGCAGGAGAATATATTATAAAGAAGTTACTCCACAAATAGGTAAGTCAGCATACCTCTGTATGCTTCTGAAACTCCAAATAAATCCAAAACTCTTTGTAAACTAGGTTCCATTGAACTACATTACTCTCTGGATAGATCTGAACTTATCCTGGTGGGTGGGATAGCTGTGGCCCAGAGCCTGGCTCAGGACCTAGCTAACACCAGCAGAGATGGACTTGTGGAGAGCATCGGCAGATCATAACAACCAAAGAGGCATCCTGACACAGTCCCCATTGAGGAGAAGTAAGTGGAAGACAAAACTAAAAATATAAGGAAGGGACAAAGTTCCTGTTCCATCATGTAAGGTTGTCAAACATAGCGCAACACAATGTGTCACACTGACTTCAGTGGATGGACATCATTGTGAAGTTCTCAGAAACCTGTTGGAATGTACTCCTAAAGCTTTCTATGTGTCTTTTACTTGTAATTTCTTCTTAGGGAGCAGCAGCCAGGGGTGATTGAGGGGTAAAGAAGGGTGGGCATAGGGGCAGTGCAGCATATGCTCATTACCATAGGGCAGGGGTGTTCTTACACTGCATGGGCTGTCTCTGGCATCGGTGCTCAAGGAGGGGGGCAAAAAGAGGTCTCAACTACAGAAGCAGCAGCAGAGGCAGAGAATATCTTCTTCCACCAGCCCAAAGGGCCCTCTGGAAGCTAGAAGGAGGAGAGTGAACCCCAAACAGAGCAGCATATAGCATAGCCTGGGAGAAAAACCAGATTGCTGTAAACCAGAATGAAATGAGCTCCCTCCCATTCGAGCAGTAGTTCAAGAGGTACTGTAGAAGCAAGAATAAGTTCCCTCCCATCCAGGTTGCTCTAAAGGCTATCACAGCCAGAAGGCAGTGATTTTGAATCCAGTTTGATTAACTGAGACCCAGAGAAGCAAAGTGACGACACCATGTTCTTATCGCCACTAAAAAGCATGGCTGGGACTTGAACCCATAACCAGTGATCTTTCCCAGTGGTCAGGGATGCCTGGACCCTATTCTGGTAGAGTTGATCATGACCAAACATATGGTTCTTATCGAGAGACACAGCTCAATCCCCTATCATGTCCTATTTTAAGGAAAGGCAGAAAAGTTCAATTAATAGGGTGAAAGGACAAAAGCTTATACCTCAGGGTTCTATTCCTGGTTCTGACATCAATTAATCCAGACAAATGACTATATTGTTGTCCCCCATGTTTTAAAGTGAGAATAACATCACTATCTTCTTGCTTTCCTCCCTGGGATCTTACACCAATTAATGAGGACTTCCAGAAAGTCCTCTGAACTCTTCAGAGATCATCTATTCCTTGAAGGTGGGAATCAGATCTTTTTCCTGCTCTGCACGTAGTATGCATGTAATAGAAGACGGCTGACTGATCAGACAAGCTGCGGATGGCTGAGTCCTGAGCTTCTCAGATGTAGAGGTGGAGGTCTGGGGATCTTTCTAATATGGTTATGGGTTTCATCAAAATCGAGGATTGAGAAACAGGGAATTCAATTACAAGGTGAATGTCACCAGAGGGAGGAAATTAAGAAATACAACTCAAGAGAAAAGTCTAACAGTTACTTACATCCATGGAGTAATGCTCAATCTGATAGATGGTGGTCAGCCCCTGGGTCGTGAAATAGTCCAGACATGATGAACAGCCCAACCTTGCTAAGAAACTGCAGAGGGAAGAGGGAAGAGGAAGGAGGAAACAGAAAAAGAAAGTTCACCCCAACTGCATTGGCAAGATAAAGGAAAACCCAACATTTTTCCCTGGGATGCCCTACAGAAGAGACTAGGGGTATATAAAATATATGTGGGGCCTTGGATTGGAGGCTTGGGGGTGATTAGAAAAGGCAACGACACCCGACTCCAGTACTCTTGCCTGGAAAATCCCATGGATGGAGGAGCCTGGTGGGCTACAGTCCATGGGGTCACTAAGAGTCGGACACGACTGAGTGACTTCACTTTCACTTTTCACTTTCATGCATTGGAGAAGGAAATGGCAACCCACTCCAGTGTTCTTGCCTGGAGAATCCCAGGGATGGGGGAGCCTGGTGGGCTGCCATCTATGGGGTCGCACAGAGTCGGACACGACTGAAGCAACTTAGCAGCAGCAGCAGTGACATGAACTTTAATTTAGATCTACAAAGATTAAAGCCAACTGTTCAAGGATTCCTGCAGAGCAGAGATTTTTCAAATGATGGATGAGTGGAGTTCCAGGGGTTGCATATCAGTGCCTTAGGAGCCATTGCAGGGGGTGAAAGGAAGGAGTCCAGTGCTCAGGTTTCCAGTCCTCTTGCCTCCTAGCTCTTTACTTCAAAAATAGCATCTCCACTTTGACTGTTTGTATCTGAGATTTCTGAGAATGGTTTATGTGGCTAAGGAAAAATTGTGGGCCACTATACTGTGAAGTCATCAATGCTTTATGATTTATGTCCTCTTCAGAATACAGATCCCCTTCTTTTCTTTCCTGGTCTCAGATCAATGGTACCACAATCATCACAGAGTCAAATGCTGGATGGGATAAGACAGGCACTTGGCCATCTTTCTGACTGACACTGCTAATGCTACTGCATCAGTCATGTGGGAAACAACACCTATTATTCCAGCAGTCAAGTGAAAAAGCCCTTCTGCACATGAAGCACGAGCAGATGACAGGCAACAGGCATGAGATTTGGACACCTACACTTGCCTCTGCTGGGAACAAATTTCTAGGCTTCGTGGCTTGCTTTCTTCTAGCTATCTGAACTCCCTTTCCTGGAATGTCCCTGTTTCTCACATGACAAAGCAGAAGGAGCCACTGGCTTCTTGAGAGTCCCTGTCATTTTTGCTAATGTTCAAACTTTTTGATGGACATCCAGCTTCAACATAGTGATCCCATGGTGGTTGAGAGCTAGGAGGCCTAGAGAGCAGGAAAGGGAGCAAGATAGCAAGTTGACTGCCCTTTTGGGAACCCCAGCCCTGAGCACCAATTTAAAGGTTACAACTGACTGTAAAAATATGATGGAGGAGTAAGGGAGTAAGTGAAGATGGAGAAAACAGGCGTGGACACTTATAGGCCTATAAACTCACATTTTCACTTTTCCCCACATTGGTTATTATGGTTACTTTGATTAAATACTACTGATGACTCCATAGATTAGAGATAACTGAACTTGAACCACAGGGTTGCTTTCTTTCTTTCCAACTATGCTATTCACTTTGACAGTGTCCACCCTCCACCACCCAGAGATGCTTAGGACAGGCCCCCAGGGGACATGCTGTGGACTCACCTGACAAGGCTGCAATCTGTGGGGTACGGAGGTGGGGGGGTGCAGTGGGAGGTGGATGGCATGGAGAGTGGGGGAGGGAGGGCTTGGGTGGGGCTGAGTCCATTCATGTCTCCAGCCATTGGCATGTGGGTGCCCATCATAGGAACTGAACAGAAGCAGGAGGAACAGAGAGGGTTACTGCCGTTATCACATACCAGCATCCCAGTGGTCCATCTCACCTGGTTTAACGTTACCAAGGGCCTACTCTACCAGCCTTCCCTTCCAGCCTTGTCTCTTACTACACCCCTCTAAGCACCCTGTACCTCACTGAACAGAAGAGTTACCAAACTCCAAACTAATGACATACTTCTTGACCATGGTACATGCTCTTAGAACAATCTCTTTCCATTCTGTTTTCTACTTCTAATGCTTTGTCTCCTTCTAATACTTGCTGCTCCTGATGTTAATACCGTTCTCCTTGTATTTGCCTTCCTGAGTTATATTTCTGCCTCCTTCACTAGGCTAATCTCTCTAAGCATGGAGATTAGACCTGATACATGTCTGGTTCCCCCAGAGACCCATGAACAGTGCCTGGCATAGAGCAGATGCCCAGGAAACTTAAGTTATGTGAACAAATGAACAAATCCATGAATGAGAAAGGGCCCTTTGGGCTACTGGTTTGGGAATGAGAGAATTCACTGCAGTATTTGTAGGGAACCAAATGTCTCAGAAGGAAGGAGGCAATGAAAGACCCTAGCTCTTTTTTTCTGGTCCATTTCAGGATTATGTTTGGGAATGACACCAACTTGGACTGGTTTCTTACTAAAGAACAAACTGTAAACACTCACTTATAGAGAAGAAAAGCTCAATACCAATAATAATTATGAAACAGATTTTGTTTTTAGGTATAAAAGAATATAAAGCACAATAACATGTCCACAAAAAGATGAAGGTAATTTGCTTCTAGTTTAGTGAATTGTAGTTTACCAAAGGGGAAAGGCCTCTACCATCAGCTAGTCAGCTAGAGAGCACAGGCCAAGAACGTCTCATCAGTTCCCCTCTGACTTTCCTGATGCCACCAGAGGAAAATTATTAAGCATAAATAAGGAAAAAAGGACGCAAACTGTTACACAAATGTGAAGGATCATTACCATTATCCCTATTTTGTCATCTCAAAACAAAGTTGAGGACTCTATGATCTCATCAGAGAGAAAGCAAAATAATAATAATAATAATAAATGGTTCCTTCTCCTTTTATTGCCAAAGTAGTAGACCTATTGAGGGGTCAGATTTAGTCTTAGGATGTATATGTCATTAGTGAGAGAGTGGTCTGGCTCTAATGTCTGCATTGCCATACCAAGGAACCAAACCTCATATACCTCTGACGTCAATACAGTCTGAACAGGTGCTATCAGAACCAGAGAGAGTCACAATCCGAGCCTCCCTGCCTGGATGCGAGCAGAGTTTGGAGGAGAATGGGTACATGTATATGTGTAGCTGAGTCCCTTTGTTGTATACCTTGAAACTGTCACAACGCTGTTAATCAGCGATACTCTAGTATTAAATAAAAAGTTTTTTAAAGAAAACCCCATCTCTACAAGGCAACAGTGAAATGAAAATTTGAAGGATTGATAGAAAACATATGAGGATTTCTAGGATAAGACTGAGGCACTGCTTTATGAGGGTGATTACAAGACACATGGGATGTATTTAGGCTTTATAACCCTTCTGTATTTTTACCATCTCACTGTGTGTTTGCTATCTTTTTTTTTTTTTTTTCTTTCAAGTTTGGATATCCACTCTGCTAGGTGGACAAGCTAATTATATTTACAGCAAAGCTATGTACTGATCATCATCCATTTCCAGGCTCAATTCACACATTTTCTCTTATACTTAGTTGATATGAGGAATCTGTGTGTGGGTAAATAAAAGGGAGGCTCCTTTCCGTATGCTGATTCTTTAATAACTGGGTATGGGATGAAGGGGATGAGTTGAGAAGACCAAAAATGTGGAGTCACAGACTGATGAACTGTTAAGTGTGCAGAATGATAATTTTATGAGTGGAAAACTGAGCATTCGATCAGAGAGGTGGCTTGTCCAGAGTTACACAGCTAATACTGCAATGGAGTCCAGACTACAATCTGTTTCTCTAGATTTTAAGTCTACCACATTATGCTGCTTCCAACAAGTTGGCCAGGTTTCCTACCGATAATCTCAAAGATTGTAGAAGGTAGGTCCCCATCCAGGTTGGCAGGAAGCAGACTGTTCTTTCTACAGATATCCTGATCCCTACTAAAGGAACAGCCTTCTCCATCTCTACCAATGTGCTTTGCAATGAGTCACAGATCTTAAAAGGGAGACAACTTTGCCCAAGAGAAATTTAAGCCACTCAGCGTCGATCCTTCCTGTCTCTTTGTGCCTCCCATACAGCTTCAGAGCAAGCCTTCCCTGATCCCAGAGCAGAGTCTTCCACTACACTAGCCCTGCTGGTCCGCCAGCTGCAGCTCAAGGGAGATGTTCTTACTGTTGGCTCCCATGCCATCAGGAATGGTGGTGGGAGTGAGGGCGTTGCGCTGCTGAGGGTTGATAAGCTGGCTCACGGAAGGCAGCTTGTTCATGCTGTTCATTTTGTTCAGAGGTGGGGAGCTGTTACCGTAGGAAGACTGAGACTGCATCGAGGTCCTGGGAACACAAACATGGAAGTATGGTAAGCACAGGATGCTGAGGAGTGGGGACTGGTCATTTCCAACAGGTCTCAGATTAAAACATGGCCCTAACTATATAGGTGTAAAAATATTCCTCCAGAGCAATGACAGGAACTTATTTGTGTTTCCATTTGAGAACCTCTCCTGCCTTGGCAGGGATCACAAAGCTATCATCATATCGTATGTTTCCTATGTGACTACAGGACAGAGATGAGTATCTTCCTAAAGCATCTCCTTTGTGAGAGGGGAAATCATTGCATTCTCTTTTCCCCCTTTTGTTTTCTCCATCCCTCTCAAGGTGAAAATCAAAAAGGGAAAAGAACTGAGTGAGGACCCAAAGGCTTATGAAAGACATGGAGATGGTGAGCTCAAATTGTGGCCGAGGTGTTTCGCCTATAGCTGGAGCTTGGCAATTTGGGATACATAGAAAGTAAGCATAAAGCCAATCCAACAGGGCATTTGGCAGCCATCATGCAGAGGCCTCAACACGGAAACGTGCCTTCTCAGCTTAGCTGTTCCTGGGCCATGAGGGAGCCCATCAGAATACCAACAGCCTCTCTACACAGAAGGAATCTGAGAGTCCAAACAACTGTTCTGTTAAGCTTCCGGAAGTCTCTGGGGCGTGTGTGTGTGTGTGTGTGTGTGTGTGTGTGTGTGTGCAGGTACTCAGTTGTGTTCGACTCTTTATGACCCCATAAACTGTAGCCTGCCAGGTTCCTCTGTCCACAGAATTTTTCAGGCAAGAACATTGGAGTGGGTTGCCATTTCCTACTCCAAGGGATCTTCCCCACTGAGAGATCAAATCTGTGTCTCTTACGAAGAGAATAAGAAACACGGTTTTCCATTCAGCATGACTTTGATTTGCAAACTAACTAGAACTGGTTGGTCCTACTATGTATTGTGGCTTCCCTGGTGGCACAGTGGTAAAGAATCCGTCTGCAACGCAGGAGATGCAGAAGACAGGTGCTCAATCTCTGGGTCAGGAAGATCCCCTGGAGGCGGGCACAACAACCCACTCTAGTATTCTTGCTGGGAAAATCCCATGGACAGAGGAGCCTGGTGGGCTATGGTCCATGGTGTCACAAAGAGTCAGACAGGACTGCAGCCACTGAGAATGTACACAGCACTATGTATTATATTATATACGATATTCCCTATTCAGCTGCCATTCCTGACTTTAAACTAGTGACTTCTACCGGAATTAGCGGATATGGAGTCAGAAATTCAAGACTTGAGTCTTCCTTCAGCATATATTAGAAAGCTATAGGTCTCTGTGCAAGCCAGTAAACACCCCTCACCAGAAAACTAAAATGTATGTAAACTAAATATATATATACTTACTGCATGAGTTAGATGCTAGACATGGGGAAACCCATAAGAAATTATCTCATCTTTGAGAAGCTCATAGAATAGAGGATATACGGTGATTATAATCCAACCAACCTTGTAGAGCAATGGTGCTAACTGAACAAGATAAGATGAGGAAGAATTGTACACACTATCAGACACTATCAGACATTTACAGTGAGTAATCTGTGCCCATAAAGTGAAGACTGGGTTGAGCATGTAAAGGGGGAAAACCTCCCCTATGACACTTTTCAAATAAGATGTATTATTTTGTTCCTATCTGTCTCCTCCTTGTTGGAGCCATACGAACTTGCATAGTCAAGTTTCGTTTGTGTGTATATTAGATTTAGAAGGCTCTGTGCAGGAATCCAAGTTCCAAACAAGCATGGTATAATAATGTCTGAAAAAAATAACAAGTGGCTCTAACACCTGAGTGCTACAGTAGAGCTAGGCTTGGACTTCAAAGCTGCCACTCTGCATCCTCCATAATTACACAAAACATAGAAGCCTCCATCCCTATCACTGAATGAGCCTTGGCTAGAGGAATTCAAATCATAGGCTATATTTGCATAAATGAACACAACAATTAACATGCAATTGACAATTCAGCTGGATTTTACAATTGCTGCCTTAAAGCGGGAGGGTACTGATTTCTCACGTTAGCCCTCCTCAAGAAAACAAGTTTAGATCCTTGTTGTATAAACAGGTGTTTCTATAATAAACTCTCCCAATTGTAAGATTCTTCAGGTTACCAAGCTCTCCTTTATCCATTTTCTGAATGAGTCTCACATGGACATGGGGTGGCAGGGTAGTGATGGGCAGAAACAATAATGCCTGTTGTACAGATGTGTAAATATAATACTCTAAGAAAAAATGGACCCAAGTCACACATGGCTCTAAATGATGAGCTGAGAGGGCTCTTCTCTTAGTCCAAAGCATTTCCTTTCATTTTGTGGCACCTTCCCAGAAGTAAGACAGTGCAATAGGTTATATAATCAAGAAGTAGGTAAAGTAGTGAGGGAAACATAGGAGGCTGAGATAAAGCCTGGAACAATGGATATAGTAAAGGGAGTCCTAGCTATCCCCAGGTCCACTCCACCCCTGTGTAGAAGCCTTGCATGAGTCACCATGTTTGAATATGCCTAGGAACATCTGTTAAGTCCCTATTGAAGTGCAAGAAAGCTCAGAGCAGGATGACCAAGAGAAACTTCACTAAGTGCTTCTTCCTTTATCTTTACCTACCACAAAGTAACAAAGATGCCTGGCTGCCCAGACTCCAGAGGCAGACTGGTCCTCTGTAACCTGAAGAAATGTCTAGTTATCCCTCCTACCCTCCCCAATCAGTCACACGTACAGCAAGAACTAATGAAAACGTTCCTTGAAGCATTAACGTCCACCACTAGGAAAGTGAAAGTGTATTTAAAAGCTCTGAATTTTCCCTGGACCCTTAATTATGGTGAATGCCTTCTTCCACATCCTATGACAATTCCCTTCTCCTGTTCCCTTTGTGGTCTTTATTTTTCTATAATTTTGTTAGTTCATTTTAAGCCACCTAAACTATTTTTGAGGAAGGTAGGTCACAAATCACAGATGAACAAAGAAGGAACATGAATTTTGGAGCCAATCAAAACATCTGGGTTAATATTTTAGATCTGACCCAAATCAGGTAAGGGATTTAGAGCTTTATACAAGTCTCTCCAGTCTCATTTTCTTAATCTGTAGAACAGGTATCACACTCACTCCAGAAGACTTGCTATGGAGATTAAATCAGATTATGTAAGAGTCCTGGATATTGTCTTGTAAATTGTAGGAGCTCAAGAGACATTGCTGCCTTTTGCTCTTCCCCTCCAGCTCCAAATGTTTAATACTTTAGTGTGCAGTCAAGGGGATAAGAGGTGTCAGTTTAAGAATTAATAGAAGAAGAAGTGGCAAGGACTCTCAGCTGGACAAATCCAGAAATTAGGGTGACGAGATGAATAAGAATAAGAGAGCTTGAAAAGTTCAGAAACTTTGAATGTATCTCCTTTAATGCTGAAGTGAGTGTTAAAGCTACAAGGAGAAAGGTTGTGGTCATCCGTTTATTATAAGCTTGTATGTCTGATGTAGAAAATATTCCGAACATCTCTATGTGCTCTGGAAAAGGGAGCAAAGCTGAAAAAGATCATAACCAATTTAAAGGCCTTGAAGAACATTTTTTTTCCCCTTTACAAATATAATGTCACAATGTTTGAGCAGACAATCCTAAATATTGCTGGGGCATATTAAGAGACGGAAAAAGTGTTCAGAGACAACATAACCTGTGCTGTTATATACAATATACACAGACTAAATGGAAAAAGTAAGAATTTAGATACTCCCAGAAAAATAACAAGGTGTAAGCCTCAGGTCATTTTCTCTAGAGGCACTTTAGATTTTTTCAGGAATCCAACATACAAAAATTAGAAAAGGTATGTTCCATGCATTTCTAGTTTTGAGTAGAAGTCCTGGTAAAATCAAGTTCTAGTTCTTAATGCTGATAATGTAGGTTTCTGTATACATTGCTAGGAATAAAATCCCATATCTCAGAACCACAAGAGAGCTTTAGGATCATCCAGGATTGAAATCGGGTTTCCAGATTCAGAGTCTAGACAGTATCTATGTGGCAGAGAGTTAAGATTCTTAAGAAGACACAAATTCAAAGTCTTCACCATTTTGCTGGAGATGCCTAGAATTCCAACAAAGGATTCCTTCTGTGTCCTTCAATCTTCCATTGCTAAAGAAAAGATAACTCTCTAGTGGAATCTGGCAATGTATCAGGGTGAAGCTATCTTACCAAACCACTGCTGGAGTGCAGTCTCAGATCCTAGAAACAACATAGCTACCATAGGTATGAGAGGGTTCAAAAAAAAAGAGGAGGGTGGTGGGCAGAAAGACATGGAGCATGAGAAAAGGAATGGTTCCTCTTGGAAATTCTGCCCAGTACCAGCCCACGTGTAACTTTTCTCCCTATCTGGGGAATTTTGCTTCTAAAGACAAAAGACAGTGTTTCTTCTCCAGCTAGATCAACTGTAATTATAAAATATGTTCCATCAGCTCACATATATGCATGTGTATAAACATCACTCAAACACATTAAAAACTTCCATAAAAACAGACTGAATTTCAGAATGAAAAGTCTGAAAGAAAGTGCAAATGTTAAAAAACTAAAATATTTACTCACCCTTTAAGGAATTTGTGAATTCCTTAAAAGGAAAGTGAAAGCTGTGCCAATGTAACAAGATAATCTGATTTCACTATTCTACTTTTATCTCAGACATAAACAAGCTTTTTCTTAAGTGCTTTTCTAAGTGACTATACTATTTTTATTTAGAAAAATAGTTTTTGAAGTTTTAAAAAAGAGTTACTCAAAGATCAGAAAATGTAATTTTTTTTTTTTTTAAAAGCATTGAACAATAGGTTCCACTACAGATTTCTGGATATTTTCTATGGCCTTTGTCACAGAAGCCAAAATATTTAATAAATTGGAATTTCACTTAAATTTCTTCTAAAGAACTTGGCGGCTGAAGATATAACCTAAGACTTGTTCAGGGATATAAACAAATGATACTATAAGGGTCTAGCTCTTTATGATGAAATTTAACATGCAAAGGACTAAAACATATTTTCAAGTTAGTGTTGGCATTGAAATTTGTTTTTAGGACTGATGACCTTGATACAGAGTATCTTAAATAAAAACAGCAACTATTGACAATAGTGTAGACAGAACCCAAATGACCTATTTTGCTTGCTCTTTCGACTTACACATTGCACTTCAAGCACTTAAATGAAAATATTCTAGCATTTAAGAGATTTTTAAAAAAGCAAAAGAGACAGAAAAGAAAAACTGCAAGATAAACCAAGATGCAAAAGTTTATTGAAAATTAAAATCACACGTCCATAAAGCAACAGCCTCAATAACAAGAAATCATTGCTGTGGTGACACAGAATAAAGAGCTGGTGACCTGGTGTGGGGAGAAGATTTTTTAAGTCTTTATACTATTATTTTTAAATATGATTTTACAATGGAAATATATAGATCCTCTAAACTCATCGAATCAAAAAAAGTAAAGTTATCAACTCTAATATTTGGGCCAGAAGGGTTGAACTTAACATGTGTTACTTGGATATCACTTAGACAAAACCTAAGTGTCCTTGACAAGACAGTTTGAACAATATTAGTGATATGGGTGACTTTAGGGTCAGACTGAGGGACAGGAACTCCAGAGATGTTAATCATAGATTTGGTGTTAGGATTTTGAATTCCACTTTGGGCACTGAAGAATGATATATGGCTGCCTGGAAGAATATCACCAGGGTAGTTATACCTTCTTCTTAAAATGACAAAAGAGGTTTACTTTCCTTGGGGTCCAAACACCAATTTGGAGGGGTAGGTCTCCAGCGTTTCCAGGAGCAAGGAAGACAGACTATCAGATACTAACATGGGTTGTTAGTACAGGGTCTGACACAGCATTAATGAACTTTCTGCTACATATGAGGGGAGGATACTGATGATGTAAGTTCTCAAAAAGAAGAAAAGAATCATCCCCTACAGTGGCGACTCGTGGTAGTTATCACCTCTCTGCCCAGCAGTACATTTGACACCTTAGCTTGTTACTATTTGCAGTATCATTGCATGACCAGCATTAAAAGGGTCTGACTGAGTCTCTCAGCCTCCCACAGACAATAACAACTTTTTTTCTCCTTTTCTTAAAAAGACATCTAAGTTTGAGACCTGCTCAAAAGCTTCTTCGTGAGTTTCAGAAACAACAGAAGGTAACAGAAAAGGGTTCCAATAAACATCGTAATGCCCCTCGTCCCAACCTGAGCTCCTCCCTCCCGAGAAACAACACAAAAGCTCACAGACAAACACAGGGGTTCTGACAGACCCATACTAGATTTAAGGATACAGAATCTGCAGAAAACATCCTTTCTTGTACAGTTTTGAGTCCCTTCTCACTAATGACTGTGTGCCTTTGAGCAGTTGGGTCTCTGAGCCAAAGTGTCTTCAAGTCCTGGTTACGAGGGCTGGATACACACACACATGCACGCACGCGCACACACACACACACACACACACACTCACACTCACACACACAGAAACACAATAAACACACACACTCAAAATACAGAGATGGGACTCTATGGGTACACTGATCGATTTGGGGGACTGGAATGTCTAAAGAAGGCGTCAGATTGTCTCGGGGTTTCTCTCCGCGGCTCCACAAGCTCATTCCTGAAGCAGGCTGAAAGGAGACTGCAGAGAGGAACCAGAGAAAAGAAAAGATGAAGGCTTAGGACTTCACATATTCAAATCCATTGAATGCAGAAACATTTCCTTCTACCTTCATGATCATAGCACAGTCAGAACAGAATGTCTGCAAGGCTATTTTTATTCCTTTTTCTTTACCTTTAAAATCACTCAGAGATGACATTTCAAGATTTTGAAGAAGAAAGGAGAAAAGGTAGTGATAGTTATCCAGAACTGTGAGAATCACTTGTGGAAATTTTTCTTTTTAAGGCATTTTTTTCCAGATCCTTTCTGAGACCAGGTTGGAACTCAAGCAAATATATATAGTTTTAAGAAGTTCCACAAGTGATTCAGTTGAGGACTACTGAGACAAGGTAGGTCATGATGCTTAGTACAGCATTTGGCATACTGGACGCAATTAATTGTAAAAAGGAATGCAGAGACAAGAAGTAACTTCAATCTTTTGTGAAATGTCATCTGCCCAATTATAATGCCTCATTACTGTTCCTATCTAGCCTAACTGTGAAGTATGAAGAAATATGATCTTATCAGTCTGGGGGCTGCATCATCCTGCCTTTGTAAAGAACTATTAATGAGTATTTTGTATGTGCCCAGATTGCAATGGATAAGTATCTTAATCCTTTCAGTCACAAACTTGGCCTAGAAATGCACATATCAAGCTCATGAAAGCAACTTTTGCATAATGAAGAAATCAATTACGCTCAAGGATGCCAGGAACAAATCCTTTTATTTTGCTAAAGGTTGTGCAACCTCACAAGCTGTTAGGGAATTGCTGCCCTGATGGCTTTTGAGTCACATTTGGTTATTCCTTGCAAAGAAACAAAGCCATTTTCCCTTAGTCAGGACTGAGATTTAGGAAATCCTCTCACCAGCAAGAATTGGGATCATCTTAAAGAAGATGCCAGAATACAACTTCTTAATAGTAGAGAAGTAATTTATTACCAACTAAAGAACAATGGCTTTGACTTTTTGTGTGGATACTACATCTTAGGGCTTCTCTTAAAGGGTTGAATGAGACAACATGCAGAAATCATCTTTCCCTTATGATAAAAGTGTCTGGACCAGAAGGATACCTACTGAGACCTAAAACTGAGATAAGTTCTGCACTGAGACATAAGAACTTAGAATAGTGACTTAATCCATCTGAATTTAATTAATCTGAGGATTTTTTCATCAATACCAACTCAGAGCTAGTAACTCTCTCTCCTGACAACTTTCCAGCATCTCCGTGAAGTTCAAAACTAACTGGGTAAACTATAAATGCTTGTGCACTGCCATGACCTGTGAGGTTGAACTACATGTTAACTTTTCAAAGAAAATCTATGAAACTAGCAATTTCAATCAAATAATCTGGAAATGCGGAAGATGGAAGATTTCTAAGTCAAACTTAGAAATACGGTATTAATCATATCTCTCAGTGAGAAAGATTTCTGTCTGCTGCTTTCTCCTACAGTGATAATTCTGAAAATATTACTTGCTTCTCTCACAGATACATGAATTTGAAGAAAATGATCAACATTCTTGAAGAAAACCATAGCTAGATAAGCCTAAAGAGATAGGACTTTACAATGAAACCACAAAGGTAAATAGTAACCACTTGATACAGAGACAGAAAAGTGGGAGTAAGCGCTTACTTTGGTTTTCCTAGGCTTCCCTAGTGGCTCAGCTATAAAGAATCCACCTGCAATGCGGGAGACCTGGGTTCAGTCTCTGGGTTGGGCAGATCCCCTGGAGAAGGGAAAGGCTATCCACTCTATTATTCTGGTCTGGAGAATTCCATGGACTGTATGGTCCATGAGTCAATAGGTCACAAAGCATTGGACATGACTGAGCAACTTTCACTTGGTTTTATTTTTATAACTTTCTTAACTAATGAAGCAGACCAAATCATTGTAAAGAGCTATATCCTTCAGATCTGATTCTGATCTCAGCTTTGCTATGAACTAGCTATGAACTCACAGGGGTAGTTAACTGGGCCTCAGTTTTCCCAGCTATGGTACAAAGAGGCTAGAACTAAGGTCTTGAAGCTCCTGTTCTGCTCTGATATTCTATGACCTATCTGACCAGTGAGCTGCTATCAGAAAGTGATTTGATCCTACAGGAGAAGGAAACATTAAGAGCTCCTCAGAATGTCCATATTTGTATTAATATTAAAGTAAAAATCCATCCTGTAGAAACTCAAAAATAATTCTCCAGTGTTAGGCTAAGTAAAATTTTAACGAAGTAATGCTGGCTTCAGATCAGGATGAAAGCCAAGAAGGGGAGTAAATTGCAGAAGGAAAAAATAATGAAAAAGATAATATCGCTCTAAAGTACACAAGTCAAAAGAATTGCTAAGACGGTTTCAAGTGGCTTCTGAAAAACTGTCTTAAGAGTTAATGTCCCTTGAAAATATGATGGTAAGAAATCTAGTGGCAAGAATGGGTCCAACTTGTCCTCTTACTAGATTTTGGCTTCTATGAACTTCTATAACTCCTTATGTTTATTCCAATCAACTAAAATAAAATTTCTTTATACATTGTATAAAACCTACTTATAACAATTAGAGCCACAAAAATTCAATGAAGACTTATCCTCCAGAAAGCCTATGATCATGAAGGTAATTGTGAAGGAATTTTTGAAAAAGGAAAACCATGCACAAATGAAAAGCAAACAGAGAGAAACATATACTGGAACACTAACAGAAGCAATTAAAACTGAAAATATTTCATTACTACCTGGTACAAAATGTGTTCCCTTCCCACTGATTTTCCCTCCACTATAAAGAAAAGCATAAGATTGATTCCTCACCAGCATAATATTAGCACTAAATTTTTGCAAAGAATTCACAGGCTATCATAGGCATTTTCTAAGCTGATGTATTATTTTCAAATGATTGCCAGGGAATTAGATTTCTATTTTTGCTGGTCTAATTATTTGTGCTTTTTCTTGGAGATCTTCATAACAATAAAAGAGCTGAAAAAAACTCAGCTGAAGACTACAGCAACTGGAGAATTTATCTAGATGTATATCAAACAATGGAGGGAAATCCAGGTATATATAATGTAATAAAGACATAATTAGACCAAATGTCTATATTTTCCAAAGATTGCATTTTGCAGTCTGTTATATTTCCATGCACAAGTTATCACAGCTAAAGTTAGCTCTTATACCCTGTGGAAACAAGCAGTCAAAAGCATGCCATGGTACATACAAACAGACACCACAGGGAACTACAGGGCTACTAATTGCTTACTATTCATCTGTGACCACACATGCAAAAAGTGAAAATACGTCTCTAAACTCTTTTGAGCTTCTTAAAATAACAATTTTAAGATGTAGTTTCTTCTTTGATGAAACAGATGGTTTGATGAAATATGAATTATAATAAAATAATTTCCCTTCAGAGTCATGTCAGCCAGTTAGGCTAGAGAAGTTATAAGCTCTGAATGACTCACCATCTAGAGACTCAGAACTATGTATCCTCATGCTTCCCATGTAAATGAACAAATGCACATGCCCTCAACTGACTGAAGTAGATTGTCTTGGCTCATAAAATCTATAAAACTATGACACAAAACTATTCTTTCTATTGTATGATGCAGACAAACTGTTCAAAATGTCCTATAAACTTACATGATGCTGAAAACACACTTCCAGAGGCTATTTAAGATTCAAATAGTGTTCTGGTAAGTCACCACCAAATTGTAAACTATGGGAGGGCAGGAAACACATCTGTCTCATCTCTGTTTCTAATGCTTTCACATAGCAGATCCTCAGTACAAAGCTTGTTACATGTGTCATGTCAACTATTCTGGTCTTGGCTGATGAGGAACCATACTGTGTATCTAGATGGGCATGTCTAACTTCTTCAGCCGGAAAAGAGAGAAGAGAGGGCTCTAATAAAGGCTGCTATTGTTTTGTTCTGAAATGTCACCCTAAAAGACTTTCCAAAATCTTTTAGTACTTCTCTACTTTAGGATATACAGATTAGCTTCCAAATACTGTTATTAAAAAATATGAATGTCAAGACGTCGTGAAGGGTCCACTCTTTTATCTAGAAAGAGGACTGGAAAACTATAGTGAATAGGCCAAATCTGGTCCATAAACTAAGAATGCTTTCTACATTTTTACAAGGTGGAAAAAATTCAAAAGAAAAATGTTTCATGACAAATGAAAATTATATGAAATTCAAATTCCAGTGTCCATAAAATAAAATGTTATTGGAACAACTACTCTCATTTGTCTATATATTGTCTGTGGTTGCTTCTGTGTTTCTGAACAGGGGAGCTGCAAGAGACCATATATATGGACCAGAAAGCCTAAGATATTTGCTACTGGTGCTTTACAGAGAAAAAAATATATATACTTGCCAAACTGTGTGGTAGAAGGTCAGAATCTACAGACCACACTATTTAAAATCGACAGAACTTTCCTTTTTAACTGAAAAAAAGACAGGAAATCATGGAGCAACTAGTTCGGCACTGAATAACTCTTCTGACATTATTTTAGCTACGTCAAACATTTCTAGGGTGAACTGAAAATGATCTGGGAGACTGTCTTAATAGCATGATGTAAATATCTTGGAGAAGGCATCTATCCCCTATGGGTCTATAAAGGATATTACAGGTCTGTTTCTTTGATCCTTGTATGAGTTTATAAGAACCAAATCAGTTTTGCACTTAAATATATTAATATATATTTCTATCTGATATCCTAAATATTATATAAGGATTGACAATGGAAATTCTGTAACCTTGAATTCTAATTCTCCTCTGGAGTACTCTGTATCCCCAAGGAACCTCCTGATTCAACTTTCCAGTCAGCCTTACTATAAATACCTTATAATTATGATTTGCAAAACTTCCGTGCTAGAAGTGAATGGTGAGATCCCTTTCAGGCAAAAAAAGTCTTAAATTGTCAAAGAGCCTGAAGTCCTTTAAAGAGAGAGTATGCTTGTTTTTTGTTCCTCTGCTGCCCAATCCATATCCCATAGTCAGTAGGTACGGGCTCAGAGAACACCTCCTGAGTATCAGAGATGCAGTCCAGCCTCCTCAACTGCATTTATTTTGATTTAAAAAAGAAAAACAATACCTTTTTACTACACTTTTCATAGGTATTTCTCTAGAGTAGTTAATAATAAATGAGAAAAGATCCATTATTTATTGTTCATTTGTGTTCCTAATGTAAAAGACAATCTTTGTCATAGGCAAGGTAGTTTTGGCTTCATTTCTTTTTGTCTGAAGTGTAAAATGTCTACATTTTACATTGATCTACAGAGAAAACCCCACGGACAGAGGAGCCTGGTGGGCTAGAGTCCATAGGGTCGCTAAGAGTCGGGCACGACTGAGCGACTTCACTTCACTTTTCACTTTCATGCATTGGTGAAGAAAATGGCAACCTGCTCCAATGTTCTTGCCTGGAGAATCCCAGGGACAAGGGAGCCTGGTGGGCTGCTGTCTGTGGGGTCGCACAGAGTCAGACACGACTGACGCGACTTAGCAGCAGCAGCAGGAGCAGCAACGGAGACTCTGGCAATACTTTCGGTAAGGACACAATAGATTTTCAGCTCACAAGTGATTCTTCTTAACCACAGAAGGGTAAGTATAAATCAGAGTTCTGATTCACCAATTTCCCTTCCTTTCATAAGAGCTAGTCTGCTCTGGTTAGGTAGAAAGAACACCATCATCAAAGATCCAAGAATCAAGGTAAAATGAACATATAAATAGGTTGTATATATATTCTAAAATGGTTGCAAAATCTGGCCTCACTGATGTAAACATGTATTGCTGGAAGACCTAGAATGAGGATGTTAAAACAATGGCAATGCGGCTCTATTTTGCCCTAATGCATCCAGATTTTCCCTTATGACCAGGCACTAGGACTCTGAATCCTCAGCATAGCACTCAAAGAAGTCACTTAGAGTGAAACCTATGTGCTGTCCCTAGTCTATAAAGATTTTCCCAAAAGTGGACTGTGTGCATCCCAGGCGAGAGACAAGATAAGATATTGGGATGAGGAAAAACTATGTGACTTTAAGCAGACACATTATTACTAGAATAGAGGGTGTATCCAAAATTCTACTATTGACAGATGTGTATGGATCAGGGGCATAGAGAAGAAAACTAATTCTATTAGTGTGAGTCTTTTTTCAGAATTCACTTGAAATGGTTTCAATTCAACTTCAGCATATAGATGTGACTTGCTAAAGGGAGAGTTATAAGAAACATAGAAGATTGTTGAAGCAGAAAGAGGAGTCCCCAGACCAGCTCATGTGAACCTACCAATTTCTGCTGTCTCATAATCTCACCTTTTACATCAGCCAACAACCATCCTGTGGCAGATCTGAATACACAGTCATCTTAATCACATCTGCTAACATGACACAGGGACACACTCACTGTTTCTGAAGTAAATGCTGGTGCTGCTGTTGCTGCTGCTGCCTGTAGGTTTCAATTGTGTGCTGAGGAAGGTACTGCATGAGTTCCAGGGATTCTTTGATCTTCAGCAGCATTTCGTAAGTCTCACGGCCCCTTACCTACATAAAAGAGCAGAAGGAAAGAGACAAAAATGAAGAATTGTAGAACTATCAGAAGTACAGTCAATCCTCTTTATTTGTGGATTCTGCATGGACTAATTCACCTACTTGCTAACAGCTATTTATAACGCAAAGATCAATACTTCCCAGACAGGGGCATAATGACGAAAAGTTGAGTGTCCCAATGTGTATGTTCCCAGCTGAGGGTGAAGAAGGTGATGTTCCAACTTCTTGTTTCAACTCTTATGCTGGAAAAAAGTGTCCTCATAGCCTATTGAGAGCTAAATTTTTCACTTTTCTATACTTTTTGGAGGTACATTTTTTGGTTTAAAATAGTTCCCAAAGGCAGCTTGAGTGTTCTCTAGTGCTCCTAAATGCAAATACACTGTAATGTGCCTTATGGAGAAAATTCATGTTAGATAAGCTTAGTCCAGCCACAAGCTGTAGGGGTATGGACTGTGCATTCAGTGTTAATGAATCAATGTCCATGCGTGCAGGCATGCTCAGTGGTGTCCAACTCTTTGCCACCCCACAAACTCTGGCCCACTAGGCTCCTTTGTCTATGGGATTTTCCCAGCAAGAACACTGGCATGGGTTGCCATTTCCTCCTTCAGTAATGAATCAACAGCATATATTAAATAAGAAACACACATGAAATAAGGTAATGCATTGATCAATTGCTAAAAATGTGGTCAGAAGCTCACAGGAATCTAATCCTGTATTTCTCATAGGAGTAATCATTCAGTATTTGACCGTGCAGTGTCCACAGTGACTTTATAAAGCATAACTACCACAGATAACTAGAATTAACTGTAATTAAATCTGGAAAGACACAAGTTTTCAGCAGGGGTAAAATGTGCTTCCCTCTTTAAGAGAGTCTCTTAAAAACTTTAAGAGGTCTGAGCAGAACCAGGACTAGAGACAGGTAAGTGGAGAGCAAAGAGCACTTGCCTGACATGAGAGTGAGTACCTATTACTCTGTGCACGCTGGCACATCGCCTGTCCCCTCCCTGCCAGAATTCAGAAATGGAAAGATTTTCTCTATCTTTTATTGCGTTAATTCCTACTTATCCCAGCTCTGGCATCATATTCTTTGAGAAGCTTTTCCTGACCTCAACCTTTTAGGCCAAGTCTTCCATTCTTCCCGTGAGCTCCCAGTGTCATCCTTAACTTTACTGAAGTGTTGATTTCCTTATTATACCTCTTTGTCTCCTCACTAGAAGACAAGGTCGTGTAAGGTAAGAATCGTACCTTAATGATCTCTAATGGTCAGTGTCTAGCATTTCTGTCATTCAGCAAACACCAACTAAATTCATGCTAAATGAAGAGGCTTTTTTTTTTTTTTCTTTTTATTCACACATTTCAGTCTGGCTAATTCTTCACTAAAAATAAGATGTAACTGTTTATAGGGTATTTCTTCCATTAGTACAAACTGAAATTTCATTAAAGAAACAGCTCTTCAATGTGGCTTCTATCTCATCGGCTGAAGACACATTAGAGCCTTCAGAATATCTAGTATAACAGGAAAATGTTTAACTTGAGTTCACATACCAGTTTCCATATGTGGCCTGAGAAATAAGACATTGAGAATCTCAGCTAACTCAGTGTCTGACTGTTCTGCCAGCAAGCAGTCTAATTCCCTGACCTGACTGACCTTTAGGGCCTCAAGAAGGAAGGGCTAGTGAGCGTGGCACACCCAAACCTGTGGCTTAATTCCAATCCCAGCCAAATCTCCTGGCCCAGCTTGTCTGTATCTCAAGTCAGTGCAGATGACATCAAGAGCCATAGTGGTTACCAAAGCTTTGCCGCCACTCTAGATGGCAAAGACCTAAGATGAGCAGAACTAAAGGAACTGCAACTGTAATCTAAAAAAGGGCACCTTGGTGACCTTGGGAGGGCTTATATTTCTTGTAGGAATGAACAATACTCCTACAAAATATTTGGGCCAAATCTCTGGCCATTCTCGTATAGTTGAGGATTCTGCCTAGCTTTGCTTTTTTTTTTTTTTTTTTAATTACCATTCCCTAAAAGAAATCACAGATAATACTCTATAATAGTTTATCAACTTTGTGAATGCCTTCTGACAAAATTTTAGTCCTAAATTGGTCTGACCAGGCTGTCCAGGATCATCATATCACTCTTCAGTAATGAAGGACAAATTTTAAAGACTTGCACAAAAACAACTCAATTAGTAGTGTAGTTCTGACTGGGTGAGTAGTAGGAGGAAGAGCCCACATGATTAATCTGTTCCAGAACTTTAGAGGGAATGAATAATTTCCTAATTTTGCAAAAAACAAGTAAGTTTTCTGTTTTATCTCACTTGCCTCTATCACCCTCTTCACATTCTCATTCACAGATCATCAAAAGATGACCACAGAGTAACAGCTCATTCAAAGAAGGTGACAATGAAGCAATCACGAACACCCAAGGGAGACTCACTGGTAAGTATAACAGTTCATCATCTGGGGATCTTCGTTTCTTGATGGATGTCATCTGGATGCCATGTGTGTTTTGACGGAAAGCTGGTGGAGGAAAAGTGCAAGTTTCATCCTGGGAACATTTCTGAAGCAATAATACACTGATTAAACAGACAGTAGCACCATTGACACTGATGAGATTAGAATTTCTAGTTCTAAGCAGCCATTCAATCAGTGATCATTATTTTTATATTAGGTGTAAACCTAACAATAATGAGAGGGGTGGGGGGAGGTGAGGCAAAACAGGGAAAGAAAATGGAAGGTGGGTGTAGGGAGGCTTGGAAATGGCCTCTGGCTTAAGCAGTACTGCAGGAATCCCTGTGTTTTACTGGAGTGTGTCTGTGAACAGCTGCTCAGCACAGGAAGATAAATTGGAATTGTGTTTTATTTTTCAGATCATTTATCTTCCAAGGAGGTAAATGCAGGCTGTAGGAGTTGTCTTGTCTGTGCATTCAACCTTGTGAGTTCCCCCTTCTCATGTTAGTACAAATATCACATAGCCTCTGACAAGCAGTCTCTGGGAGCTCAGTTTTCTCTTTGGTAAAATCAGTGAATTAATTTTATGTATCCCTAAAGTTTTCCAAAATTTAGAAACTATACCCAGGAACCAGAATATAGAGATGATTCTCCTACTAGAGTTCAGATAATCGTTCTTACTGAAAGTTATTGATTGGTAGATAACTGAGGTGCTCAGGGAAGCATATGGAGCTAGGCCAACAGACAGACTCGAGAATTAGAGTGGAGATATAATTATTGATAGTACATACACTATTGATAATGTATATATAAACTAAGTACTATATATACGATTGTTTGAGGAATAATCAGGGAGAAAAAAAACTGGAAAAGCAAATCACACTGAACAGCCCAAAGATGATAAAGGTTAGTTGTTATAACAAATTGTTCTGTAAAATTCAATACCATTTTTAATTCTTCTGTATACTAATCAGTAATAAGATGAAAATATTTTTCACGATATAATTGACAGTGTGATATATTTTAAAATACTTGCTATGGTGATAGCAGGCTTATGCAAGCCATCTTCTAGAATTAAATCTCACGCTTTAGTAGCTTGGGTGGATCAATGGTTTTCAAACTCTGTGACCTGAAGAATGAGACCTCTGGGGGTGAGTACCTGACATGCAAGGGTGGTGTGAGTGAAGCATGAAACCACAGCCCACTCCTGACTCCCACCCCTTCAACTAGAACAGTTCTGCTTTCAGCTATTTTGAGCTCCTTGAAATACTTCATTTTTAAAAAGCTTTTATTGCTTAAAAAAACAAGTCTGAAACCAACTGATCTAAATCATCAGCCTCACTATAAATGATGTAACTAAAGCCCTGAGTGGGTCCTACATGTCAAGATTCAATGAAACCCACAGCTGCATATTCCCCAGACTGTGCTTTATGAAGTGCCCTCTTAAGTCTCACTATTCCCCCAACTCAGGAGGTAGGTAGGTGGCATTTTCAACCCTCACCTTCAATAACAGAAAGACAAATGGATATAAATAGGCTAAGGTACTGGTTCTCAAACTTCTGCTGGCAACAGAGGCCCCTACAGGGCTTACAAAACATGGATCCCTGGGCCTCACATCCAGTACTTCTGATCAGCAAGCCTGCAAACTAAGAGTTTGCATTCCTATCCAGCTTCCAGATGATGCTGATGCTACTGGTCTGGGAGTCATGTCTGGAGGATTGCTGGGTCATCTTCCATGACGATCTGCTTTTGAAAAGCTATAGTGCACACCCAGAATCCATTTCATCAAGAGCTGCAGCTTGAGGTCATAAACGTGTCTCTAAAGCCCTTAGGTCCTATTCTGCAGCTTCTCAAACATCACCTATCAGGCACTGCATCTGGAGGAGACTTAGCCCGACCCCATTGGGCCACTACAGCTACTTACGGCGCTTCGTACCATCACCATTCTTTGTGCTGTCCGAGACCTGCTGCTTTCTGATGCTGTCTTCATCTGCCTTCCTGTCTCTCCCTGGGCAAGCACAGATCCGGGCCTCAAAGCAGCGGCGGCCCAGGACTTGCCCACTAGGAATTAAAGAAGAGAAGAAAGGGTTAAATGAAAGGAATTTGAAAAGCCCCCTGCTGGCCACCACCAGTGTACCAGCTCCACCACCAACTCAAGGCTGCTTTGAGGATGGGCCCCAAAGCATTTGGCAGAACACAAAAGTGCTTATAGGCCATGAGCAATATTAGTAAATAGCATCCATTTGTTCTGCAAAGAACCTCGAAGCCATTAGCTGAACAGCTGTATTTAGCTACATATTTTGAAGGAAACTTGAGTTAAGCTAGTGGATGTCTCCAGATAAAATCCCCTTAGGCAGCTCAGACTTATTCAAAGAAACTGTTAAATGCCTCGCGGCCCACATGAAAACAAACACTGTCTAATCAGAAACTATTCCAGTCAAATGTCAAGAATTCAGGTATGAAGTGACTTGAACACCTTCCCAACTCTTTTTTTTTCCTCTTCTACCTTTACCCACCCTGTTCTGTCTCCACTTTCTTAGATCTTTTATGTAAGTGTTTGCAGCAAGGATTTACAGCACAAAGGACAAAATCTAGGGTAGCTCTCTGTTGTACATGCAAAGGTAATGATAAAACAAACACAGTTTCACTTTGCCCTCTGCCCAGAGTTTCTACAGAATGACAGTTCTGCAAATGCCACTTACTCTCTGGTTTCCAGAGTAACAATGATTAAAATTGGACGTCGGTTCATCCCTCCAACACAACTGCTGTTACACATGAAATTGTACAAGACTGTCGTGAATTCAGTGCCAACCTGAACACAGGGAGGAAGAGAGTTGGTGTTAACAATGACTTGAACTAATGTTCTTTCTTCTTAGTTCTCACTTACTTAAACAATTCCATTTCTGATCAAGTGATATGCTTTCTTCTAAAAAACTATAAAACCCATGAAACATTCTTCTTTGCCTTGGCTCTTAGGAAGCTTAAAGCTAGTATTTGCAATAATGGACCCTCTGCACAGGATGAAAGGGTTTTTTAAAAATAACCATCGTTGACCCTGTTCACTTGCAAGCTGATCCATATCACTTAATTCAAACAGGGTTCATCACATGTATGAAAAGTTAGAGATGAAAAAATTACTAACCATAGCAGTAATGCTCCAGGGATATTTTTATGATATGGATAACACAGTACAACATACATGTGAATGTATACAACATACATGTGAATGTATACTTCTATAATGAACACTCTGGAATTCAGAATTAAATAATCTAGTCCAGAAAATGAATTTATGGGTGAAGCAATCTGAAGCCTAGAGACACAGAGTTATAAACTAGAAGTCTACAAGAAAGAGTTAGCAAATCGAGGGCCTCTGTTCCCACCACTCCAGTGTTCTCTCTGCTGCACCACGCTGCTTTTCTAATCTGCCATGCTGTACATTTGAACTTCAACTATGAGATCCCTCTTAGGGTCTCCCATTTTCAGGATAGTGTAAAAATGGTGGTGGTGGCTTAGTCACTAAGTTGTGTCCTACTCTTGCGACCCCATGGACTGTAGCCCACCAGGCTCCTCTGTCCATGGGATTTTCCAGGCAAGAATACTGGAGTGGATTACCATTTCCTTCTCCAGGAGATCTTTGCAACCCAGGAATTGAACCCAGGTCTCCCGCATTGCAGGCAGATTGTTTACCGACTGAGCTATAAGGGAAAAAATACTTGCATCCAATACGCATGTACATCCACTACCAGCTGAATTTCCAGTTAAGATCTCTGGATAATAATGCCATGTATAAACTTAACTGTAGATTCAATTATTTTCTGCCTTTAAGATGAGAACATGGGCAACAGAGCCATGTTACCAATAACAAATTTGGTACAAATTTAGCAGTTTTGAAGGGGGATAGAGAAGTGCCTGGTGAAGAGAAGGGAGATAATAAATACAAAAAAATTACCTATTTTATAACTAAGATAGAAGTATATGCTTGAAACACTTCCTATTGCTAAAAGTAATACTCTCTCAAGTCTGCCCAGTCCTTATCTGCTTACCTGAGGGGGCTCATAAGGCACCAGCACGCTCTGTCTTCCTGTGATGGGGTCTTCTACGTACTGGGCATGGCTGTTACCTTCTACTCGAATCAAATGACTGGGAGGGGCAATCTGTCCTGCAGAATGGAAAAAGAAAAAAGAAAATTAGCTCTTCAACTTCAAAACAAAGATAACAAAATGAAACTATGGATAGCACATTGGTGGTCAAAGAAATAGTTTGTATAATAGAGGAAATATACATCCTTGAAAAGAAGACTAGATCCTATTGCCAGAGATCTTACACATGAAGGTATCACAACCTTTATAGCCATAACAAGGTCAGGAATGGTCATCTATATATAAGGGAACAGTCCCATGTTTCTGGGCTCAAGGTAAACAAGCTGTAGAGGACTCTATAACTATATCTCTAAGCTGATCCACACAGGGCATTTTTCCAGCTTCTCTGAAAAAATGGAAGAAAAAGGAACAAGTTAATTTAAAAAATATACCTGTGTGACAGAAAACACTGCCCCCAAATTGACCATTTAAAACACTAAGAAGCTATGGATGGCAACAATATAACTTTCACTTTGCTGATTCTATTTTTCATGATGAAGTCACAATTTTCCTTTGGTCATAAAGATGGAAAACTAACTTTATTTGTTGTACTGCTTTATTTGTTGTACTGTTGTCCCAGGTTAGAGGGTAAAAAAGGGAAGCAAGTTTTCGAAAGGACATAAAGTTTCATAAAATGTGATACCTGTGTCAAAAATAAAGACACTGCTCCAAGAGTTAATGCTATAAAGATGTTTTTTAACCTTTGGTCTCCTATTCTCATTCTACAGTAACTGATACTCAAAGTAAAAGGCTTCGTATATCAAGATGCTCTCTGTTGCCTGAAATATCATATATTATGGCAAATTTTTTAAATAACTGTGCTGAAAAATAAGAAAAAAGCAAACAACAACAAAAAATGGTTATGTCCTCTTGATGGATCACAAGCAGTTATGGAAACCAATAACAAAGCCTAGCTATAGAGAATAACTTCTACAGCATATTATTAAGTGAAAAGTAAGATGCAGAGGTATGGATAATGAGGTCATATAGACAAGGACTAGAAATTAATATGTAAAAATTAGCTGTGTTAAGGTAGAGAGATTTTAACTTTATTTCCTTCTTGAAATTTCTATCTACTATCTTTCTCCATTACTTTTTCATTGCCACATCTTATATTATCTACATACACATACTCTGGGTAACCTACCAATCTTTTCTATTTTTCACATAATTTCTATAAAGGGCATTCTAACTCCCAAACCTCCTGTCTCCTCATTGCTCTTTGATGAATCTTTATGCTTTCTCTCATCCTTCCTTTCAACTATTTCGTGTTCTTGACTTAGCCTCCCTTCATAAACTTTAGATAGTAAAAGTAAGAGGACCCTTGGAAATAATGACCGCTTCTGTAAAACTATTACTGAATCTGAGGCTCAGAACCTGGGACCTAACTTATCTATGGATGCAGCACTTAAGGGTGGCCCCAAGATAACTTGCTCTTTGACTGTCAGGCCTTCACTTTACTGCTTCCCCTCCAAGCTCATGTTCTAGATCGTCCATGTACTCCTCTTATCTGTTGTTTGTCTTCATTTATCTTCTTATTCCCCATTTTCCTCTTTTTTTTTTTTTTTAATATTTCTCACTTTGTATGCTCCTTTCTCTTACCCTTCTAGACCCTAATTGGTCAAGCCTTGACGATCACCCTGGGAGAGGTACTGAAGCCCTTAGCAGGGGACCAACAGATCAGGGGCCACACTGTTCTTCTTAAATCCTCTCATTAAAGAAAAAAAGGGAAGTGTTAGGTAATTAGAAAAGGAAAAAGGAGTCCAAAATGGTGGTGGCTCAAAGACAAAGGGAAAAGCCCACAATAACAGAACAAAAGAAAATCTGCAGACTGGAGTGGGAGTGAGAACCTCAGGTGAAACATAGCTAGCCCTAATTGGCATAGGGAGAGAAGACAAAAAGTACAAAAACAGAGACCCAAGATGGATTGAGGCCTCTCCTTTGGGGTCGGCCCACCCTCATACCTCCAAGGTATACTGTCCTTTGTTTGCTGAATAAAACTCTGAGCTGTAAATGAGCTGTAACAACGGTCTGCCATTTCAAATCTTTGTTGCCACAAGACAGAACCCAGGAAATTACTCACTCTCCCAACACAAGGAAGGAAGAAACACGGAAAAGGGAGGCAAGTCCAGGTCATCCAGCGATTACCAATATTAAAATAAGCAGTTTAATTACTGTGAAAGTCTGAAATTTATTCAACATTATTTTTAGACAGTCTTATCGGCCAAAAAGGTAGACTAAGCTGCTATCAGATTGCAGAGGTTGGAAACAGATAGGTGGATCCCAGACAAAACTCTCCACAGGAGCTTTATTTCAAGCTTAGTTGAACAGCTACAGATCCCCATTTTCCTTACCCTCGTTGAATTCACGACTCAGCTCATGGTTGGGGCACCTTTTTACCACTTCAGTGACATGCTCGGCCTTCTTGTAGACAGGCATGGCCCGGATGACAGCACCCTGAGGTGGTGGGGTCATAACCTTGATCTGGATGGGGCATGTCTTTGCAATCTGGCAGTACAGCTTCTTCAGTTCAGTGGAATACTGCTTAGAGACGGGTCCATGGTGGAAGAAAGAAAGGAAACAACAGGAGATTTTGTTATATTCAAAATCAGAACAAGGAAATATATATATATTTTTTCTGTAAACATGTTTCTTTAGTGCTGCCTGTTTGAAACTAAGCAGGACCCTATGGGGCTCTTGGATATGGAAGCCTGTGTCCCCCATTCCTTGTTTGTAAGGAGCAGACTCCAGCCTCTGTCCTTCCCAGAGCCCCAAAGGACAAATTCAACATTCTGGTAATCAGGGAAGGGAGAGGATGCAAAAACAAGGGAAGAACAGCCAAGAAACAACAGTGCAGCCTTAGGGCAAGGTCCTGGTTCCCCCTCAAGGGACACACAGAACAAAATCTTTAAGTGCTTATTAGAACCAAAAACCCCAATGGAATGGATTTGGCATTCTTTACTCCAGAGAACACCTGAGGCCATATTAAAGGAATCAAAGAAAGGCATCATGAGATTACCTGAAATCAGATTAAAAGAGTGCTGGCCCCCCCTACACTCTCATCTTATCATCAGCCTCACTCTGGAACCACTGCTATAAAGCTCCTTACCAAATACTCCCAGGTTGGGTCGGTCACTGTTTTTGAAGGCGGGATCACACTGTGTCCGCTTATGACTAGTAAAGAAATAAAGCTATCCTTTTCTGCTTCACCCCAAATTCTGTCTCTGAGATTTGATCTGGCACCAGTGCACGGAGACCAAGTTATCAGCATCATGTGCACCACTGGTTGAAACCATTTACCAAAACACATTTGTGTCATTATTTACAGTTATCATCTCTTCAGAATGAAGAAACTCATTCTCAGAAATATCTCAATGATTAACACTATGAACAGGTTTATAGACTACTGAAAACTAAATGGAAAAACTGTATTCTCATGTGTTGAGTGATATTAAGCAGACTATAATTAACCCTACCCTTACAATACTCTAGAGAGACTCATAGAAACTAGGGGTAAGGGAAAAAAATGTTTTCAGATAGAGTATCTGGTAGATAGTGAAGAGATTTCATTTAAGGTCAACCAACTAGAAAATTGCAAAAGTTCCCTCAAACAACTGCACTTATCTTGTAAGGTCGTAGCCTAAAAGAATGAGGGATCTGAAAGGGGTCATTTGGTCCTATGTTCTTATGAAAGGACTGCCCTATTACAACACAGTAAGACATGGCAGCAATAAAGCTGATCTTTTCATTCACAAGGGACTGGAATTTTCCTCCCTATACTTCCTTCTGCATGGAAAGGAAGTTCAGTGGTTGTCTGGTTGGTTGCAGAATTAGAAAAGAGGTTAGAGAAAGCGTGAGACCTTGAAAACAAAGGTTCATCCTTGTTTCCTTTTAGGAAGTCTCCATTCTAATCCTTATATTATGTTAAACCTTAAGCGATCACTCTGTGGGTCAAAGTCTCATCACTGCATTCCTCCTCATTCTGAGGTTGAGTGAAACCACTTGGGCAATGGAACCGCTGGCCAAGAGCAGGGCACCTAGTAACACTTACCCAAACAAAGGTAAACAGACACACACACACAGGTTACAAATCTAAATTGGCAACAATATTTTTCCAGGGAAAAGACAGTGGGGAGCAGGAGCCACAGTGGCAAAGGGATTCATTGCTGCTATGCTCCAACCAACTCTGAATAGAAGTAAATGTCCCATGGAAAAGCACATTCAAAAATAACTGCTTTATTTCTTCCTTTTGAAATATAATATTTATTTAAATAATCTTTTTCTCCCAAGCATTTCAGTATATGAAATTTTCAGTTATGAATTTCCCAATACTAGATGTGTATTGCATAATCATTTCTCCATGCCCACAGGTCAAGGATTAAGCACAGCAAAAGGGTTTTACATAGCTTCAAGAAATAGGAAGCATGCCAAAAATCAACCACAAAAATAAAATTCTACTTGGGAAACACAATGAAATCTAGATAGATATTTTTGCTCAAGTGTTTTTTAACCAATGACTTTACAAAGAAAGACACTGTCTTATAACATATTATGAATTCTCTTTTATTGACAACTCTCAGTAAATAAGCCTATCTGTTTGTGTTTAAGTTAGGAGATATGTAATCTAAACATGAGTTTCATAAAATGTACCTTAGGAAAGATGACTCCAAAATAAGTTTGCCAGCTAACACCTGACGGCAAATAAGGCACCCATCCAGGTATGTAAAGATTATTAAAAAAGAAGGATAAGTGTTCAGAGTAGGACAGTTAAGAGGAACATTCCATTTTAATAACTGATATACTATAAATCGCACCTGACAGACTAAAATGTAAAAGTACTAAGAATAATCTTAGGCATCATCAAGTGTTAAAACTTCACTCATTCTTAGAGATGGAAGTAGGGAATCTAATTTCTGAGTTTCAGTAATCTATGTGCAATAATAACTTCACCATTTTTTTTTTGAGATCTGGTATAAAAAACTTAATCTTCACAGAAACCTAAGAGGAAGGTATTACAGATCTACAATCTCTTATCTGAAACCGCTGAGGCCAGATGTTTCAGAATCCAGAACTGTTTAGATTTTAGAAATGGAGTAGAGTTCATATGAACGTGAAAATGTTAGTTGCTCAGTCCTGTCCAGCTCTTTGCAACCCCATGGACTATAGCCTGCCAGGATCCTCTTTCCACGGAATTCTCCAGTCAAGAGTACTGGAGTGGATTGCCATTCCCTTCTCCTGGGATCTTCCTGACCCAGGGATCGAACCTGTGTCTCACGCATTGCAGGCAGATTCTTTACCGTCTGAGCTACCAGCATGTGTTATAAATACTTCCAGCAGGATTTAATGGGCTTCCTTCGTGGCTCACAGGGTCTCAAAGAGACATAACTGAGTGACTAACACTTTCAATTTTTTCCTTCACTATAATAAAACCTTAATATTTCTTCAGAATTCATGAATATTCACAATAAGTGGAAAATGAATATAAACCCTTAATGTTGAGGCCAAGTTTCACCACCATGTGAGTCTGCCACAAATTTATGAAAGTACAACACAACCAAAGCAACTTCTGTTTTTCAGAGTTCTCTGAATTTCAGAAAACAGATAATGGATCAGTATTATTATCCACACTTTACAGATAAGAAAAAGGCCGGGGGAGGACTTGCCTGAGGTCACAGGGAAGAACTGGTTAACAACCAGAATATAAGAATCATCCTGAGGCCTGGAACGGTAGCTCCTCATCTCTCATTCTCTTGGCTCAACAGTGCATATATTTGTACTTTTATTTTTTCATAATTCTGAACCATGTGGCTATTTTCTGAATCAACTTAAGAGGTACACAATCTTCTCTAACATTAAAATGGAGCTTGAAAGTGATCTACTTATCAGCAATAATTCCTCTTTATTTCTCAGTAGAATGGGCTTCCCAGGTGGCGCTAACAGTAAAGAACTCGCCTGCCAATATAGGAGGCAAAAGAGACACGGGTTCAACCTCTGGGTTGGGAAGATCCCCTGGACAAGGGCATGGCAACCTACTCCAGTCTTCTTGTCTGAAGAATTCCATGGGCAGAGGAGCCTGGCAGGCTACAGACCATGGGGTTACAAGAGTCAGAGACAACTGAAACAACTTGGCACACAAACACATAATCATGTTTGCTCCTTTTAGTGCTGGGAGAAGCATCAAGTGATAGAAGTGAAATTACCCTGGCCCAGGAGGAAAGTGACCTGTAGTTTGGGACCAGCTGTCTGTCAGTACTTCTATTGTCACTGGGAGGAATTCGTGAGGGAGGTCCTGTTGTTTCACATGGTTTGTTGCTGCTGCTGCTGCTGCTAAGTCGTTTCAGTCATGTCCGACCCTGTGCGACCCCATATACAGCAGCCCACCAGGCTCCCCCATCCCTGGGATTCTCCAGGCAAGAACACTGGAGTGGTTGCCATTTCCCTCTCCAATGCGTGAAAGTGAAGTCGCTCATTTGTGGTTTAAGGTCCTTTTTTATTTTGGCTTAATCTTTCATTTCCTCTCCTCATCCTCCAAAGACACACTTTCCATCTCCCTTTTTCTACCCATGCAAACACACCGTACACTCATCACGCACAATTCAAGTATATTTCCCCTGTTTTCCACATTGCACTGGGACAATTTTGATATCACTCCTCAGGTAGAGATGCATCTAGGTTATAAACCATATTTTCCAGTTTTTGTGATGAGTTTTACTACTGACTATATCTAAATGTCTGACTATGATGCATTCCAATTGTTGCTTCCAGTTAAACTTCCCAGACTTGTTGTTCAGTATCAGAGGGGCTGAAGCTGGTCTCATGCGGTTGCTTCTTGACAAAGCCAAGCTGCTTCTACTCAGTGTCCTTCATGGCTTGCAAATTGGTTTTGTAATGGCGTTTAATATTTTTCCAATACTAAATTCAGTCTCTCTGGCCTATAGTGTTTTTATAATTCCTTAGATTTGTCCACTTCCCCCACCAAATAGCTACTCTCATATTTACCAATTTTCCACGCTTCTGCAAGATCACCAAAAATGGGAATCTGACTTACTCCACAATTTGAAATACCCTGGTGATTCAAGTCAGCAGAGATTGCAAACTGGAATATATCTGGCTTCTTTTAATATCTCTCTTCCTCTCTGGGACTTCTAAAATCTGCCCCTAAAATGCTCCCAAACATTGACCTGAGATTCTGTACATCTAAAGACCAATTTCTTCTTTTGGGCATGTATGTTTTGTTTTGCTTTAATCAGCTTTGAAGTCTAATATACTATGTGAAAAAGTGAAAGTTGTTCAGTCAAGACCCTTTGTGATCCCATAGACTGTAGCCCATCAGGCTCCTCTGTCCATGAAATTCTCCAGGCAAGAATATTGGAGTGGGTAGCCCTTCCCTTCTCCAGGGAATCTTCCCGACCTAGGGATGGAACCTGGGTCTCTCATTGTAGGCAGATTCATTACCGTCTCAGCCACCAGGGCAGTCCCCTAAAATACTAGAAAACACATTCATTTTTAGGTGTACATGTTGATGACTTTTGACAAATGTACACTCCAGTGTAATCACTATCATGAGTAAGATACATACACTCTCTCTTACTCCTGCCTAACCTTCCTTCAACCTCCAGCTCTCATTAAAATTATCTGATTCCCCTTTTCAGTCATTCCTCTCCCCAGCCACTTCTCAGGCATTCATCCACCTGCATTCTCTCATTATACTTTTGCCTTTTCTAGAATTTTATAGAAATAGAATAATACTATACAATCATGTGCTTGGATTAGCATAATGCTTCTAAGATTCATTTATGTTTTTGCGTGGATTAGCATTCCATTTTATTATTTAGTGGAATTCCATTGTCTATCAAGTCACCAATTATTTCCAGTTTTTTATTAATGATAAACAAAATTCCAGTTGTTTTCCACATCTGTGACTTCCATATCCATGGATTCAATCAAGCAAGGACTGAAAATATAGGGGGGGGGGGAATTCCCAATAAGTTCCCCAAACCAAAACTTGGATTTGCCACGTAAGCAACTATTTACGTAGCATTCACATTGTAGGAAGCATTATAAGTAATCTAGGGATGATTTAAAGAACAAAAGAGGATGTATGAAGGTTAAATACAAATAATAGATGATCATTTAGGGACTTGAGCATCTGTGAATTTTGCTTCTGTGGATTTTGGTATTCATCTGGGATCCTAGGACCAGTCTCCCATGGATATGGAGCGACCAACTGCATTATGAGCACTGACATACACATCTTGGACTTCCCTCGTGGCTCAGATGGTAAAGTGTCTGCCTACAATGAGGGAGACCTGGGTTCAATCCTTGGGTCAAGGAAGATATCCTGGAAAGGAAATGGCAATCCACTGCAGTATTCTTGCCTGGAAAATCCCATGGATGGAGGAGCCTGGGAGGCTACAGTCCAAGGGGTGGCAAAGAGTTGGACACAACTGAGTGACTTCACTTTCACTTTCATATACACATCTTAAGACATGTTTACATTATTTTGATTAAGTACTATAAGTGTGAGTGCTGGTTAAGTGTATGCTTAACTTCATAAGAAACTGCCAAGCTGTTTTAAAAGGAGGCTATGGTATTTTACATCATCACCTGCAGTGTAAAAGGGTTTCATAGTCTTAACAGCACTTCAGTTCAGTTCACTCACTCAGTTGTGTCCAACTCTTTGTAATCCCATGGACTGCATACACAAGGGTTCCCTGTCCATCACCAAATCCTGGAGCTTGCTCAGACTCATGTCCAGGGAGTTGGTGGTGCCATCCAACAATCTCATCCTCTTTCATCCCCTTCTCCTCCTGCCTTCAATCTTTCCCAGCATCAGGGTCTTTTCCAGGGAGTTGGATATTTGCATCAGGTGACCAAAGTATTGGAGCTTCAACTTCAGCATCAGTCCTTCCAATGAATATACAGGACTGATTTCCTTTAGGATGGACTGGTTGGATCTCCTTGCAGTCCAAGGGACTCTCAAAAGTCTTCTCCAACACCGCAGTTCAAAAGCATCAATTCTTTGGCACTCAGCTCTCTTTATGGTCCAACTCTCACATCCATACATGACTACTGGAAAAATCATAGCTTTGACTAGATGGATCTTTGTTGGCAAAGTAATGTCCATGCTTTTTAACATGCTGTCTAGGTTGGTCATAGCTTTTCTTCCAAGGAGCAAGTGTCTTTTAATTTCATGGTGGTAGTCACCATCTGCAGTGATTTTGGAGCCCAAGACAGTAAAGTCTGTCACTGTTTCCACTGTTTCCCCATCTAATTGCCATGAAGTGATGGGACAGGATGCCATAATTTTTGTTTTTTTGAATGCTGAGTCTTAAACCAGCTTTGTCACTCTCCTCTTTCACTTTCATCAAGAGGCTCTTTAGTTTCTCTTTGCTTTCTGGCATAAGGGTGGTGTCATCTGAAATCTGAGGTTATTTATATTAAGGAATATCCAGCCTGACATTTTGCATGATGTAATCTGCATATAAGTTAAACAAGCAAGGTGACAATATACAGTTTTGACATACTTCTTTCCCAGTCTTGAAGCAGTTCATTGTTCCATGTGTGGTTCTAACTGTTGCTTCTTGACCTGCATACAGATTTCTCAGGAGGCAGGTAAGGTGATCTGGTATTCCCATCTCTTTAAGAATTTTACATAGTTTGTTGTGATCCACACAGTCAAAGGCTTTAGAGTAGTCAATGAAGCAGATGTTTTCCTGGAATTTTCTTGCTTTTTCTATCATCCAATGGATATTGGCAATTTGATCTTTGGTTCTTCTGCCTTTTCTGAATCCAGCTTGAACATCTGAAATTTCTCAGTTCACATCCTATTGAAGCCTCGGAGAATTTTGAGCATTACTTTGCTAGCATGTGAGATGAGTGCAATTGTGCGGTAGTTTGAGCATTCTTTGGCATTGCCTTTTCTGGGACTGGAATGAAAACTGACCTTTGCCAGCACTTGGTATTGTCAGTTTCAATGCCATCCTTGTAGGTATGTACTGGTTTTCATTGTGACTTAAATTAGCATCCCCCTGATGTTTAATGATCCTGAGTATCTATTCATATACATATATAGATTTCATTTATATTTATACTGTATATAAAAAGTTTAAAATATATATTTATATTCATTTTGTCAGAGGAGGCAATGGCACCCCACTCCAGTACTCTTGCCTGGAAAATCCCATGGACAGAGGAGCCTGGTAGGCTGCAGTCCATGGGGTCGCCAAGAGTCGGACATGACTGAGCAACTTCACTTTCACTTTTCACTTTCATGCATTGGAGAAGGAAATGGCAACCCACTCCAGTGTTCTTGCCTGGAGAATCCCAGGGACAGGGCAGCCTGGTGGGCTGCCATCTATGAAGTGATTTAGCAGCAGCAGCAGCATTCATTTTGTATTTTACAGACAGACTTTCAGTTTGTTTCTGAAGCCTCTGCTCAAATTGTTCATACTTTTAAATTTTTCATTTTTTTAATTGAGTTGTGTGTTTTCCTTTTTGACTACAAGAGTTCTTTATATATTCTAGATACAGGTCTTTATATCCTGTAAGTTTTTAAAATATATTTTATCCAGGCTCTCTCTTACCTTTTGTACGTTACTCTCTCTGATTTTCCAAAACAGCTAATTTTAGGAAATTATCAATATTTCACCTTTAATATTCATGAATTTTGTGTCCTAAAAAAATCTTGTCTAATCCAATGTGAGAAGAATTTTCCATAATTTCCTGCAGATTTATAATCATAACTCTTACATTTAGTTCTATATCTACTTTCAGCCTCTTCTTTCTCCCCTCCTCTTCCTCTTCTTTTTAATGGATATTCAATTGTTCTGGCACCATTTGTTGAAAAGATTATATTTTCCTTCTAAATTGCATTAGCAACTTTTTTGAAAATTAACTAATTGAATGCATTCAAATCTTTATTTGGACATTGCCTTCTCTATTGATCTAGTATTCACAGTATTCAATAGTATAACACTGTCTGGATTACTCTATCAGTTCAGTTCAGTCACTCAGTCATGTCCGACTCTTTGTGACCCCATGGACTATAGAACACCAGGTTTCCCCATCCGTCACCAATTCCTGGAATTTACTCAAGCTCATGTCTATTGTGTTGGTGATGTCATCCAACCATCTCATCCTCTGTTGTCCCCTTCTCCTCCCATCTTCAATCATTCCCAGCGTCGTCTTTTCAAATGAGTTGGTTCTTCACATCATGTGGCCAAAATATTGGAATTTCAGCTTCAGCATCAATCTTTCCAGGACAGATGTCCTTTAGGATGGACTGGTTGGATCTCTCTGCTGTCCAAGGGACTATCAAGAGTCTTCTCTAACAACACAGTTTAAAATAATCAATTCTTTGCCACTCAGCTTTCTATAGTCCAACTCTCACATCCACACATGACTACTGGAAAAACAAAGGCTTAGACTAGACAGACCTTTGTTGGCAAAGTAATGTCTCTGCTTTTTAATATGCTGTCTAGGATTACGCTATAGTAAGTCTTAAAATCAGGCAATCTGAGTCTCCCAATTTTGTTCTTCTTTTTCAAAACTGCTTAGTTATTCTAGATACTTTGAATTTCCATATAATATTTACCAGAAATTTGTCAATTCCCACAAAAGTGTCTGGTGGAATTTTAGATGAAATTGTGTTCAATATATAGGTCATCTTGAAGAGAACTGATATCTTAACATTGTACCTTCTAATCCATGAATGTGATACATATCTCCACCTAATTAGAACATGTTTAATTCTCAGGAATAGTCTTCAGTAAGCAAATCTTCCACAGGTTTGTTTGATTGCTTCCACAGTATGTTTTAAATTGCTATAAATAATAGTTTTTAATTGTTATAAATAATGTTTCTAAATTTTTCATTTCTAACTGTATATCATATTTACAACAATTTTAAACTGTAAATCATATTTTAAATGTTTAATTTCTAACTGTATTTTCCATTTTTAAATAAAATGTCTGTTAGTTCTAGTAGTTTTTTTGTATATATAATTTTCTACATAGATGATCATGTCAACTGCAAGTAAAGCCAGTTTCTTCTTTTCTAATATGCACAAATTTTAATTTTTTTCCTTGTCTAACTTCATGAATTAAACTATGGTTCAATTTGCTATTATTTTCTTTTTCTTCTTTAAATTTGAAACTTTGCTTTAAGATGATTGCTTTTAGACTTTCATAGTTTCCTAATATAAGCTTTTAATTCTATGAAGTTCACTTTAAGCACACTTTTAGATATATTGACAACCTTTGATGTATCTAATTTTTAACACTGAGGAATATATGAGGCATTTCTTACGGGAGGGTTGGGTTCTATTATTCTTCATATCCAATATATTATAAGGGACTACATATACGTTCTTGAGAAAAACAATTCTTTCTCTGGGCTTTTGGTTCATTTCATGGATTCCATTTCTATTGATGGTTTGTACCCTTTGTACATTTTCTTACCATTCTAAACAGATTTTTTTTCATTGCTGTTCCAAGGTTATATGTATATGTATCATATGTATATCTATCATATGTACTTATATCAAGAACTTAAATCAAGAACCCAGTTGAGTTTATTCCTGAAAAAAAGAATCCACTATAGCTTAAGAATTTCTTTGGTGATCCAAATCCACTGCATTGAATTTTCAGCAGCTTTTGGGTAGATATTAAACATTCCAAACTTTATGTTTGAAGATACAAAATTTCTTTCCGCAAAATGCTGTCCTGATTAGAAGCAATTATGGGGATTAAAAACGTACCCAACTTCTCTTTAAAAAAAAAAAAAAGTCTATGCTCTTAGTTATAAAAACAGGTACTGATAAAAATTATTGAAAAAAGAGAATATATGACATATTCCCCCTCCCCAGACACACTTAGCACATTTTAGATTTCTTCATACACATACACACACACATACAAACTGGAGGATATCATAAAAAGTTTGGTATCTTTTTTTATTTAACATATCACGTTGCTGTTGTTTGGTCACCATGTGTGTCTGACTCTTCGTGACCCCATGGACTGCAGCACACCAGGCCCCTGTCCTTCACCATCTCCTGGAGTTTGCCCGAGTTCATGTCCATCATACTGGTGATGCCATCCAGCCATCCCATCCTCTGTCAACCTCTTCTCCTTCTGTCTTCAATCTTCCCCAGCATCAGGCCTAGAAAAGGTCGATCTTCATCCCAATTCCCAAGAAATGCAGTACTAAAGAATGGTTCAAATCACTGGAAAATTACACTCATCACCTATGCTAGTAAGGTTATGCTCAAAATTCTAAATGCCAGGCTTCAGCATTATGTTAACTGAGAACTTCCAGATGTCCAAGCTGGGTTTAGAAAAGGCAGAGGAACCAGGGATTAAATTGCCAACCTTTGCTGAATCAAAGAGAAAGCAAGAGAATTTAAGAAAAACATTTACCTCTGTTTCATTGACTACACTAAAGCCTTTGACTATGTGAATCGTAGCAAACTGTGGAAAACTCTTAAAGAGATGAAAATATCAGACCATCTTGCCTCTCTCCTGAGAAACCTGTATACAGGTCAAGAAGCAACAATTAGAACATATCATGAGTATTTTCTAATTTAAAAATATAATTTATGTGGTTATGTTTATAGTATTAAAAAGGATATACATCAGACTTTATTTTGGGGGGCTCCAAAATCACTGCAGACGGTGACTGCAGCCATGAACTGAAAGACGCTCCTTGGAAGAAAAGTTATGACCGACCTAGATAGCATATTCAAAAGCATATTACTTTGCCAACTAAGGTCTGTCTAGTCAAGGCTATGGTTTTTCCTGTGGTCATGTATGGCTGTGAGAGTTGGACTGTGAAGAAGGCTGAGTGCCGAAGAATTGATGCTTTTGAACTGTGGTGTTGGAGAAGACTCTTGAGAGTCCCTTGGACTGCAAGGAGATCCAACCAGTCCATTCTGAAGGAGATCAGCCCTGGGATTTCCTTGGAAGGAATGATGCTGAAGCTGAAACTCCAATACTTTGGCCACCTCATGTGAAAAGCTGACTCATTGGAAAAGACTTTGATGCTGGGGGTGGGGGTTGGGGGCAGGAGGAGAAGGGGACGACTGAGGATGAGATGGCTGGATGGCATCACTAACTCGGTGGACGTGAGTCTGAGTGAACTCTGGGAGTTGGTGATGGACAGGGAGGCCTGGCGTGCTGCAATTCATGGGGTTGCAAAGAGTTGGACACGACTGAGCGACTGTACTGAACTGAACTGATCATTTATTTAAGCACGCCTTCTTAGTGTACTCCAGTGTAAAACTATCATTGAAGATAGTGATTTTAGCATATAAATCTTTAGTACATACGTTAATTTTAACTGAATATCTCAAAACTGGATAATTGAGTCAATGTTTATCTTAGTGTTGTAGAAGTCTGAAGTCAATTTGAATTTTCTTTCTTTAAATTAAGTCAACTGCTTATTCTCCCTAGTTATTACAGGATTTTTTTTTCTTCTTTATTTTGTTGTTTTTGTTTTAAGTAAAAATGCTTCTATGTGTCCTTTTTTACTTCTTGAAATAATTTGGAAATTGGTAAGCTTTTAACTTACATGCTTGAACTCAACTCAGTGATTTTTTTTTTTTTTGCTTGTATTTTTGTTCTTTCTCCTCTAATAAGAGCAGGAACATGAGAATCTTGTTTTGGCTATCCTTCTCTGTCCACCATACATTTTACATACTTGAACACTAACTGTTGTCATCTTGTTTACATTCTGGGAAAGCTTCTCAAATTTGTTCTCTCTACTATTAGTATGATTTTGTAGAGTTAATTTTGATTTATTCCACTACAAAAAATTGAAATTCTTTTACTGCATTTCAAATAACCTTTCTTATCTCATCTATCTCCCCTTTTACCTTATCCAGTCATCTTTTTATCAGAGCCTGCTGTTCCAGGTTTATTATTTTCTTCTCCAACTTTATGGTGCTTATGTTTTATTACTTTGTACTAAAGCAACCTTTAATTTTTTTTTCAGTTTATTTGCTTTCTTTGGTTCCTTAAAATCAGTCCCATTATGCTTATTTATTAATATAGGCCCCTAATTAGGTTCTGTTGCCTTCCATGAATATATTATAGCAAGCTATCAGAACTACTACTGACATCTTTTGACATTTCGCAATTCAGTTCTATACCTTTTAAGTAATAAATTTGCTACAGGGATCTGTCAGTAACTTGAGTGTCTAATTCAGTTAGGCATTTTTCTGGAATTCATAAAATTTTAGTGGAAAATAAAATACTGACTACAGTAGAATCTGCTAAGCAGTTGCCNTTGACATCTTTTGACACTTCGCAATTCAGTTCTATACCTTTTAAGTAATAAATTTGCTACAGGGATCTGTCAGTAACTTGAGTGTCTAATTCAGTTAGGCATTTTTCTGGAATTCATAAAATTTTAGTGGAAAATAAAATACTGACTACAGTAGAATCTGCTAAGCAGTTGCCACTGCAAACTAGAAATGAGATCTATTTACCTCCCCATTTGCACATCATTCAATAATTATCAAACAAACATTTACCTGAGCATGCCAGGCACTCTATTCTGTACTAGGAACAGAGAGAAATGAGATTTTTAAAACCCTCAAATGCAGGAATTTAAATATCCTCAACTGTGTAGGACAGTCCTTAATGTTTTAAAGTAAGTTAAAAGAGAAAATTAGTCTTTTCCCTCAAGTTGCTAACAGTTTAGAAGCAGAGTGAAACACAAACAATGCTAAATGTTTGCAAAGTGTCATGGGATTACAGAGGATAGAGCAATTAACTACAAATTAATAAAATTTATATTTATGGAGCAAGTACTATATTTAAGACTCTGTTTTAGGTCTGGAAACTCAGAAGTGAACAAAAACGAAGGTAAAGCTCTAAAGGTACTAACATTCTAGGATAAACAAGTGACTACTCTGTCAGCTGGTGAGTAATAAGTGCAATCAAGAAAAGAAAATCAAGGTAAATTTAAAGGAGATAGAGTCAAGATCCAGGAGTTAGAGACTGCTATGTAAGGAGGATATTATTTTATCTAGAGTTGTCAGAGAAGAATACTTTGGTAAGCTGATACTTAAAGAAAGATCTAAAGGAAGCATGGGAGTGAGCCATGTATGCTCTAGGGAGATTATGTTCCAATTGCTGGAGACAGCAAGTGCTAAGGTCTGGGGGTGAGTAGGTCTGTCTTGAAGGCCAGTGTCACTAGAGAGCAACGGCTACAGCAACAGTGAGTGTGATCAGAAATTAGAGAGGTTGAGGCCCTGATCGTCCAAAGTTTTTGGCCAGAGCAAGGACTGCAAATTTTCCCTGATGTGAGACAGGAGGCCACCATGAAGGTTTGAGATGGTGACCTGATCTGATCTGTACTTTAGTAAGATTCTGACTGTTAAGTAAAGAAGAAACTCTGTTGACCAAAGATAGAAGCAGAGAGACCAGCAAGGAAGGCACTGCAAATAACTCAAGAAAAATACGAGAAGAGCTTAGAGCAGCAGGGAGTTGGTGATAAGCACTTGGTTTCCAGATATATTTTAACCAGATTCACTGGTGGATTGGTTGGAATAAGAGAGAAAGAGAAAAGTAAATGTATTCCAATAAAGTAAAGAAGAAAGTTTTCATAGAGGTAGTGATATTCAAACTAGGTCTTAAAAAGATAGGTTATTCACCCACTGGATGGTGTACCCAAAGACAGGAGGATGGAAGAGCCAAGAGGCAGAGAGCAGGGTCCCCATAAGAGAGAAAATCATCAGTACAAGCAAAAGAGATGTGAACAGGGTTGAAAAAGAGATAGGCTAGGGGAAGGAGGAGGAGAGGCTGGGTGAGGGAAGCACCTACTAGATTCAGAGGAGCCTTGGATTTCTGAAGAAACAGGTGGACTTTACCAGCAGGCAAAGCACAGTCACTGAGGACTGCAAAGCAAGGGAAAGACCTGGTCAGTTTCTATGCAGTAAGTAAAACAAAGTTGGCAGGAGGAAGAGACTTGGGCAAAGTAGGAAGAAGCGATACCCATCAGGACCCATTCAGGCAGGAAATGAGGAGGGACTAAGCTAGAGAAGTACAAATGAAGGAAAAGGCGGAGAGATGGCAGAAATGTTTTGAAATTACTAAAATTCAGTATTCTAGTTTTCATCATGAAAGATATTCACAGGAATACCAAAACAGGCCAAAAGCAATTATTCATTAGAAAAAGATGCTTGCAAAAATAATATGTCATTTTCTGATCTTTTTTCTAAAATCAAAGCAGAATGAATGAGAGCTCATTAACTCTCCCAATATTCAGGAAGGCCCCTCATATTTAGGAAGAAAATGAGACACGGTTTAGTCATTGGACTTGTCAACAGATCAAGAAAAAAAATTTTGTTTTAATTTTGGACAAAGAAAATAAAATACCATGAGGTAACACTGGAATTGACAGGCTAGTTTTGTTGTGGAAGAGGACAGGGCTTAATTCTTAAAGCCAAGAGCTTTGGAAAAGGAATTTGATCCAAAACCAACAATAAGAAGCAACATTTACTGGATGAGGGGTAAAAAGACAAGATTCAAACTCTGCCTCTTCTATATATTCCCCGAGTCTTTATGTAGTTACTTCACCTCTCACAAACACAAAATAGAAAAATAGTTATAACAAGTAATATATATCTCTTAGAGTGGAAGATAAATTCATGGCTTTGAGAAGCCTTCATCAACTAAAAAGACCTACATAAAAGGCATGTATTCTGATTATTACTGAAGCCTATTTCTAAGATGCATGAAGAGCTTAATGTAGCTTAAGTAATTTTGGGAACATCATAAAAACATTTTTCAACCTGGTCAGGAAATGATTGTAACCAGATAATAAAAGTCTACTAAAGTTTGAAGATTAACCCTCAATGAATCACACAGTTCATATTTATCTGCTAGTAATCTCTAGGTTCTAAACTGGATTCAAGTTACTAAATTCATTTGCTTAAAAACTAGATTTTAAAAATCTGTTTCCACATATTTGTAAAATATACATGTATATATCCATAAGCACATATAATTTTACATGTCCTTAATATTTACTTGGGCTTCCCTGATGGCTCAGATGGTAAAGAATGTGCCTGCAATTCAGGAGACCCAGGTTTGATCCCTGGGTCCGAAAGATACCCTGGAGAAAGAAATGGCAACCGACTCCAGTGTTCTTGCCTCAAGAATCCCATGGTCAGAGGAGGCTGGCAGGCTCTATGGCATCACAAAGAGTTAGACATGACTGAGCATCGTGTCATATTTAATTGCACTAAACTGCTCAAAATTTAATATCAATAGTCAGGTATTTCTATTTCTCATGTTTTCTAAATTTATTTATATTCTTACATACAGATATATTTCCTTCATCTTAATCACTGGAAAGAAGGAAGGGACTAGAATAAAATGGAGGGAGATCTTTGCTTCATTTTATTTATTTAAAGACAAGATTTGAAGCGATATGGAAATACTTTTAATATTTTGGAAGTTATTGGGTATCTAATTTACTATTTTTTATATGCTTGAATTATTTCCTAATTAAAATTTTCCTTTTACAGCACCAGATTATAAAATCACTACAGACATGATTTTAGAAGACACAGAATATAGTAATAAGATATTAGAACCAAACATTATAGCACATTTTGTCTAAAATTTCTTTTCCTCTTGATTTTTAGATATAAAATTTATGCTTAAAGAGGTAAAATTAGTTCAGTAATTCAATAAATATTTATTAAGCACGTGCTTCATGCCAGACTCTGTCCTAGGTCCCAGGGACGTAAGGACAAGTATTCCTTACCCTAAAGGAGTTGGTTTAAAGGCAGCATTAAATTATTTCTAAAACTGTGATATATGTTCTATAAAAAAGGCAGAATCACATAGGGTAAAACATGGGGCTCTACTTAGTCTAGAAGGTCAAGAGGGCTCCCTGGAACAATGATTTCTAATGGTTGCACTAAATCTAGGTAATGTAGGAATAAACTCAGATTTCCTTAGAAATAGAAAAGCTTAGATTAGGAAAAGCTTAGAGATCATTTGCTTTAGCCACTTCAGTTGTGGAGGAGGAGCCCAAGAAGAACTGATTCCAGTGAGGAAATGAGGCTTGCTGAAAACTAAGCAGCAATAAGGACCATCCTGGCATTCAGACCAACGTTCCTCCCCATGTACGATGTAGTTGGTCATCATTGCATGGGGCCATTTGGTAGCACAGCAAATTTCTATAAATACAAAATGATTAGAAAAACAAGTAGAAAGCACAGAGGTCATATAAAAAATAAAATATGATCACCAATTGACATGATTACAATATTTTGTAGTGTTTTGTTGACCCAAGATCACATCCCTTCTAGTTTAGTAAAATATGCTTCTCTAGAAATTGAGATATTTTCCCTTAATTTGTAACTATATTGTCAGAATGGAATCTTGAACAAGAGAATGACATGAAATGCCCACCAGGTTTTTTGAGATCTAATCTCCATCAGATCCTAGATTGATAAGTCAGCAGTAAACTGTAGTAAGCTTTGAATACAGGTAAGACTGCAGTGAACTTGTGGCTCTTTACATTATGCAAATTTTAAAGTGAAATTATTTGATGAAATATTTTGATGAGAAGAAAAAACAGAAGAAAGCACATGTGAAAGAATTTTCTTCCAAAGATGGAAGTATCTGATCTCCAAAGAAATCGTGGACTTCTAACACTCACTCACTGAGGGATTTCAGGCAACTCATAGGATCTCCTTGAATCCTGAGCCAAGCATCCATAGGGAGAAAATCTATAATGTGTCTATATATTTCTTCTGTTTTGAATATTCTATGATCTGGTACAAATCTGTTACACACACTGGTTATCAGGATCACACTTGTTAAAGTAACTCTTTAAAAGTAGTACAGAAATCACAGGATTGATAATCTTTCTGATTTCTGATCAGAAATATATAAAGAGTAGGAGTCAATGTACATACTTACATGTATGTATGCACATTCAAGACTGTCTTTATTTCTTGGAAGAACTAGTCTACAAGCAAGTATGAAGGACCAAATTTTGGGGTGGGCCTCAACCAAATTTCCTATTAAACAGTCTTGAACATACATAGGAACAAACTACTTCTATAGTGGTATGGAACAGAGGTGCCTCCAAACAAACACATAAATTCAGCTCCTTCCGGCTATAAAATATCCCTAACAAAAGCAACTTTTCCTAAGTTTTGTTTTGGAAGGAAGGTGAAGAGGTTTGCTGTATTAAGGAATGAGCTGCTCAAAGCCAAATATCATGTTTAAATAAAATAACTCCAGGGGATTTTGGAAAACAAGAGTAAATTCAGCTCCTTTACTAATAATATGTTGCAAAGAGAAGAGGGGAGGAAAGCATTCCAGTAACTATGACCCATCATCACCACCTGCCTCAATCGAAATACTATATTACACACTGTTCGTTGCCAGGCTGGTAATTCAGTATTATAATGTGTAAAGATGCCAGCTAATATCAACACACACCTGCGTAATTTTTTAACCGCCCTCTTTCCTAAAGGTGCAACAAAGACCCTTCCCCCACACTCCATCAAACAAAACAAGAAAACAACTTTACTCTTTCAACCTGTTCTGGAAAAAATGCCATACTATATGAAAGTCCCAATTGCAAGTCTGCCTTGACTTGTCACTGTCCAAGAATACAGATAGAATAAACAAATCAATAATTATATAATCCACCTTCCCACTCAATCTATCATCAAGGGAAGCAATTAAGTAGAGTAACGTCAATGCCACCCTGCTGCTGCAATGTCAGCCTTCAGATAAATCCACATCTGGCATGCTCTCATGGGCTTCCCTTGTGGCTCAGCTGGTAAAGAATCCACCTGCAATGCGAGAAACCTGGGTTTGATCCCTGGGTTGGGAAGATCCCCTGGAGAAGGGAAAGGCCAGTAAACTAGTAATACTGGCCTAGAGAATTCCAGGAACTATACAGTCCAAAGAGTAGCAGAGAGTTGGACATGACTGAGTAACTTTCACTTTCACTTCATTCTAAAAGGACATGGTTAAAACTTTTTCTAATGTAATACTATGCAAAATATGACCTACTAGCCATTCAGTTCAGTTGCTCAGGCATGTCCGAGTTTTCGTGACCCCATGGACTGCAGCATGCAAGACCTCCCTGTCCATCACCAACTCCTGGAACTTGCTGAAACTCATGTCCATCGAGTTGGTGATGCCATCCAACCATCTCATCTTTTGTCATTCCCTTCTCCTCCTGCCTTCAATCTCTCCCAGCATCAGGGTCTTTTCCAATGAGTCAGTTTTTTGCATCAGGTGGCCAAAGTACTGGAGCTTCAGCTTCAGTGTCAGTACTTCCAATGAGTATTCAGGGCTGATCTCCTTTAGGATTGACTGGTTGGATCTCCTTGCAGTCCAAGGGACTCTCAAGAGTCTTCTACAAAACCACAGTTCAAAAACATCAGTTCTTTGGTGCTCAACTTTCATTATAGTCCAACTCTCACATTCATACATGATTACTAGAAAAACCATAGCTTTGACTAGATGGACTTTTGTTGGCAAAATAACGTCTATGCTTTTTAATATGCTGTCTAGGTTGGTCATAGCTTTTCTTATAAAGAACAGCGTCTTTTAATTTCATGAGGCAGTCACCATCTGCAGTGATTTTGGAGACCCCAAAATAAAGTCTCTCACTGTTTCCATTGTTTCCCTATTTGCCATGAAGCGATGAGAGCAGATGCCATAATCTTAGTTTTCTGAATGAAGTCCTTATTTTCTGAATGAACTGCTTATTTTATTTTTCTTATTTCTTCATTTTTCTGAATGAACTGCTTATTTCATTTTTCTTATTTCTTCATTTTTCTGAATGAACTCCTTATTTCAGATCATGAACTCCTTATTGCAAAATTCAGACTTAAATTGAAGAAAGTAGGGAAAACCACTAGACCATTCAGGTATGACCTAAATCAAATCCCTTACAATTATACATTGGAAGTGAGAAATAGATCCAAGGGATTAGATCTGATAGACAGAGCACCTGAAGAACTATGGACAGAGATTCATGACATTGTATAGGAGGCAGTGATTAAGACCATCTCCAAGAAAAAGAAAAGCAAAAAGGCAAAATGCTTGTCGGAGTAGGCCTTACAAATAGCTGAGAAAAGAAGAGAAACTAAAGGCAAAGGAGAAAAGGAAAGATATACTGCCCATTAGCCCATGGAATTAATCTTAGCATATCAAGTGACAGTCACTCAGTTGTATACAACTCTTTGTGACCCCATCAACTATACAGTCTATGGAATTCTCCAGGCCAAAATACTGGAGTGGGTAGCCTTTCCCTTCTCCAGGGGATCTTCCCAACCCAGGGATCGAACCTGGGTCTCCCATGTTGCAGGTGGATTCTTTACCAGCTGAGCTACCAGAGAATGGAAAACCAGAGGCAGTTGAGGTCTATTAAGACTTAGGGCAAGGTACCTAATCTGATGATGGATGGAAGTAAAAAAAAAAGAGAGTAAAATCTATGCTTATGCTTAAAACATCAAAATATTCTTGGCCTTCTACATGAATNTGTTGCAGGTGGATTCTTTACCAGCTGAGCTACCAGAGAATGGAAAACCAGAGGCAGTTGAGGTCTATTAAGACTTAGGGCAAGGTACCTAATCTGATGATGGATGGAAGTAAAAAAAAAAGAGAGTAAAATCTATGCTTATGCTTAAAACATCAAAATATTCTTGGCCTTCTACATGAATTTGGGTTGATTAAAACTAAAACAAATATAATGAGATTTACAAGTAAATCTAAAAGTAATCTGAAAGACAACCACCATTCACTAACAAGAAATACTCCTAATTTACAGTTCTTTTTCTTTTCAGAGAGTTCAAAGAATACTTTAGAGGCAAAATGTAGGGTCTTTACTACCTTAAGTAAATGAAAATATTTGATAAGAAATAAAGTGGGCAAGCTCAAAAGCTGTCACAAGTCCATTCATCCACATTCAGTAACTACTGCCTTAATTGAGACAGAGCAATCTGAAAATAATCAGTGATTTAAAAATTTTTTCTTAAGTATATTCTTGAGAAATGTCAAATTTAAAAGGACATTTTATAAGGGCTAGAGGGTGATGAAATAAAAAACTGGAATAGATAGGACAGAAAATCATACAAAACAGGGTGTTCAGAGAACACAAAGTTTAATTTCTGGCAATTGTTTTGGCAGGAGAAAGATTAATAAAGGGGAGACAGAAATACTNCATTTCTATATCTCTCCAAAGAATCTGTGATGCGGGGTCATCAGAGGGCCTCCTCGGCATGTGCACACACACACACAGTAGGCAAGAAATGATAAAGCCAACCACCAGCTTCCCTTCAATGCCACAGTGGCATTCCTGACTGACCATGCCACACTCCAGGGCACAGCTCTGGGTTTCAGCGGGCACTTGCCCTTAAGGGACAGAAAGTGTCTTCCGTCCCCTTCAGGGTGACTCATTGTTCCTAACAGTCAGCAAAGCCCTGGGCTTCTACATCTCTAATCTCTCTCCCCTCAGGGCCCCAACCTGATGCCCTGCTCCTCTCTCAGCTCCCACTTCAGCATTTCAGCAAGGCAGCCTTGGGTCACTAAGGCATCAGTCCTGTGCAGACCTCAGGCCACGGCCCACCAGGAAGGTGTGCTACTCCCTGGTGAGGACACTGTCTCATACTGTGGATCTGAAACTAGCAGGAGTCCCTCCCCGTGGCTGTCCTTCTTCTACCCCTGGATGCTAGAGTTGAAGGTTATTGTCTACACTTCCACACACATGTTCTGGTTCTCTTTTAAAATGACTCCCAGTACACGGTTACTAAACCTCTGGTCATGCTGAAGGCTGTGTCTTTCTAGTGAGCAGAAACACATTTAGAACCTGTTGACTGCTGGAAACACTTTAAGCCCTAACCCTACTGAATGGCTCAGGCACCTTTTGCAAGATGTCACCAATCACATCTGTTCTCTTTTGTTAGATTCATTACTTATTTTGGACTTTCACTTGCAAATAAACCCTAAAAGTGAACCCTCTATGCCAATCATTTTAATGGGTTTGGATCTGTGACAGACTCTTTTTACTGAATGCCTAGAGGGACCAGTCTTAGGAGAAGAGATGGGAGAATATGTCCAGACAACGGAAGGTAACAATATCTGCTGATTTCTATAAACCTCACCATCACTCATTCATTTGTGGAGTCTGTCAGAGTTTATAGAATGTTTTCATACATGCTATTCATTTAATTCTAATTTTATGATAAAATCATCTTTATCCCCTTTCTGTTGATCAAGAATTAGAGGCTCAAGTAGGTAAACTAGTCTACTCACAACAGCAACAACAACACAAAGACAGAAGACAGGGTCAAGCCTCTAGTCTAGGTTTTAATATCAAATCCAGAGCAGTTACTGTACATGTACACACATCAGATGGTATACTGAATAATCCTCTTTGTGCATTTACAGAGCCTGTACTCTGTTCAAGTCACCATATTACATGCAAGGATCAGGGCAAGTCCCTATCCTCCAGAAATTTACCACTTGGGAAAAAACAATATACATATAAATACAGCTGGCACAAACAGAATATAAAATTAAGACATATAATGAAACAAAAATGCCGAAGATTTCTGACTTCAAAAGTCACAGGTTACTGAGAGGACTTGAAATTTTTTTTTCACCTGACAAGGATGTAGGCTGATGAACATTGCAATAAATACCCTCTAAACTCTCTGGGTACATACCTCCCCCATTTCTCTTTCTCTCTCTCTCTCTCTCTCACACACATAGAATTAAACTGTTTTTAGAATATCAAGAGTTCAACAGTTTTTTCTATTAAGAGGAAAAAAGAAACAAGTCAATCCATTCCTAAAACAAATGAACAGCTTCCACTATTACTAGACATTCACTATTTTGAGGATTACTTCAAAGAAAAGAAAAATTTAAAGACTTGTACCTTTCAACGAACCACACCATTCACCATCTCGAATGCTCAAATATTCTGATACAGCTGCAGGAAGAGGACTATATTCGACATCTATTAAAAAATAAGCTAACACGTATTGACAATAACTTAGGAGAGTATTACTGTCATCTGCCAGATAAATGAATCAAGACTCAGAAAGATTAAATAAGCTGCCGATCTTTCAGAACTTCCAAATGGCAGGGCCAGGTCCAATTCCATGCCCCTGGATGGCTACCTCTGGCTCCTAACCTGCACAGTGAAAGCAAAGGGTGCTAGGGAAGCAACAGTCTCACCCCCTGCAAACCCCTGCTGTGGCACCCACGGGATGTAGCCCTCCAAGCCTCAAGCTCCTCATCTCTCAAATGGAAGATAACGCCACTGCTCATCATGTTTGTCATGAGAGCTAAAGTGGGGGAAGCCTGCCGTATCTACAGCCCAGTTCTAAGCCTGCAGTATCTACAGCCCATTCCTGAGTTCCAGATAAATGCTTGATAAACAGGAGCTCTCAACATGTCACTGTGTTAAGTTTCAGCACTTATTTCCACTGTGTAGCTTTACTGCGAGACCAGTGAGGAGCACAATTATGTAAGTGACACAGAGGATTTCCAACAGAAACTTCTAAAGATTAATCTTTGACTCAGGTCCTAGCTAACATATGGGAAAATATGTTTTGGGAATCAAAAAAAAAAAAAAGAAAGATGGAAAGAAAAAATTGGAAGGCTGGTTTTATCACAATAACTGACATCAATAAACCTGATTCTTCTTTTTATTTCGGAGGTTCCTCATAAAGCGTCATGTTTTCTTATTTATTCTGGGCAGGGGAAGCAGTTTCGCTGCTTGTACTTCTATCTACAGTATTTAAACTGTAATCCTACTGTCTTGTGACTAGCAAAGGGTTTTAAACCACTCCATGAAAGAGGTCCAACACTGATTGTTGAAAATCATTGTTTCTCTGCCATTTTATATCCTTCATTCCTTTCACCTCAGAGAACTGGATGCCCAGGTGTAAGTATAATAGGATTTAAAAATGAGGGAAATGAGTAGCAAATAGATTTCAAAATATAAACAGAGGCCATGTTTGCTGAGCTCCTTCGATTTACTGTGTTTTCATTACACTTTTTTAAGTATGCTACAATGCATTTGAGAAAAGTTTAAAAGACTTTAGGGTTCCTTCAACTACAGCTCTCCTTAAGTTTCCAAGTAGACAACAATGAAATGAATTTCATTCAAGGCTACACCATCTTAGAGGCAAACTGCCGAGTTTCTTTATTTCACATAAATGCAGAAAGTCAGCATGCTGAAATACTGAGATCCCAGGAGTATTGTTAAGATACTGCCAGAAAGGAAAGGTGTAACTGAATAAATTAAATCAGATTTGCTGTTCAACACTTTTAATCCAAGCCTTAGAACTCTGGCTCTCCTCCACCTTTTTAAATAAATCCATAAGAACTAAAATAATTTTGAGATGTTTCTTTCCATAGTGGGTACTTAGGGACTGTGAAGGCCATGGATACGTATGTGTCTTGTTTGCTAGGGGTGGGGATACGAAGTGGTGAGTAGGGAAGAGATTTAAACAAACGTTTACCTCTACTTAAAACACCTCTTAACAGCTTATCATAATGTTACTTCTATTTGTTTTAGAGTTCATTTATTGAAGATGAAAACATGCTTCATCTTGCTCCCTTTTTCTGCATTCTTCATACACTTAATATTCTAATTAGCCCCAATGGGGAAAAGAGTGCAACCTTAGTTACACCTTGGATTTACAGAGTGCATCTATTAAAATATTTTAGAAATAACAAGAAAAATAATTAAACAAACCTGTTAAGAGAAGCTCCCATCACCAACAAATCTAAAACGTTACCAGGAAGGAAACAAATATGACACTCTTAGAAGGAGAAAAAAAGGGAGAATGGAAGACAGGGAAGGAGGGGACCATGGAGGGAGGAAAGGAGGAGAAAAAGAAGAGAGGAGGGAAGAAAGAGGCCCATGAAGTTGTGGAGGACAGTGTGATAGCTTAGCTTATATTTAAACTCATGGGACTTCTCTGGTAGCCCAGTGCATAAAACTGCACTTCCAGTGCAGGGGACATGAGTTCAACCCCTGGTCAGGGAACTATGATCCTACATGCCATGCAGTATGGCCAAAAACTTAAAATAAAAACTCATGTGTAAACATTTATCACCTCATTAATGCTGAATTCAGTATAGTAAGAGGGATGAAAATTTCATTTCTGCTTAGAGTTGTTGTTTGAGCTAGGGATAGGATTGCCAGATACAATTCAGCACACACAGTTAAACTTAATTTCAAAACCAATAAATCATTTTTTAGTATATCACAAATATGGCATGGAATATACTTAAGGTAAAAAAAAATGTGTTTATCTGAAACTTATATTTAACTGAACTTCTTGGATTTATTTTGTTGTTGTTGTTGTTAAATCTGGCAACCCTAACTGGGAGTAATCTATAGAAGTTTTCTTAAATTTTTATTATTGAAACTGAACCCCATACCTATCTTCCACAGTTATTAAAATTTTGCCAATCTTGCTTCAGCATCAAGGAGATTATGACAGGCAGGAAAGAGGGAGGAAAAAGAGGAATACCTTGGACAGAGAGAACAGCAGGAGATCAGGTATGGGGGTTGAAAAACAAAACAAAAATAATCTTCTTCTGATGCCCACCTGTGGGTCATGGCATAGATTTGGAATCCTAGCTTACACAAAGAACACAGTCCTCACAGACACAGAAGGCTTGCTCTCCTGCATACCAATTTAGTGTGTATTCTCAAGAAAAGTTACATAACTCTGTCTGAGAAGTGAGGATAGTATTTGCTATCTTGACAGGTTTGTTATAAGGATTAAATATGATAATACATATGTGCATGTATGCTGAAAAACAAAACAAAAAATATATAAACAGAAAGGGATTATTGTTATTAGTGGGAGATTGGGCCAGAAAGGCTCACTTAGATCAGAGCATGTCATGCTTAGAGGCCAGTGTGAAGTCACTGACAATAGGCCATCTACCATTCTTGATCCATGTGTTGGAAAGATCCCGCTGTCTGACCCTGAAGTGGAGGAGCCAGAGGGGAGCAGAGTTGGGGCCAAGCGTGCTAGATGAACCAGAGGTCTGTGTGCTTCCTACAGTATGGAACCACTGAGAACAGGGATGAGACACATTGCCAAAACTGTTATCAGCAAGACGTCACTGACTCTAAGACTCTGGGGGAGTGAGATGAGAGATAGTGGCATTCATTGGTTAATTGATAGCATTATTTCTTCATGTCACAGGGCAAGCCCTTTTGGATTGTCCAACCTAATACTTCCCAGTGCTAAAAGGTCTAAACTAATCCATCTCCCCTAAATGAAGTTGCCCTTAATAAATGCTGCTGGCTCTTGCAAACCTCTAACACTCTGGGCAATTAAATTTCATACTATATGCCAACTAAAATCAGAAAATCTACTCTTCAGAGAGTAATTCCTGACGTTTTAGTTGCTCATGTATATCTGATTTATCTCCTCAGATGAACCAAATTAAAAAAAAGAATCTCTTCTTCCAAAATCGACATTTTCCTGAGTGTAGAATGTGAATAGTATCAAGGGTGAAACCTCTTGAAAACCGCAAGTACACATGGAAATAAACCACTATCCAATCATTCAAAGAAATGTGCATTCTGAGTCCTTCCTTTAAAGATATATCTGCTGACAGTAACATCTGATTATTAAGCCAAATCTTCCCTAACTCACTCTTACAAATATCTTAGAATGGTTTGAACCCAGATTTGCTCAGCTTGCAAGCAAACAGCTGCTAACAGAATGGGGACTAAGCAAGCAGTAAGAATGTACTGCAGTGCTTTCATTATGCTCACTATATCTGAGATATCAGGCAGTTGGTATATGCACACATAGTATTTCCACTTGTTTTATCTTTCTAGCCACCTGACTCATCTCCACTTGGGACTCAGATCCAGCCCCTACTCCCCCAAAATGCTCAGTGATTCCCAATCAAAGGACTAAGGGCAGAGAGCTGGCAAAGATCATTTGTTTTAAAGGCTTTCATAACCTACAACTTATTCTTCCCTCTTTTAACCTGTTTGCATCAGGAGATGAAGTTTATAAAATTTAACCATTTATCCGTATTCTCTGAAACTATATGTCACTAGGACAAAAACTTTAGCTTCCTAAGCTTTTCAGAATCTGAGAAAGTAAAACTCAATGGAATTTAACCTGCAAATCCTATAACTCTCCATGCGGGATCCCAATCTGGGTACAAGACTGGAGGTCACAGCAAATGAGGGACATATCAGATTAAGAACTCCAGGTGTCTTTCTCACAGTACCCCTTTCATGGGACCAGACCACCCATCTCTAGCCCAATCAAGATTAAAACATTTTAATCTTGCTGCATGATTTCAGCTCTCAAAGTTGAAAACTGTGTAAACTTTAACAAGTTTAGCAAAAAGAAAAAGGGAAAAAATTTTGAGAAATCAACATCTAATTGTTATATTTGAATAAAATATAAAAATAAACACTTATTTTTATAAAAGAATGTCCCATTCTAAGCAGATATTTAGGAATTATGTTCCAATAGGGCAGGGACAGAGAGGGGAGAAAGGGTGTGCTTGCTCTGTTTAGTGTACCAAACACTCTCATCAAACTAGTTAGATTATGATCTTAATCACTAACATCAATGAAAGCAACCTACAAATTCAGGAACCTACTTCCCAATTGCTAGGAAGGATCTGTTCTGCAGCAGCACCAGCAGAACAGTCAGAGAGAGACATGCACAGAACGTACACGGAATGGAAGATCTTTTACTTTTGTTGCTTTTCAGCAGAAATCTCTAATGGAAAATCCCTGATTTAGACCAAGAGGAGCAGGAGCAATCCCATAAACCTGAAAGGCACAAAACCTACTGCCTTCACTTCCTAGTATCAAGTGGGTAAGCATAAGAACCTATGTTTTCGAAATAGAATGTGGATAAATTCTCATCAAGTCTCTCCTCTCCAAAACTTGAAAAAAAAAAAAAAAAGTCAGACTATCAAAGCACTGGCAGTGCCAGTAAAACACATCATTAAGGTGAGTAATTTTCCTGTTTACTTCAAACACTTTTTTTCCCAAACTCAAACCTGGGCAGGTCTGATCAGGTAAGGCTTTGGAACCAGTAAAAGCGTCCCCAATTTCTACATAAACGCTGCAGGCCATGGGCAAGAACAAGTCTCAACTGAGCACTCCACAGTAGTCAAGCTTCCCGGCGCCTCCGGTCTTGTCTCCCTCATTCCTTACAAGTATCGTCATGTCTTCTAACCTTCAAAATCTGTTTTATCTGCAATACACATACACACATGCACACACACACACCACTTGTTTTCTTCCTTCTACCTGCAATTAATATATCTGTACATTCTGAACAAAACTTCTGCAGGATGATTCTTTATTTCCCATGCATCGTTCAAAATAAAACATTTTCCACTTGAATTCATAGATTTTTCATATGAAGACGAATGGTAGAGTGCAAAAGAATCATTCTTTTCTAATTGCTAAAACTGATCTGGTTTCAAAACCCAGTGGAGCAGAGACCTAACTTTTTTATTTTCTTTTTTTTTTTCTTTAGGGAAACAGTTACTATTATTTTAAATAAATGTCTTCAAGATCTACCTTCTATGCAAATAAATCTACAACGCAGTTTATGTTTTCCTTCTTAAAAGAAAAAAAATAAGAGAACAATTGCTATCTTTAAGGTCAGATTAATCTTTCAAATTGGTTTCTATCTAAGGAAACAGGAAGTTAGAGTTACAGTTTAGTCCTAGATCGATTTTGTCTATGTGGACAGATCGGNCAAATAAATCTACAACGCAGTTTATGTTTTCCTTCTTAAAAGAAAAAAAATAAGAGAACAATTGCTATCTTTAAGGTCAGATTAATCTTTCAAATTGGTTTCTATCTAAGGAAACAGGAAGTTAGAGTTACAGTTTAGTCCTAGATCGATTTTGTCTATGTGGACAGATCGGTAGATCTTGAGTTGACTTCCCAGCCTATAAAACAGAGCATTAAAAAATATCCCGAGATCACAGGGATATTATGAGTTCTACTGCTTGCAGAACACTTTGCATTCTTTGGGTGAGAGGTGTTGGGCTACTTATGAAGACACTGCACTTACATAATCCTAAACACGCTCACCAATTGGGAAGGTAGTTTTCAAGCCAAAGGCACAATGTTTTCTTTATACTTAGATATGACCTTATTTGCATACCAGTCTGAAGTTCCCATTTGCTCCTGTTCATTCACCCTGCTTTCTTCTTGATGCCATCACTGTTACTACTTCTGCTGTCTCCCACATATTTTGCTTGTTTTAGGTCGCACAGGGAGTGGAGAGAACATTAAATAATGATCTAGGATTTAAACTGAGTGGAAGTTTGTATTATTCCCCTACCCCAGGGGCAGGAAGATGGACACAAAATAAAGGAACCAGGAGTAAAAGGCTTAGCAAAACTAATTTCATTTACTGGTTATCAATAAGGAATCAGGAAAGATCCAGTCTGTCTTGCTCTCTTTATGTCATTAGAAGTGTTTAAATTGGGGTAGGCAAAAATGACAGCTATAAAATAGTAACAGCCATGAAATAATGAAAACCAAGACAATAACAGGAAGGACCCTTCATTCAAGGATCATTCACTCCTGGACTGATAGCATTGCTTTGCTATTTTTGGCTAGATGATATCAGGCCTAGAAAGATACATACCTCTGCGTCTATAAAATGTGAATATTACTCACCTACCCTGCAGAATTCTTATATGAATCAGTTGTTATAATATTAAGTGCCTTGTGGAGCTCATGACCTGATGCTCAATAAATGGTACCTAGCAATTCATCTCTACTATCTGCATTTTGGAACTGGTCATCAGTTGCTAACTCCTGACACTGTAACATCATATTCAGGGGAACAAGCATAACTGACTATATGATCAGGGGTAAAATTTTAAGTCAAACATTCAGTTCAGTTCAGTTCAGTCACTCACTCGTGTCCGACTCTGCGACCCCATGAATCACAGCATGCCAGGCCTCCAAACATTATGTTTCATTAAAAAAGGAATGAAGAAGTAAATGGGTTTTTATTTTACCCTCCTTTGCTAGATCATTACTGTGGCTTTTGGTTTTAGCTGGTAAGTAGTCTCCAGTTCTAGTTACTGTGTCTGAGTTGTACACAGTATTGCACCTGAGCCATGTAGTCAGGACAGCTGGTCTTGAGCAAATTCCTTGAAGTCAGGAAATTAGCTCTAATAGCTGTCCATCTGCCAGTCCCTGGGGTTGATTATAAGAACAGTATAAGGACTTCCCTGGCAGTCCAATGGTTAAGACTACTTGCGGTCAACGCAGGGGTTGATGCAAGGGGGAGGGACTCCGATCCTTGGTTGAAGAACTAAGTACTACATGCCAGGTAGTGTGGCAATTATTTTATTTTTTTAAAGGAAGATAGCACCATCTCTCCTGTCTCTACGAGGACAGGAGAGTCTCACTTTGGTGAGACTTGTTAAAAAAAAAAAAGGGATAGTGTAGCCCATCATGCCCTATACAGAGTATACAAAGCTAACTTCCATGTTTTTCATTCACCAATCACTTAGTAAAACCTACTGAGAAAAAATAAATTAGAACGATCACATGGTCTGAAGATTCATTTCTCCTAATGAGAACGTGATAGCTTTAATGCATACCAAGCTCCAAGCCAAAAAATAAAATGCAAGCCCTATGGATTGTAAATTAAAAATTACTACTTATCAGCCAAATGCCTGCTTCTTTAATTATAGTGTTCCTGTAACAGAGGAATAAAATGAGGAGGAGGGAAGAGGCTCAAACAGTGCAAAAGTGGAATGGGCTGGCACTGCTCTTGTAACATGAGCACTTGACCAGAAAGCAGAGTCCTAAGTCCACGACCTAGTATCTAGAGACTCAGACTCTTCACCTTCCCTGTGAGCTTCTGTATCCTCCTCCTACACTGGAAGATGAGGGTAATGCACTCACCATGGAGTGCTGTTGTGAAGCTCACATTGTGGAAGTTAAAATAATCTGCACATTGCAAATGTATACATAAAACCAAGACTTACCAAGATCATTTAAGAAACATCTTCAAAGAGAATGGCAAAACTTTCTGCCTACTTAAACTACCCTCTGCAATAGATTAAGACTTAAGCCAATCGACTGGGTGGAAAACTAATAATAAAGCTAACTAGTTAATCCATGTGGAAATATTTCATAGGCACAGAAAGAACTCAGGAGCCAAGAGACCTCAACCAGATAAATAACTATTATCTACGTCAAAATTACAAGGATTTTTATTGCTGTCGTCAGAGCGAGAGCCTGTTCTCACTTCACTAGACTCTGAACTCCTATCAGTTTTCATTTCAGGGGAAGCTGGCACATTGGTATTGGAAAGAGAAACCACACAGACAACAGAAGGCCAGGCTGTTCCTCTGAGTTAGCACGTCAGGACTATCTCATCCAGAAAAAACTGGCATAGGAACTTTGGTTTTTCTTCCCCTGTCCCATTTCTCTGGTAATATAAGAGAACAATTTTACACAGTGATTTAAACCTTACAGAGTCCTATATTATTCTGTGTTTCAATTGCTCCAGATCTTGTAAGTGATGTTCACTCCACTTTTACACATGCATTCCTTGTTCCACTAATGTTTATAGAACATGCTCTCTTATTCCTTCGATGCCCAGAAAAGTACTTTATTTTTTCTTACTGCTCATATTAATTTGGTTCTTTTACTATAACTATAAATATACTTACAATTATGATTATAGATCTTCAGTTGTCTTCTCAGCCAAAAGATTGGATTCAAGATGAAGAATTCATATTTATCTTTCACTCAAGTGGTTAAGTATAACAAAAGTAAAAAAATCTTGCATGCTTTGGAAAGGGAAATGACACATATACAAAACAGGCAAATGAAAAATATATTTGAGATTAATACATATATCACTAAAGGCTGTGATAAAACATTAGGAAAGAAAAGATGTTAATGAGTTCAACTCCTGTCACTAAACTAGAAGTTTTGCACTCCAATAAACTGAAGGTTCATATTGACCTTCCAGGTGGTTTTCAGAATTTTTTTAATTTGATAAAATGAACTTTACTCTTAACCTTTGCCATGAAAATGGGAGTCACAATAAATCAAATTGAAAGGTAGATTAAAAAAATGTTATTTTGTTTTTCAAACCCATGAATTATCTACCCTTTGTATCAGGAACTATGATAGACTGATAAAAGTGTAGCTCTTAACTACAATTTGTAAATGTTTACCTTTATTTACCTATAAGAGTCTCTGTCTAAACTTGAACTCCAGATATGCTGAACTGTTTTAAAGTTAACAATAGTTTCATGCTTTCTTACCAAAACCCTCCTCCCTCTTCCTATTCTAATCCCAGTAAATGGGCACTGGCCATTCTTTCCAAAGTCCAAGAAAATGAAGACTGACAGTGTAGCTAATATGTTATCAGTATCGATACTTCCCAAATTGTATAAAGAAAGCTTACTATATAGCAGTGCAATGTGCCTGTTTAATGAAGTACAAATATGCCCCCCCCCAAATAGTTTATGCTGGCTAAAAAAAAGTTAAGGCTACATTTTAATTTGCTAATGAAAGGACTAAAAGAGCTAATATTTGAAGAAAACTGTCAGAAAAGTATAGAGATCACTGATATTCAATTTAGTTAAGAAGGGTAAGGAACTAATTTTCAAAGAAGTTGTTTCAAACACTATCTAGATATAATTTTAATACATGCACTCCTCTCTAAGTCTTCCACTCCCTTCCTTAATATCTGGGTCAAATAATTAAGTGAAGGAGAAGGGGAAGCAGACTCTCTAAAAACAGACAGAGTCTAACTTGTTTGCTTGGATCTAGCTTTCAGATCCAAATGCTTAAAACTCTTAATCATATTATACTTAAGTACCAGTTAGAGTACTCTCTGCAGTGTACTTTTCAGAAATAATATATTCTAGGCATTAAAGCAGGAAGAAACATTGAATTTATTTCCTGATTCCTCTTTTCAGATGATTTGATTTCTAGGCAGGTGATTTACAAAGTCTTCCCTTTTGGTCCGATTCCTATAGCTAGGTTTAGAAATATAGTATCTGTCAAGAAAATGTTGAATTTTTCTTTGGGCATCAGTAAAAAGGAAAGCAGTTTTTTTAAAACAGTAAATATCCTTGGTAACAAATTTATCTCTAACACTCAGCAAAAAGGCATCGAGGTTTTATAATTCAACTCACTGAACTGAACTGAAGGACAACCATAGGTTAAAGCACATTTTTTCAGTTATTGATTTTGTAAAATAGCCTTGCTTTTTTTTCCATAACATGCTCCTTTCTCTTCCTCATTATACCCCAAACTAAAGTGAAAGATGCTTCCATTTTCCGTGAGCTACTGACATATATATGTGACCGTTAGATATATTATTCTCAGGGGACAGAGTGGTAAAGAATCCACCTGCCAATGCAGGAGACGCAAGGGATGCGGGTTCAATTGATCTCTGGGTCAGGAAGATCCTGGGAGAAGGAAGTGGCAACCCACTCTGGTACTGTTGCCAGGAAAATCCCATTGACAGTAGAGTCTGGTGGGCTACAGTCCATGGAATCTCATAGAGGTGGACAAGATGGAGCAATTGAGCACGTGTGCGTGCCCATACACACACACACACACACACACACATACACACACATGCACACACAGAGTGTTATATATTTTTACCCAGTAAACAGCCAAAAATGTTCATTCTTATATTTAGGATAAGAAATGGGAAGAAAGGTTAAATATTTCACAATTTTTTTTTCATAAATAAGGAAACTGATAACCAAAGCAGCAAAAAGACCTGGCCAAAGCCATCAAGCCAATCACTGGCTCCCTGGCCAGAGCATATCCTTCTTCAACTGATAAAACTTCCTCCCAGACTCTTTCCATGCAAGACAGAACCAGAAGGGGCAGAAAGTGTTTCTTGATTTGGCCAGCTACAGACACGTGTGTCCTCTTATGCACAACACTTTGACTCTGTGCTCAGTCATATGCTTAGTTTGCAAACGCATGGACTGTAGTCTGCCAGGCTCCTCTGTCCATGGTATCTTACAGGCAAAAATACTGGAGTGGGCTGCCGTATTCCTCCCCCAGGGGATCTTTCTGACCCAGGAACTGAAGTCACATCTCTTGCACTTTCTGCACTGGCAGGCAGATTCTTCACTATTGGGCCATCTGGGAAGCCCCACACAAATCAGTAGGTTAAATAGCCAACATGAATACTAAGAGAAAACAATAAAAGCATAACACCCAAAACTCCCCCAAATATTTGAGATATACATGCTTTGACATGTTTATTACCACAGTGATAAGAAGTAGCTCTAAAAACCATTGTGGAGGAAATTCTACAATTTTAGGAGTCAAAACAACCCCAATTATGGAAAGTAGGTTTCTGTCTGAAATACACACTGAAATTCCACTCCCAACTCCACACTCACCTTCGTTTTCCCTTGCCTTATTTCATCTGAATTACTGTAACAACCTCCCAACCCGCCTGCCTGCCGTTAGTCTTCCCACCTCCACCCCACTGCCAGTTATCTGCTTGAATTGGCATATGATGTCACCTCCCCATTAAAGTCCTTCTGTGTTTCCTCAATGCCTATACAACTGGAGACAAACTCCTTAGGAGGATTCAGCGGCCTCTCCATCTGGTTCTCTAAACTTCCCTCTAGCTTCATTTTCTGCTCCTCTCTAACTCCTCCAAACATGGCATGGTCCAAGTATGCCAGACCCTTTCCTACTTCCATACTTCCACAACAAAGTTTTGCCTCCATGCCTTCACTTACCTGAATCCTCTACCTGAATGTCCTCTCTCTTTTTCCCCATTGCAAGACCCTGCTCATCTTTAGAGAGTCAACTTTAAATGTGAAGTCCTCTGTGAAGTTGAATAAATCAGTTTGTTTTCTCTGCCGCATCACACTTTGTTCAGACAAGGATATCATCTGACAAATATTTGCTGAGATCCATTATATTATATAACCCATTATATGTGCCAGCACTAAGATGCAGAGATGAAAAGACAGCCACTACCTCTGAGTTCACACGGTAATGGAGAGACAGACATGCTCTGCACTATGATTCTGAATATATGCACAAAACTGTAATGAACATAAGAAAAGGAACTCCTTAGCATTTGTGGGGGGCAGGGAAGACACATGGCAAGGGAAAGACTTCACCTACAATTAAGGCTTTCAGTGAGTTTTAAAGGCTGAGTAGCAGTCAGCCTGGCAGACAAGAAGGGTGGTGGATAGGGGGACATTCCAGACAGATTATAGCACGTGTCACACTGAATTACAGCAAGGTTTATCAGTTTGCCATGATAGACTGTGAGCTTTCTGAAAAAGGGCTAACTTAACAATGAACAGGATTAGCCTACAGCATCAACTCTAAAAGTAACTAGCATGATTTAGGAAGGGACTGCTCAGTGACCAGCACTGGACTGAGGGCTCCCACGCTGCACTCTCAATAACCTGCAAGGGAGATTATTCACACCTTAAAGAAGAGAAAATAGAGTATCAGATGGGTTTATTCCCTTGCTTACTCATAAATAGTAGAGTTTTGTCTGTTTTCTCAAAAATATACCTTCTGTGCTCAAGAAATGCACTTAAAAACTAAAGATGTGTTTCAGTGAATTGTAACAACTGCAACTTAAAGATAGGGGTCATCAACTTAGTTTCAACAAAGGCACTGGGTACATGTGTACAGAGGCATTTGATATAAAATATATAAAGCACCAAATGGAGAAATTTCATGACAGCCATGAAAAGTGTACACTTGCTCATCCCAGTTTGGGTGGGTGGTAATTCTGAAGGTTTAGAGAAGCTAAAATTTTTCAAGAAAGAAATTTTAACAAAACATAAATTAAGCTTTTGAATATGAAACAATGCCTTCTCTAAGAAACTAATCAAATATAATCAACCCAGATTCACTTTGAGTGACAAAATGCTTCTGATTTTTCCAAGACAAAGAACAATGCCTGTCTTTGCCACACACAATATTTACAAAAACCTCAGAAAGTCTGAAAATATTTCGATTCATGAGGAAGAAAACTGTCATTACACTAAATTCCCTTTTAGAAGTTCAAAGGATTTGTTTTATTACTATTAAAAAGGAGCACTATAATTTGGAAGATTTCCTTTCTATTTTTCTTACATTTGCTTTTCTTAACTTTTTTGCTCTTTTCACCACTGTAGCTCATGTCTTTGACAGAATGAAAAAAGAAGGGACAAGAGAAGGGAAAACAGGAGGGGCTGCAGAAGTAGTGGGGAGCACAGCTCTTCTGTGGGCTCTGAATATGTGTTATAAATGACAGCATGCACCCCCAGCCTGCTTCCCAGTAGCTGTGTCAAGAACGAGGTTGCTGCGGTAAAACCTGACTACTTCTTGAAGAACAGAGATTTAAGCAGGTACATATGTAATGGCTACTAAAGCAACAAAAGCAGGCTTCTCAGGACCCCATAGGCTACTTTTTAATGTAATTCTATTATACATATATATATATATGATCTATATATGATAAAGACAAAGGACAGAGAGGGATAGAGACAATTAAAAATCCTGTTGTTTAATTGATAGTGATAGTATTAAAGTTTATTCCCCTCCCCATCACTGATTTCTTCTCCCTGTTATTTTCTCTTGGATTAAGTGTTGGACAATATCTCTGAGTACTTGTGAGGAGATATCCAGGCTCCTCACTCACGATTCTTTGCATAAAATCTCTACCATGAACATTCAAAAAACTGGAAACCGTCATTTCTTTGTGCTTCTGGGATTACTAGGTAGATTGATGAATTATTGATGCTACTTCTAATATTTTTACATCTGCTTCATTTTTGACAACTAGTTCTGTAACTCAGCTCTATGTTAGCACTGCCCACATGCCACGAGGGTGCCTATTTTAGCCACCAGGCCATCAACACATATCCTTGTCATATGAAGGAATAACATTTTTAGAGGAATCCTCTAAAAGTCCATAAATCTTTTTAGAATTAGGCGTGTTTGAACAGGCAATAGAACACAAACAAGTCTTGGCCCTCTCGTATGCGGAACGGGTTGGTTACAGATGCTTCCCTGCAAGCTACGTCTTGCCTATTACAAGAACATCCATCTCCCAAGCACATCTTTTCACCTACTTTGCCTGAAGCAACACAAAGCACACCCAAAAAAAATCACAGGATTTGTAAAAATATTATTGCTAACACTTAAAGAAACTCATACTCTAATGTGACATCCTCACACAGGACACGAACCAAACATGATTTCCAAAACACCACTTTCTGATGATGACTCGGTCTGCTTTTGCCCTGTGCAAGCTAATGACAGGAGGGGAGACTAACCTGTGTCTTCAGTTTTCTTACCTACAACACTGAGGCTGGGCCAGCACTGACTCACCAAGCTGGAGACATTAGCTCATGGCCGTGATTCAGTCATGAGAATTCTGACAGACAGGGGCCTCTCCCCACACAGGTGCTTCAAGGGGGAAATGAGTCCCTGGAAGCAATGACTTATGACCTAGGCACGGATGTCACTGTGTCTGTTATCAAGCCCCGAGAGAAGTGGGCAGTGCTGTCTGTGTGACAGCAGCCACCCTAATAGAAGACAATTGTTAGAAGAGCCTTACAGAAAGGTCTTTATCTCCTGCATGCAGCCCTCCCAATCAGTCCAGGAAAAGCGTGTGGGTTCTAGTCTACAGATTCCCTGGGTTCCTCTTCCACAGGGAGAGAGGAAAGGCAGAAGGGTCAAGTGTTTGGGAGCTAATAGGCTTTCAGCATTTATTCCTGGGGGTGAGAGAGAACTGCCGCTGCTGCTGCTGAGTCGCTTCAGTCGTGTCCGACTCTGTGCGACCCCATAGACAGCAGCCCACCAGGCTCCCCCGTCCCTGGGATTCTCCAGGCAAGAACACCGGAGTGGGCTGCCATATCTAGGAAGTTTTAAAACAGGCTGTATAAGAATCACCTCATTCACCCAGTACCTTTAGCTTAGAGCTCAGAGTGAAAAGACACAAAATTTAATTTTGCAAAACAGGAAGCTGCAAGCCTTTCCTCCTGCCTCAACCCCAATGCAGCAGGAGCAGTTTGCAGGAGGACAGACTTCTGAGTTTACAAACCACTTTCACCTCATTATCTCACTGGATGCTCACAACCAAATTTGGAGCGTAGGTGCCATTCCCCTCATTTTATGGATTAAAAACAAGGGTTTCTCAGGTGGCTCAGTGGTACAGAATCCACCTGCCAACGCAGCGAGTTTGATTCCTGGGCAGGAAAGTTACCCTAGAGAAGGAAATGGCAACCCACTCCAATATTCTTGCCTGGGATAATCCCATGGACAGAGGGCCCTGGCAGGCCACAGTCCATGAGGTCGCAGAGTCGGACAGGACTGCAGAAACTGAGCGTGTTGGATAAGAACACTGAGGCACCAAGGAGGTTAAGCGATTTACAGAGGGTGCAGCTAGAACATGGCAGCCTTTACTAACTATTTAGCTCTCCTCTAGTAAGACAGTCCATCACTGCAGTCCCTTCCTTGGCTCTCCATTCCTCCTTCCTGCCTTCTTACGTAGCCTCTGGAAGCAGTGACTTCCACAGCTGCCTCTTGCCCTCTCATTCCTGTCCTTCCCACATCAATGCACCATATGGCTGAGTGAACCAGTCCCCCATCTAGTGTCTGCACTACTGTGGCATTTGCCAGACTGCTTCCTTTCCCCGGGCCCCCTCCAACTAACTTCCATACAATGCTGGATTAATGGGTTTTATCTACAGTTCCGAGCATGATAATTCCTGTGCTCCGAAAGCATTCAGCGTCAGTCCCATTCAGCATCAGTCCCACTGCCTGTGGGATATAGTCCAAATACCTTCACCCACATAGGCTGGCCCCATCCTACCTCGCGAGCTGCTGCTTCCTATCCACGACCACAGCTTCAGGCAGAATAGCCGAGTCCTTTCTCTAGGCGAGCAAAGCAGGCTGGCCTCTGTGTTCTTAGCTCAGCTGCTCCACTGCCTCTCTGGGAAGTCTGCTCTCTTCCCCACTGAACCATCTGCCTGGTCATTTGCTATCTTCTTCTTTCTTTCCAGCAACAAAGGCCTTCTCTTCTGGATGCATAGACTTTTTCTTTTTTTTTTTAATTCAAAGGGAACTTCGGAGACTACTTGATTCCTTCTCTCACCTAAAACTCAAGTCAGGCTCTCATTTCTATCTTGAATCACTCCAGGGGCTGTGTGCTCACTACCACTGGAGGTGGTGCATTCCAGCCCAGCAGAACTCTGACCATTCTTCCCTCTGAGCTGGAATCTGCTACCTGGTGACTCTCCCATCTGTGGTAATTGTGCCCTCTGGGGCCATCCCAACAAATCTAGTATGTCCTGGTTATAGAAAAGTTAGGCAAAAAAAAAAAAATTAAAAAAAAAAAAAAAGGAGCTCTGCTCACTGCTCAACACAATCACCGTTTAGAGCATGAATCCATGTTCTTTGTGGGCTGAAGCTATAAAAATAACTAAAGTGCTACCACTCTCCCAGAGCAAATCAATTATCTCAAAATCGTGCCTCTTACATGGTTAAGGTATTTGTACATCAGAAATATACATGGCAGTGTGCCTGAGTGTCACTCAAACCCACAGGATAAATATTACTCATCTTCCTGGAACTCTAATTTTAAAGATGCTTTTTAAATGAGGGAGATAAATATATTTAAATGTATATTTGTAGTAAAATGCAAAATTAAAATGTTTTACAAAAAATGAACAAATTTTGTTTTTTCTATGGAACACTTCAGATTATATAGTCTCAAGAAGCCCCAGGCAGATAGCCTTTTCCCCTGCTCCTAACTGGGGTAAACGCTTTAAGGGCTGTGCTAAAGCATCACCTCCACCACGTGGTGGAAGGTGTCAGACACTAGAGGTACTCCACAGATCGGATTCCCTACTGTAGTTCCCGACGTACCCAAATTCTAATCCTAAAATCAAGACCTAATCTAATAAAAATCACCATTTACCAGGCACTGTTATGCACTCTACATTTGTTATGTCTAAACCTACCAATAACCTTGCTACCTCAAGATGTGTTTATCCCCATTTTAGGGTTGAAGAAACTGCCCTGAAGACAGTGTCTTGCCTAAGGCCACAAAGATAGAGAGAGGTGGAATTCAACCTCAGGTCTATCTGACCACAAAGCCTGAATTCTTTCCACTCACCACTCTGCCTCCTTAGGCACTTTGGCTTGTTCTTTAGTAAAAGAACCACAGCCCCTACTTTCAGAAAAAGGCAAAGCTTTGCTGGATGGCTGAGCACTAACATGGGTCACAGTATCTGTAACTTTCAGGCTTGCAAGGTAACTAAAACAGACACACTGTAAGCATCTCAGATATTTTACATTTTATATATTATAAAATATTTATATCATATCTCATTGTAATTTAGCAATTGAAAGAGCATTTTCAAACATTTTCTGCTTAAATGTTTCAAACATTATTAATAGTTTCGGTCTCTGGAGTCTCAATCCCAAAGTCAAACAAATTAAGAAAGCAATACATTAGGAGCTGATCTATGCCCCACGACCATAGGCCCAAGCGACAACTTCAAAATGAATTTTCAATCCAGTTAAAAAAAGAAAAATCTGTTAGTTTGGGAATGCTTGTGAGCAAGTCTCTCAGAAGGGTATAACCTTTCTCACTGTTCACAGAACAGTGTAGGCGGTACCCAGGCATAAAATATCCATGCTAATTTCCCCCTTTCTAATTAACTTGTCTTAAAGCATTCTCCATATGCTGAGCATCAGTGACCCTTAACTGAGACCACTGACAAAATATTCAAGTAGCTCTGGTCATTTGAGTATATATACAGAAACCCACTAGGCTCCTCAAAAGCAAACAGTAGGAATGTCAGAATCAATCCTAAGCTCTGTGAATCTAGGCTGTGTTCTGAGTTAGCAGGAAGGAAAACAGATTCAAAGCAACTGTAATAAAAGAATACTTGTAAAAGGTAGAAAGAACATATAATATTTAAAAATGCTTCAACACAAAGATACGGTTTCAATTGCATTATGGCACCAACTAGAGTTAAACCCCACATCTATCAAAATAAAACCATCATTACTATTATGGAGAAACAGCCTTAAGGTTTTATTGCTTAATTTTATTTTACTAAAACACAAGCAGATAATTACAGAGATTTTCTTTCCTGGAAATTTCAAAGCATTTTAGAAAAGCATATAGAATTATATTTACTTACCATATACTTATTGACTAAGACCATCTAGTACATTTTGTACATTTGTACATTTTGTATATTTAGTACATTTTGTACATTTTAAAGTAAATGTGAAAAGGATTAAGAGTTGCTAGGTAAAAGAAAGTAAGTCCCCTTTCCTCCCCTTTTCTAAAATAGATTAGTTAGCTCTTTAAAAAAATACTAAAGGAAATAAGAGATATTTTCTTATATGTCAAAGCAAAAACATCCAAGAGGCTATCAAGTGCAGAAATGAATGAAGCGAAGATTTTAGACTAAATTTGAACAATTCATTTGAAATGGTTTGGCTCTTTTCCTCAAAGTAGAAGTCCATGTCATGAAAACACACTCTCAGGGCTACAAAACTGTCTTAGAAAACATCAAACACACAAATTCAAAGCGTACACATTTTCCCTTAAATAAGGATCCACTCACTATTTTCTAACAAATCATTCCACTTCCTTCCTGTATTGTTCTTCTTTTTGAATATCCTCTCCCTATTCCCACTCCTAATCCTAAATTATCTAGAGAGGATAATTATACTTGAGTGAAGACTGAGAGAAGACTTTATGAAAACTTAATAAAAAGACTAATCCTAGCATAACTTTTACACTTTTTAACAGCTATGTCTAAAATGTTTATGCAAAGAAAGGCATTATAGCTGAAAACTGTGGCATTTTCAAGGCAAGAAATCAATTCCGAAATATGAATACATTATAGAAATTTTCACAAATAACTATATATTATATTTAATTGCTTCATGAGTAGGAAACTAGACAGGAAGAACTCTATATTTCCTTCTAGTTCTGCTGCTGAATGAGACATCTTCTTTTCCTTAAATCTCAAGTTCCTCATCACTTGTCATTCCAACTTCTACAGCAAAAAAGTTTATGAATGAGTTACTATTTTTTAAATTATATGATGATTCCCAGAATATTAAATATAAACAATTGCAAGCTATGCCTTTGCTACAATTATATTCAAAAGTGTAAACTGTAGTCTTTGAAGATAAACATAAAATCTAATCCATTACCAGTGAATATTATGAGAGAACAATATAAGCCTAAGGAATGAGTTATCCATGGTAACTCTTAGAGGTTGATAATCTTCCTTTGAAAGATTACTTAAAATAGCTATTTGCCAAGCATCTTCCAAAACTCAGAGCTGTTAGACTAAAGCATTTTAAAAGTGTGCACCTATTTTTACACGCAAAACTTCAAAGCATTCTAGGCATGAGAATAAGCAAAGGAAAAAGAGGTTATGTATCTATGTGGATGAGTTTTTTTAAAAAAGGAATTATTAATTATCGTGCATCCACTCTAACTGTAGAAGTACAGAAAACGTTATTCCAGATTTCTATTAAGAAAATAATATTTATTTTATGAATTGGTCAATCTGCTTTATTAAATGACAAACTAAAAACCATTTTCCAAAGGCCTTCCCCATTAAGCGAAGGTAGGTGATAAACTTGAATAGATAGTGCTTAAAGTGGTTGCTTAAAAAAACACCAAATCCTGGGTCTAATACACAAGTTGTGTCCTCAAAGACCTCCACTATCAATCACCAAGGCAAAGGAACCAAACTCTCTATTAGCATCCCACCGTTCTCATGACCAGTTGCTTTAGGGGACAGTTATTCCTCTCAAAACCACTCCACCCTGGACGGTGCAGTGGCAGGCAGGGATAGTAAAAACACACCAAAACTCTATTTTCAAATTCAAAAGAATCCAGTTTTTCTTTTCCATTCTTTTTCTTATAAGCAAAATCCATAACAATATATTTAATATTTTAAATAATTCATAAAATTTAATTAAAAAGGATTAATGTCTTAAAATAAATAATGGTCTTATACTACAGAAATATCTTGAATATAATTATTAACAAAAGGAACACATTTTGTAATTATTCATTCAAATTCTCCTATTTTGAGAAATGTAGGCGTCTCAAATCATGTATCAAATGCACCAAAATTTTGCTGTCACATGATAACCTAAATGTTTGTTCCACAGCATATCAGTTTTAGATAAGTCAAGTTTATAAAAGTAATTGTTAGGATTTTATAAGTAAATGATATACATATATCAAGGCATACAAGATATTTAAGCAAATTTTATAGAACTATAAGAATCATTTTGCTATTTGAAACAATTATCATAGCTTACAGGATTTTGCTTTTATGACATACAGTTAATCATATCTATGACTTACTTGATGACAATTCTTTTGTCAGAAACATAATCCATAATTATAAAGTTACTCTTATGGGAAAATGAAATTTGCTTTTCCAAGAATACAGAGTCGTAAAACAAAAAGAGAGGCAATTTATACCATTTAATGTTAGGACTCTCAGTTCATAAATATGAAAATCTCAAATTAACACACAAAGTAGAAGGAACAAGGAAGTAAAGGCGGAGAGAGAAGGAAGGAATATCCTCAAAGCCAGATTAATTACAATTTTCGCAAATTAACTCCTTTGTTACTCAGCAAGAGTGAAATGTTTCTATTTAAATAAATGTGTATCAATTTTTGCATTTTTAAGAAAAAGAGTAAAGTTTGTTTCTAAAGATCTAGTAAAAATGTTGCTGTTGTTCAGTTGCTAAGTCCTATCCAACTCTTTGTGACCTGATGGACTGCAGTTAAAATGATCACAATTTAAAACTCTGTTACTGGAGCTTCCCCCGATGGTTCAGTGGTAAAGAATCTGTCTGCCAACGCATGAGACACAGGTTCAGCCTCCGGGTCAGGAAGACTCCACATGCCATGGAGCAACTAAGGCTGTGAGCCACAACTACTGAGCCCACATGCTGCAAGTACTGAAACCCACATGCCCTAGAGCCAGTGCTCTGCAACAAGAGAAGCCTCNATGGTTCAGTGGTAAAGAATCTGTCTGCCAACGCATGAGACACAGGTTCAGCCTCCGGGTCAGGAAGACTCCACATGCCATGGAGCAACTAAGGCTGTGAGCCACAACTACTGAGCCCACATGCTGCAAGTACTGAAACCCACATGCCCTAGAGCCAGTGCTCTGCAACAAGAGAAGCCTCTGCAATGAGCAGACCAGACACCACAACTAGAGACTGGCCCCCACTAGAGAGTAGCCCTGCCTCCCACAACGAGAGAAAAGCCCATGCAGCAACGAAGACCCACTGCAGCCAAAAATATATAAATTAATAATATACATAAATACTTAAAAAAAATAAACTCTGTTACTAGTTTGCTGAAATATTACCAATAAAGTACTGAGACGCTTAAGAAAAATAGCATCTGATTAACAATTATAAGATCTAATTAAATAGGCTTTAAGAAGAAGTTATTTTACATTAGAAAAAAAAATAACAGCTACACAAACATATATATTCATCCTACATTTATTTCTAGGGACTTGTAGCCCGATATTGCTTCATTTCAGGTCGGCATATAAATGGAAAACCTCAAAAAACTGCCTGAATTACAAGCATGGATATGTACTATTCACACAGATAAATCTAAAAACAAAAATGCAGATAATAACGTATTGTGTTTTCTGAGCTTTATTTCTCAGGTTCCCAAAGCACTTAGTAAACTTTAATTAAGCCTCCCAGCAATCCAACAAGTAAATGTTACAATACGTGTTAACAGATGAGCAGAGGCAGAGTCACTTGCCCCATGAGCACATAGCTTGTCAGTGCCCACTCTTGTCCTTCTGAGTTCTGTGTTCTACTCAATGGACCACTCTTCAGGAGTCTGTCAAATGATATCTCAAATTCAAATGAGGATTCTTACATTAAGCAATTATTATTCTTTCTATGTAATACAACTTGGAAACTACTCCAAGGAAAAACCAAAAGTCTTTTTAAATGGTGTCTTCATATTATTCATTCTATTTTCCACAATATTTAGTCCAGATGATACTGGTAAAACGGCATAAAGAATAAAACCAAAATTGCAAACTCAGTGAGTAGCCCACAAAAAAACACCTGTTTGAGGTACTTGACAATGCAGAATTACCTCCACATAAAATAATTAGAAGTTACATTCCAAATCTTCAAACCCTTCTAATACAATGACAAAGTGACAAATTACACCATTTTGTTATTTACACTAAGAAATCATGAGTCTTCATTATTAGATTCAAACTCAAATGAGAAGGCTGATTCTACTTGTAAAGTGAGATTCCCTCTCTAATCTACCTCACAATAAATTAGGTTCTACCCTCTCGGGCTACTCCCAGTTTCCTTTAAATTTCAGCTGAGGGGAGCCTGATGACAGGGTCGTAATCTTTATTAAAAACCAGAGAGAGAGGGCAGTTAAGATCAGTCCCTTGAGGCCCCTGTGTGCCTAATTACAGGACCCCTTGCTCCAAAAACCACTGCATGTCTACAAAAGATCCGTAGAGCTTCAAAGAGTCTAAGATTCCTCTTTCTGTTCTGCAATAAACTTTAATCTCAAAAAGTTAGAAGCTGTTGGGGAGAAAGTTATGTCATTTCACATCTCCTTGCACCAGTGACCTTACAGACATGCGAATTGCTGTTGATATAAAACCACGAGGGTTCATTCCACATGCGGTTGCTTTTACTCACGAAAAGACAGCTGACAGCTAAATACCTTTCATGAGAAAAATACACCTGCCCTTCTCCACCAGAGAGGGTGGAGACTGTTACAAGACTTGATCACACTATGGAAATGGTTAATATCAGGGAATGCAAACAGAAGAAGGTGTAAAGCTCACATATGGGAAGACACCGAGCGCAGTACATGACACTCATCCTTCCGGGCTGACTTGAGGATATTTCTGTCCATTTGAATGATATATTGCATTTTTCTTGAGCCATTAAAAAATACTATGACATCATTATCTGACTATACCTCAATTTCCCGGTAATTTTTGTCCTGGCACACTCTCTATGTGTTAATTACAAATCAGTCATCAGTTAGTGAACCGAGAAAACGGATTTGAAGCCCTTTCAATCTCACTGCACTTCTCTGAATGCAGCTTTGGCCAGTTTTAGAAAGATAAGTTATAGAGTCTCAGAAACTCTCTAAGGATTAAAACAAAGCAAATATGAGTCTTTCTTTACACCAAGGATCCAATGTTGCATATTGTTATATTTTTATAAAACAAAATTTGATAGGAATGTGAAGGTAGCAAGGTCACTTACTGTAAGAAAACAAATTGAGGAAAAATCCACTTTGACAATGTGCTGCTTAGTTTATTGCAAGACAGTGATTAATCTATATGACTTTTGTAAAGAATAGAGAATTATTATTTCTGAACAGAATGCATTCACTAGTAACTTTTCCCTTTGATGCTTGCTCTAGTTTCCAGTTTTTTAAATTTAAACTTTAAATAATTGTCTCTTGTCACCGCTACATACATTGCAAAGATGGTCTTCATTCTGACTATTGTTTTGTTTGGTCTGTGGTTTTCACAACTTTTTTTTTTTTAATGAATGCTATCTTTTAAAGATATGGCGATATCACATGAGAATCAAGGTTTCTACATGCTCTTGAAAAATTCATTTTCTAAGTTCAGGTTTACCTTCCCCCATGACACCATGTTGGAGTTGCAAAGCAAATGCCTTTGTGGACAAGGTAAGCAAGCTCACCTTGACACTATGCCATCCTTACCATTTGACTTGTTTAGACTACTCTCTAGTCCCCCAAATATCTGAGTTTCCCACCTCCAAGTTAGCTTATTGGTCGAAGTGATTTTTTTTAGAAAAATGAGCCTTATGATCTGATCCCTGTTGATGGAAATTTCCATGGTAATTTATTGATATCACAATCCTCCTCATAATAATCCACCCTTCCAGGAAATCAAAGCTATAGTGAAAAAACAAAAGATCAAGTGGCTGATTACCAAGCTTACTACAATGAATGATAACATAAAAGAAGGAGGAGGAGGAGGAGGAAAAGGAAGGTGGGGAGGAAAGGAAGAATGGGGGAGCAGGAGGAAGAGCAGGATAAGGAATAAAAAGGGAAAAAAGCAGGGTGTTACTGCTGTTCTTTTTGTAGTAGAAAAATAAAGGCACGTTTTATTTCAATTTGGTGTTTCTTTTTAATCACTGGTCAGTTCTTGTAATATTAGACTTAATAAATAAATATTGAAATTTTCCCTCTAAAGAGAATCTCTACAGTGCATTCAGGAAATCACTCAAGCATAACATGGTAAGGCCCTAAACATCAGATTAGGTGAAACTGGCTTATCATGAATACATTAACCTAGAGTTAATTTAAATAAGTTAGGGCAAACTTGCTGACTAAGTTATTCTGCAACACCCCTACACAAGGGCTTACAATGGAAATTTACTTTAAAGTGCAAAACCCTAGAGTTAAGTAAGTAACATGAACCATCCCCAAGAATCTCTAAACCTTTTATTTAGGATATTCTTCCTTAATACTCTGTGAACTAAGAAATAGCTTGGATAACAGGCAACAATACTCAATGTTATTATTTCCTTTATCATGGGAGGGGCATAAAGTGACACTCCTTTATGTATCTGGAGATTTATAGGACGGCCCTGGCAAGAAGTGAAAATAACTTGTGATTAACAAATGTACCAATGGCAGCAGCCAAGTCTATTGACTTCTGTTCCTCAGCAATGAAATCTAACAGCTACTTGGTTAAGAAGAGCCCCAGTTAAGGCTCAAGCGTTGATGAGAGAAGTGTTTCCTTTCGACAAGGAAGCTGATAAATCATATTCATCATGGAAAAGTTTGTCTGTACATCGTGTCCTTTGATGGGCTATTCTTAAGAGTCCCAAGATTCCAGAAGGCCATGCAATGGGCTAGCTTGCATTAGATTTCTGCAGAGCTGGCAGGCTTCTTCTGGAAGTCTTACATTACAGGTAACTCGATGACAGGCAGGATGGGCCACAGGCATGCATCTCAGCTCGCCTGTGGAGGAGCCAAAGGGAGCAAGCTTGCGAGACCGATAGGCTGGGATCAATGAAACTCTCTTGGGGAACTGGATGTTCCCCTTTCAAATGTCACCTCTCTAATCTCTCCACTTGCTCAGTTATATTCTTCAAAGCTCTGAACACAACATGAGTCTGGCATGATTAGGAAAGTCAAAGAAGAGGGCCTTCTAAATCATGGGTGGAAGAAAAGGCATCGGATTCATGAACAGTGAACAATCAAGGTCAGAATGAAGGGACGCTGTTCAGAACATAGTCATTTCCTTTGGCCATGAGGAAAAAATAAAGTTTCTTTTTTAAAATTTATTAAGGGGTCTGCTGTATGCTGAATATGACTCTGAGCACTAGGTCAAGGTGCCTGTTCTATGAGATCTTCATATCTATGGAAGGAAAAAGTCACCAGAGCAAAAGGGATGTATGTCCAAAGGCCAGAGCCATTATCTCAGACTGAGTACAACAGAAAAACACTAATCTGAGGATTTTCCCAGTATTTATATGCAGATAATACTGCGTGTCATGGGTTGTGGGAAAAATAGCTCTCAAGATGAATACAGGTCAGACAGATTGATATTCACACAAAAAAGTCTTGTCCTTGGAGTCCAGCAAAAGAAAGCACTTTACTCCTAAAAGTGGTATACTTAGCAGTCCTCTCAAAGCTGTAGTAGGTGCCATAGAAAACTCATCTTTTCCTTACTCTCAACTCCAAAAGCATTCCAGCCCAGTACCTGTGATTCATTNAGATTTATAGGACAGCCCTGGCAAGAAGTGAAAATAACTTGTGATTAACAAATGTACCAATGGCAGCAGCCAAGTCTATTGACTTCTGTTCCTCAGCAATGAAATCTAACAGCTACTTGGTTAAGAAGAGCCCCAGTTAAGGCTCAAGCGTTGATGAGAGAAGTGTTTCCTTTCGACAAGGAAGCTGATAAATCATATTCATCATGGAAAAGTTTGTCTGTACATCGTGTCCTTTGATGGGCTATTCTTAAGAGTCCCAAGATTCCAGAAGGCCATGCAATGGGCTAGCTTGCATTAGATTTCTGCAGAGCTGGCAGGCTTCTTCTGGAAGTCTTACATTACAGGTAACTCGATGACAGGCAGGATGGGCCACAGGCATGCATCTCAGCTCGCCTGTGGAGGAGCCAAAGGGAGCAAGCTTGCGAGACCGATAGGCTGGGATCAATGAAACTCTCTTGGGGAACTGGATGTTCCCCTTTCAAATGTCACCTCTCTAATCTCTCCACTTGCTCAGTTATATTCTTCAAAGCTCTGAACACAACATGAGTCTGGCATGATTAGGAAAGTCAAAGAAGAGGGCCTTCTAAATCATGGGTGGAAGAAAAGGCATCGGATTCATGAACAGTGAACAATCAAGGTCAGAATGAAGGGACGCTGTTCAGAACATAGTCATTTCCTTTGGCCATGAGGAAAAAATAAAGTTTCTTTTTTAAAATTTATTAAGGGGTCTGCTGTATGCTGAATATGACTCTGAGCACTAGGTCAAGGTGCCTGTTCTATGAGATCTTCATATCTATGGAAGGAAAAAGTCACCAGAGCAAAAGGGATGTATGTCCAAAGGCCAGAGCCATTATCTCAGACTGAGTACAACAGAAAAACACTAATCTGAGGATTTTCCCAGTATTTATATGCAGATAATACTGCGTGTCATGGGTTGTGGGAAAAATAGCTCTCAAGATGAATACAGGTCAGACAGATTGATATTCACACAAAAAAGTCTTGTCCTTGGAGTCCAGCAAAAGAAAGCACTTTACTCCTAAAAGTGGTATACTTAGCAGTCCTCTCAAAGCTGTAGTAGGTGCCATAGAAAACTCATCTTTTCCTTACTCTCAACTCCAAAAGCATTCCAGCCCAGTACCTGTGATTCATTTGAATGACCAGGGAGTATTTTGTCAAGTGAATATGACATAATTTATAGCATAGCCAGTTCCCCACTACTGAGCGTGTAGGTTGCCTCCAATACTTTGGGCACAAAAAACCCAGAAATTCTTTACTAAAAACAGAGAATTAAAAAAAAAAACCACATCCCCATAAATGAGAAATAAACACTGGAATTCACCAGGTTCTTAAAACTGGAAAAGGTCCTTCTCAGTGAAGGCAAGGAGAGCCTGCATCTGCTTGGACAGACAGGAAGGTTGCATGACCAGCCTGCAGCATGGCAGCCAGCATATCAGAGAGACTGATACCACCCTAGCCATTTAGTCATGTATTTGATTGGTGGATAATATCACAGTCCCATGGGGCTGCAGTATGCATGTTAACAGCCCAAAAGCACTAGGACAAATTAAAAAACAGAAGATATTTTTCTTTGAATTCTCTCAAATTACTACTTATGGCCCAACTAACCCTCAGTAAAACTGATAAACTCATGAAGCAAAGAGATTCAAGTTCAGACTCAGTAAATGCATTTGTGTCTATGACTAGCCAGTGCCTTCACACATGCCACATAATCCTCACGATAAAGAAAATATAAGGAAGGCATGAGCAGCCCCATTTGTGGGTAATAGAGTCAGGTTTAAAGAAACTGAACTCTTTGAGCAGGTCCTACATGCTGCTAACAAATTTCAGGGTTGAATTCTGCACATAAGTTTCTTTCTATTTCCAAATTACCATACTGACAACTGGCCTATGACTGATGAGTCTTAGCTATAATGCTAGATCAGCACTTTATTATATTAAATGGTAGGCCTCTATTAGAAAGTAGTAATTACACTGTAGAAATAAGAAAGTTTGAAATTAAGTCCTAAATTCCATGTTGGTTTGGGTGTGACTACGTGTGAGTGTGTCTGTGTATGTGTGTGGAAGAGGGAATATGGAAAATGTCATTGTTCTTCACTTTATTTCACTGGAAAAATTTTAAAATAGAAACCACATTTTCATGGAATTGGAAGCATACTCATATTCATTATTGGAAACAGAAAAAGCAAAAGAAATATGCATATATACTTTAAAAATATTGATTACATTTTGGCAGTGAATCTGAGTAAAGCCAGAAATTATAAGAGAAAACAACACAAAAGGATGACAAGTGAAAAAATGGTACAAACAAGATTTTTATTAAAGAATTAGCAGAGGACAATATGGTAAGTGTGACCCTTCCTAATGACAGCTGCTTCTGCTGCTTCCAGTTAGTAGGCAGTTTTTAAACTTTGGTGTTTTATTTTGAAAGACTGCTTTAAAATGTACAGATGCCTAAGAAATAGATGCTGTATATAATGTAGCATAAAAAAATGTCCTTTGTTAGGTGGTTTCACTCCATGCTACACAGGGCTTGTGAGTGCTTATATGTCCCTGATTGTCAGTAAAGAGAAAGGCAGTCTAGATAGGATGGTAAGTAAGTAAGTAAGTGGTCACTCAGTCATGCCTGACTCTGCAACCCCATGCACTGCAGCCTATCAGGCTCCTGTGTCCATGAGATTTTCCAGGCAAGGATACTAGAGTGGGTTGCCATTTCCCTCTCCAGGGGATCTTCCCAACTCAGGGATCAAACCTGGCTCTCTTGCACTGCAGGCAGATTCTTTACCAACTGAGCGACAAGGGAATCCCAAACAGGATGGTAGAAATACTTGAACTGGGAGAGAGGCACGTTTACAAGAGGAACTGGGTTCCTCTATCTCCTGGGCTGCTGATGAACCAAGTAAGCTATACTGCTAAAGTTTCCTCACTTCTAAAACTGGGGATAACAGCCTTGGTTCTGAGGTTCCACCTGAGACAAATGTATGAGAGAAGACTTTAAAATGTGCATCAGTAAGAGGAGATACAATCTGGCTCAAAGAGTTAGATGCTCCTAATGTATAAGATACTGGTGTCCATGGCTAAGAATTACATGTTTTTAGGTGATCTTAGCAGTTACTCAAACAAAAGTTTAAATGCGCTGGATTTAGAAGAAATGTAGCTGGGCCTAAAAGAAATCTAACTGTGAACAAGAAAGAACACTAATACAAATGTAAGTGCCAAGTGCTTTATTAGTAGGGTGGAACAGACATCTAATTTAATTTTATTCTGTAATACCTATAACACAGACTGCAGACAACTGAACATAAATCCTAGAAAGGCAAACCAGCTTAACCAAGGTCACTTACTGAAGTGAAGTGAAGTCGCTCAGTCGTGTCTGACTCTTTGCGACCCCCACGGACAGTAGCCAACGGGGCTCCTCTATCCATGGGGGGAATACTGGAGTCAGTTGCCATTTCCTTCTCCAGGGGAACTTCCTGACCTAGGGATCGAACCCGGGTCTCCCACATTGTAGGCAGAAGCTTTACCATCTGAGCCACAAGGTCACTTATTAGTGGCAGGCAAAAACTTGGTTATAAGCCAGGATCTTTTGGAACGTCCCTGGTGGTCCAGCAGCTAAGACTCTGNAAAAAAAAAAGAAAACTATTTGCCAAACAGGAAATAATCTGTTAAAACAATTTGAAAGCTACTTCTCCATGAAAGGATGACATGTGAAAGATTTTTATAATCCAGGCAAAAGTTAACTTCTTTGACAAATGTGTGCCTCTTTGGTCTTGGGCATTCTTTGATCAACCATTTAAAACCAGCCTTATAGGTCTCCTCCCTTATAGTTGAGCTTTATTCATGTTATAATAAATTATCAAATCAACTCTAAAATAGAATAAATATTCTTACAGCTTTACAATTTTTAAAATGATCAATGTTTCCTTTTTTTTTTTTTTTAAGCAAAGTTATGTTTTTTCCAAAATTTTTAATCAGAATCTCTTTGAACCTATTTCAGGCTTCTGATGTGTAGTTTTTAAGGCTTTATTTTGGGGGGGTACATGCTTCTAAATGTAATAAATAAATGTGTATCAATAAAGTATGAGTCATGTTAAGAGAACCTACAAATATGAACAAATTTAGGCTTTCCTTAATAAATAGGAACTAGCCTACATTCTGCAGGCTGCAAACACCTATATCCTAGGATTACATTTCCCATCCATGTAAAGCTTTACATATTTCCCAAAAAGTTCACATGAAAGGTGAGGCAGGCAAGAACACATCAGCTAGAATTACTAGAACACAGGCCTTTGGTTTCCAGATCAGGTCTGTTCCTACTAAATGGTACTTTTTCTCTTTCTGGTTCACTATGCAATATTCCAAACCAAAATATCCTGAGAGGACCGGGAGAACATTTCCACTATTCAATATGCAGTTCTAAGCTCTGATGGAGGCGAGCCTGGGGGCATGACAGAGAAATCCCACATACCTGGGGGGGTCAGGTTCAAGGGCACAGGGGCACCCGTACTCTTACCGTCCACGTCGCGGACTTGGCGGTGCTTGACTGCTGGAAGGACACATCGAAGCTGTGTGGGCCCGGGTAGTCAGTGTTGGAGGGGATGGCAGGTGACGGTGAGAGGGCGTCGAAGGTGGAGCTGGGCTGTGCGTAAGGCGAGGGCGCCGTGACGCTGTTCTGCGCGTGGTCTGTGTTGTATGGGCTAGTGGACGAGGAGCCGTTCTGGATCTGCTGGTCCATGCTGTTCAGGAGCCCCAGGTTCGTGTATTGTGGCTGCAGGACACCCAGAAACCCCCATGTTAGCCATTTAAGCTCCAGATTGTTGCTTCTCAAAAGGCATCTTTTGGTGCATGCCTTCCACAGAGATCAGCCTCAGATTTGCTGTACTTTACACTCAAAGGAAAATGACTAATTAGTGATGCATAGTTCAAAACACCAAGAGAAGCACTAGGCATGTGGGTATGTTTTGTGAAGACTTGCACAGATCACACAGCTTCATGGGTAGCCTTTGAAAACTGAGTCTCCCCAAGAGTATCTGAAAGTAGACAATGTGCTTATTTGCAAACTGGGCAAAAAACATCACTGTTCAATAGCTGCTTATAAATTTCTTAAAACAAATGAATATCACCTGCTATTTTTAAAAGACCACTAGATACACGTGCTCTAGAGAAGATTTAAAGGTCAATTTGTCTACTGAGCAAAATGGTTGTCCTCCAGATTTTCTTTAAGTTTTATTCTAAATTCTGTCTCAGGGTACCAACTTGCCCCCCAAAATGGGGTTCATGAAAACTAGAGGGGAAGGAGTAGCAATGTTAGGAAAAAGCAGCTATGTATTTTATTTTTTTCTAAAAATACTTAAGTAAATCTCTTTATTTACGAATATGCAAAATTGTGATTTTAAGCTTTGTCATATGTATTGGCAATTTAAAAACCTCATCAGATTTACCTTAAGTTATATGGCATATCTATTTATTCACTCAAAACAATAACTTTTAGGAATTAGTGTAGATTATTTGAAAGGCAAGACCACATGTGCAATTTATTTATTTTTAACTTTTCATTTTGTATTGAGGTATAGGCGATTAACAATGTGTGATTGTTTCAGGTTAACAGTGAAGGGACTCAGCCACACATATTCAAGTATCTATTCTCTCCCAAACTCCCCTCCTATCCAGGCTAGAAAGGCAGCTATATATTTTAAAAGGTAACATGATACCATCCAAACAGCCTAATTTTCCATCTGTTCTTTCATTTTCTTTGTAGTAGTTTATTTTCTAAAGCAGAATGTGTATAAGAGAAATATCATCTAGTTATGGTTAAAATTCTATATTTTGTATAATTCAAAAGTATATTAGTTCATACAATTTCTCTGCAAGAAATTTTATTTCTTCTAGGAAAATCAGCACTGAGTAGATAATTCAATAAGATGTTTATTGAAGTAATGACTTAACTTCTCATTTCATTGACAAAAATAATCTTTACTGTATTACTATCAGAAAGGGGAAGTGAACTGCTCAAACATTGGCTAATAAGCCAAGAGTAGTTATTTTGAAACCAAATCTGATTCTGAGTCTACACCATCACACCTGTCAGACTGATCAGATAATTCAAGTCTTTCCCAAGTTGAACTGAACACATTTCTAGAAGCGGCCACTAGCCTGTGTGCTGTTTCCCCTTTGCAAAACTTTCTGACACAGGGAATCCTCACTGTTTCTTCAATTTAGTGATAGGAAAACAAATCAGAAGCAAAGAGAAGGCAGTCCTGTTGGTCCACATTTTATAAAGAAAATGAAGAGTCTGGCTCTTCAAGTGAAATATAACCAAGAGTCCCAGGAAAAGTCAAATTAAAGAGAACACAAACTTGTAAAGAAATTGATGCTTGAAAATAATTCAGCTTAAGTGAAAGGAAGTTATTTTACTGAACTTTAAGTATTTCAAATGGGGAGGAGAAGGACTCTGCCATTCCATTCAGTCCAGAGAGCATCTGTCTAAATGTTAACAGTCGCATGCCCATTCCATTACATTTATATATTCACATTCCACTGCCGAATGCCATGTCCCCATTTGCTCTTCAGATAACTATTAATCTCTTTACACTTATCCCCCTGCTGACAAGAGCAGCTGTTAGTCTCGCCTCTGCTCTCCTCTGACTTCCACAGCTCCCAGTGCTCCTGCCTCCTTCTTCACCTTTCCCCCTTGACAGGTGAGGCAGACTGCAGGTGAGACAGCTGTGAGAGAAAAAGCTAAAACCCGAGCCCCTGATGAAGGCGTCCACAACCCTGGCTGAATTAGAGCTCTTAGGTGTCCAAGCCCGGGGGAATGGTCTAGGAAGGGGATTGAAAAGAATTTATTATTTGTGTTCAAGTTAAGGGTCCGTATACAAAGCACTCCTGAGCATCCTGTAGGAATCAGATAATGCTCCCAGAGGCACGTGCTTCCCTCAAGCAGGACAATTAGGGAGGCAGTCAGCCCTGACAAAAGGGACAAAGAAATTCACTGAGCACTTTCTCACAGGCAGTAAAAAAGCCTGTTAGGTCAATCCTGTCCTCCTCCTCCTAGCTACACAGAATGGAACTTCAGCTAATTGTGGGCTTCGAGAAGAACAAAGAAACATGGCCCTTTGAATTTTTTTTTCCAATAAATATAAAGAGAAAAGTTTGGGACCCAGCTTTAAAAGCCAGTGAGTAAACACTCAGTGTTGCTTGAAGGACTTAAGAGAGATGGAAATCCATTTACCTCAGAGGTACAAAGAAGACCTTTCTGGGACAGCGGTGAGACTGAACATATTGGGTGGCACTAAAGAAGCAGAAAATGTATTTCAAGTCATTAATAGGTGATGGCTGTGCTTTTACATAACTTTTACTCCCATACAGTTTGGGCGAAATATTTTACTTCACAACAGTAGGATTTGCTTCCAATCCTGACTCGTCAATTTACATAGTGCAGAGCTAGATTTCTCAGGTTTGAACAAAGAGCTGCTAACTATTCAAGATAAAAATGGGAAAACATATTTCAGTTGAAGATTTCCTTAAATTTTACTTTAAAGAAGCAACAGCTAAATAGTATACTCAGTTGTTTTTTTTTTTTTTTTAAAAAGAGTGTAAAACCAATATCATCTTTGAATTAACTAGTCTGAAACACAGACAACAAACCCACCAAAGTAAGAACAATATGATTAGAAATTTTCTTGGGGGAAAAAAAAGGAAATTTTCTTAGAGACTTTTCATAGCTTTATTAAAATTTTATGTCATAAACTTGCCATAGGAAATAGTACTTTGGAAGTTAATTTACAAAGCATTTATTTAACAAAAACAAAGGGCTCTTATTTGCTTATTTCTTTGATTTGAAGAGAGTGGACATGTTGGTAAAGTACAATTAGAGGCAGAGGGCAGACCAATATAGCCACAAACAAGTGTTAGGTAGGCAGAACCAGCAGAAATTCACACGGCCCATTGCAAAATGAACACTCAGGGCCTATTGTTCATAAATTATTAAGAGTTTCAAAATCATGACAGCAAAGCATTAAACAAAGCACAGGGCCCTTTCATGACTACACATTTTGGAGCCTCTGAAGCTACTCTGTGCCAGGTTAATGTGAATAATATTTATTTCATATTTTCCACCAGTGAAGCTGGCAGGGTGAAGGAAGCAGTACCTGGACCCTTTGTTTATCATCTATAATTTCATAAACACAGATGGGAGAGATTTGTGTTGTGCTGGGATGCTAATGAGATGCCAATATATGATGCCAGGTAAAGTAGTCTCAAACACTCATATGAATAACAAAATGTGCCCTGAAAAAACTCTGTGGGGTCCCCTTGTCCCATGTGTTTCTTATGTAACAAAGTTAGTACATTTGGAATGCACTAGGAAGTAGATTGTCCCTTTCTAACCACAAGGTATATTGATGTGGGAATAACCTTAACATACTTAATAGATACTCAGTAAATGAATGAACAGTGTTATGTATCTACTGTATCATGTCTGGAAGAAGAGACAAAGTTCTTTCCACAAAATTTTTGTCACTCAGTTGTGTCTGATCCCATGGACTGGAGCCCACCAGGCTCCCTTGTCCATGGGATTTTCTGGGCAAGAATATTGGAGTGGGTTTCCATTTCCTCTTGCATGGGATCTTTCCTCTCCAGGGATCGAACCCACATCTCCTGAGTCTCCATCATTGGCAGGTGAATTCCTTATCTCCGCGTCACCAGGGAAACCCATGTCTGAAACAGGATGTGATCTTCTTTCCAAAAAATATAAAAGATGAAAATGAACATAATTTGATATCTATTATAAACCTGGTGAAGTAGAACAATGGTTTTTTTTTTTTTTTTTTTAACTCAAAGAGATGCTTGAATTCCTATAAAAATAACTTTGAAAGTGAAGATACTGTGTGGACCCTAGAAAACTACCAGCATCTGTAGCTTCAGTGTATTCAGTTTCATCACAAACTAGCTGATCTGCCCTCAGAGAGGATAAAACACACCCTGGTGACAGAAAGCTCAATAATCTGGTTAATCGCAGAACACCCTGGAGGTGTTCTAGAACATGAAGCTGGTATGGCCAGTGTAGGTACACCCAGAGGCTGAATCTCAAACTGCCTGCTCTCACCAGTAGGAAAGAGCAAGTAAAGCTGCTATTCCCAAATACAGAAAGAGTGTTTCCTCATTTTTTTTTTTAATCTCTTCCGTAACTTATTTTGGATTCTCGTAGTTGTCTATGGACTCTGATTTATTTCTTCAGTTTGGATGATTAGAATTAAAATAACAATAAAGATGAGATATTTCTCCTGACTTTTCATCATTTTAAAAGTGTTCTATAAAGGCAATCCCTTTAGTTTCACTTTATTTTTCTTTCCTGGATTACATTGTTTGATAATCTTACATTCCAAATATATTATGAGCCTGAAATTTCTTCTCATCAGCTCAGTAATAATGTATATTAGTATATGTCACTGTACATAAAATTTAATATTGAATGCTTGGGTTTATACTTACTTAAAGTTGACTTTGTAATTACTCTTCTATAAAATAATTTAATATTAAAAAGAAGTCTAATCAAGTCACATGTCTGGTGCATCATATCCCATTTCTAAAAATCTCTCTCCTTCAATTTATCTGTGTAAGATAAATTTTATAAGTTCTTTGTCTTGCTTTTCATAGATATTACTATCTGTAATAGCTACTTTATGGCAAGATGACATACTAAATGGCAAGAGATTAATTTTAAAAATGGGAATAAGTGCCATGTCAGGCATAGGAGAGGTAACTTTGGCAACATATAGTCAACTTATTTGCTTCAATTCAAATGGACCTTTGTCATGGGAAACAATAACTTGCCTAAATTTCATTTGAAAGAAATTATAATTCTTGACTGTTAGAGATGACCAGAGAACTAAACATTCTTCTGCACTCCTTTTACTCCTAAATGGATTCTAGTAATGCAGAAGAACTCTGAACTTAGACTTGGTGACATAGAGTCAAAGTCACAACTGCCTCTAATGTGCCATTTAAGCCTGGGCAAGGTGGTGGCTCAGACAGTAAAGAATCTGCCTGCAATAAGGGAGATCTGGGTTTGATCCTTGGGTCAGGAAGATTCCCTGGAGAAGGGAATGGCTACCCACTATAGTATTCTTGCCTGGAAAACTCCATGAACACAGGAGCCTGGCAGGCTACAATCCATGGGGTCACAAAGAGTCAGATACTATTGAGTAACTAACACTTTCATAAGGTGCTTAAACCAACCTGGACAGTAGTTTCCTATAAAGTAAAATCTAAATAAAATTGAGGAGACTGAATCTGATGATCAGACATAATGGTGAACCATTCTAACATTCTTCTAAGGCTGACTATCCTCATCTACGGTACTATTTAAATATAAGGCCAAAAGATTGATTTCGAAAAAGGAGATGACTGGTTTTTGTTTTGTGTATGTGTGTTTTTTTTTCTTCCTTCTTTATATAGATTTGCCAGAGTAAGCCTACAAATCCAAATTGTTTCAGGCAGCATATATAGCTTCTTCAGCTAATATAACCTTTCACCTCAGACTTCATGGAGGTGCTTTTGAACATTCTAAAAACCCTCCTGGGAAAAGAAAACAGTTTTCTTTATGACCCTGGCTTTGCAAAGCATTCATTCGATTATGCTGTAGCAGACAGTACTACATTTTTATCCCCAAATATTGGCAAGATAGTGACTTTTCAACAAGCACTGCCTGAGGGAGAAATACTTGTCATTTTTTTGTTTTCTACCACCTGCCTCACCTCAAAGAATAATGGTTTGTTTCATGCTAGAATTAAACACAATTGATTGAAAGTGCTCCAATTGTCAAGAAGATATTTGTATTTTAATGTCAAATTAAGGCACTGTCTTTCTACCTAAGAATGTACTGAGCATCACATTTTTCTCAAAACTAGGTTTTGTTAAGTAGAAAATATTTCATTTCTTTCATCTTCCAAATGACCCTAGAAAGTAAGTGTTTAGAGGTAAAATATACTCATACCTTATAACAAACAAAATGTAAAAATAAAGGTTTTAAACACATAAGCCTAGAAAGATTGCAAAGAGTTATCAGAATGTTTTATTTTATAATACAAAATGTCAAGATTCCTCTGAGGTCCATAACTCAGATTCCATAACTTACGATAGAGCTCCCTAAAAGCTCCAGCCAAGACTGACAAGGGCAGGTGAGACAGAAAAATACAAAGTTGGCTAATCCAGTAGACAACAGTGTCAACAAATATTAGCCATAGTACTTGAAAAGCCAGGAAGTGTGAAATGTAGTGAAGCTAAAATTTAATCCAAATACAGCTAAATTACATTGTGTAGAGCTCAGTTAAGGAAAAATAAACTTTAAATTCTATTATTTCATTAAGTACTCCCTTTTAGTAATAATGACAAATAAAACTATTATCATGAGCATCCTCAATTCTAAAAGAAACTGAGATCACCATTACATGCCAAAGAAGCATTGAGCTTAGCAGAAAGGTATAACTTTAATATTCAATAATTCTTGATCCAGATAATATGGAAAAGTATACAGAGTTTTAGTTTCTTTAAAGTGAACAAGGCATTATTAACTAAAATCAGATCAAAAATGTGTTTGAGGAAATTTTCAATCTATAATAATCCATGTCAATAGTTTTTTAAGTAGATATGGTAAGAAAAGAAAGTACATAGTAATGAAGATCTTTAGTGAAGGTTATACCACCTACAGGGAAAACACACCATGGTAACTTTAGAAGCTCATCAATAATGTTTTGCTGGTTTNAATCAGATCAAAAATGTGTTTGAGGAAATTTTCAATCTATAATAATCCATGTCAATAGTTTTTTAAGTAGATATGGTAAGAAAAGAAAGTACATAGTAATGAAGATCTTTAGTGAAGGTTATACCACCTACAGGGAAAACACACCATGGTAACTTTAGAAGCTCATCAATAATGTTTTGCTGGTTTTTAAACTGGGTTTACGGAGAAGGCAATGGCATGCCACTCCAGTACTCTTGCTGGAAAATCCCATGGACGGAGGAGCCTGGTAGGCTGCAGTACATGAGGTCGCTAAGAGTTGGACACGACTGAGCGACTTCACTTTGACTTTTTACTTTCATGCACTGGAGAAGGAAATAGCAACCCACTCCAGTATTCTTGCCTGGAGAATCCCAGGGATGAGGGAGCCTGGTGGGCTGCCGTCTATGGGGTCGCACAGAGTTGGACACGACTGAAGCAACTTAGCAAAGTGAGTTTAAAATATTTAAAAATAACTTTGGCAATGTGTGTAAACTATTTCAGAAATTATGACTTAAAAACAGGTGATTAAATGTGATTAACATTTTATCACAAATGATAGTTTTGTTCACCATGATATCAAGATTAAAATGATTTGAACCCTGTATGGTATCCTGACTGTAGTCCTCTGTGAAAAGAATCTTAGGTATTATATAACTATTGACTACAACTACTACTAATACTAAATTCTTTCTGAGTCTTACTCTGTTCCTTACAGTGTTTAAGTGCTTTGCATATATTTACTCATTTAATTCTTAGGAGCTAGTGGAATTATTATCTCATGTTTCATGCATATTTTATAGATGAGGAAACTGAAGCTCCACAAGAGTAAGTGCTCATGGTAGTAAGTGACAGAACTCAGATTTGAAACCAGAACATCTGACTTGAGATTTACCCACTTTCTTAAGTACCCTTCACTTGGAGTCACTCAGATTTCTGCCTGGAATCTTTATCTAAGAGTTACATTCAATGAAAGCATACTTATTTCATATCTAATGAAAATGCTTTCCACTCATTAACAACAGGATATAAAACCTTCACTATTCATTTGGAGACCCAGCACCTTGGTACTATCACTGGAAATTCCCTGAAGATCTGACCATGTCACTCTCATGCTTGAACATCTTGAACAGGTTTCTAATCTAGAGCCCAAAGCCTCCAATCTCTAAGTGCCTTACACCACACTATCTGATACCCTCCTTTTTGTTCACTAAAGAATGGCATTCCTTCAGTTCTCAAAAGCAAACTCCTTCAGTCTTCAAGCCTTTTGTACCTGCAGGCTGCTTCACAACTGGTCTTTCAGCTTCAACGTCATGTCCATGTTGAAGCCTCTCTGGAGTGCTCAGGTAAGTACTCTTTGTTTCACATTGTCATGGCACAGTAACTTTCCCCTTTACATCATATAATTATAATTGAAATTAATTACTATATAATACTTTTAATGCTGGTCTACTCTGCTAGACAATAACTTATAAGAGATAATACCTGGTTTGTTGAGTGTGGAGTCTCATCTGGAACCATAGCTGAGACATGGTAGATGCACAGGAAATATTTAAGAAATGCAAAAAATTTCAAAATGAAAATCACCTTCAGAAAGTATATTCTATTCTAACCCAGTTGTAACCCAATTAAGGATTGCTTTTTTGTGTTAAAATAAATGGCTCCAAATCAGTCACCTCCTTACATACCATTGACCCTGAATGTTATAGTGAATCTCCAAATAATCTCAATGACCTTAACTTTGTGTTTTGATTTGTTCTGCTAGGTGGGAATTGAGCTTTTAACTTTAGCTTTTATGGGAACTAGTAGCAGAATAGCCAGTCCTGTCACTCACAAGACCATGAGTAATACTTGGTAGCTCACACCTATCTGGGAAGTTTATTAATGACTTCTACTTCCTTGAAACAAATGCATACACATTTTTGTGCCAAGGTGGTAATTCTTACCTGATGGTCTAGATATTATTTCTCAAGCATCTAGGTCAGCAGTAAGAATCTAAATCTTTGTGGTCATATAATTGATTTACTTCCTATGGATAGAGAAACCACCCAGACACAAGTTTCAAGTAAGATGTTAGTTTCTGGTAGAGAGGCGACAGAATTGGTCCCTCCATCTCTAATTTCCATGACTTTCTGCCCAGTTAGCTAGAATTCAGTTTAGAATAATGCTATAATTAAAGGCTTACAAAGGTGTTGGATGTTTTGAGGAACTGAGATAGTAGTTTATCAGACTTATAAACCATTTCTTGCAAATGGCCTAAATTCACGACTTCATTTTCCAGACTTTTAACACCCCTCCAACGTTGGACACGACTGAGTGACTTCACTTTCACTTTTCACTTTTCATGCACTGGAGAAGGAAATGGCAACCCACTCCAGTGTTCTTGCCTGGTGGAGAATCCCAGGGATGGGGGAGCCTGGTGGGCTGCTGTCTCTGGGGTTGCACAGAGTCGGACACGACTGAAGCGACTTAGCAGCAGCAGCAGCAGCAACACACACACACACACACACACACACACACACACACACACAACCAGGTTGAAACATTATCCTCTAGCTGCAATTGAAAAACTAAAGCATGAAATAAGGACCATACCCCTCCATTTTACTATTCCATATATGTTCAAATCAGAAATACTATTTCCAAGTTCTAATCTGCTTTTGCTTGTCAAGTTCTTTGCTGATTGCTACATTTTTGAAAAGACACTAATCTATTCATTTCCTTCTATTTACTCCCCTATGAAAGTAACAATCAATCAATCAGTTTAATAATTACAACAGTTCATTAATGTTTTATTTGAACAACAACAACAAAAAAAACAACTGAGGCACCACATTTAAGAACAAAATGACTTAAAGTTTTCTCAAGCATCCTTTAGTAATAACACCATAGAAAATAAAATGTGAAAGTGTTTGCAAATCATCAAGTTTATTCATCCAAAGCAAACCACCCACATCCTTGGTGATGATGGTGAGATATCAGGGGACAAAATGAATGAAAGGAACAGTGTGGAAGCAAGTAAACACATTTACAAAGTGTCTGCAAAGCAAGATAAAGATCTAATACGTTCTGTTTTGTAGAAAAATCAAACACATTCTCTGTCCTCCAGGGTAATCAATTAAGTGAAAGCAGTATACCTTACATTGTTTACTTCTGTTAGAGAGCAAGTCATTCCTTACTAAAGAAACTTCTCCTTCTTCCAAAAACTTTGCCACTTGAAGTATAAGGAAATAAATAGCGGGATTCATTAAAAAAAAAAAAAAAAGAAAGAAAAAGAAAAAGACTTGTAAGATGTTAGAGAAAGCCATATGATTCAGAATCTTCAGGTGGAGACCAGGCTTGTACAATGTGGTGTGCAGTTGCCTTGCTCTCGGCACAGTTATAAACAGCCATTCCTGTAAGTATTTATAATACTCCCTATTTTTATCTGAAGAGAGCCCTCCGAGCAGTGGCAACAGATACACGCCTCCAATGCATTCAGAAACATTATTTGGTGACCCCGGGGAAGATGTAGGATAAATACCACACACTCTCTTACCCTCCAAGAGTTTCCAGTCTGTAGACTTGGGGAAGCAATCAGGGTGGAACAGAGAAGCACAAAGAGTTCAGAGGAAGTCTAGGTGATTCTGGGAGGGCAGCCAATGAAACCTGAGACATTTTTAAGGATGAAGCCGTACCCCCAGCAAGGTTTTAAAACCTGGAAAGGATTTGACCTGAAGATAAATATTTGGAAGGTGGAGTTGGAATATAAAAGAAGGCAGCAAAAGTAATTTTTCTGAATTTTCACTATTCTGATTCTCAGGCTTCCAAGTGCTTTGGGATTATCCACTGAAGTAATTTGCCAAGCCTAAGGCTTATTACAGGCTTTGTACTTTATCCAGTGTGACCATTTCTCTCTCTGTAGATCTTGTGGAGTCCTCAACTTTAGCCTGATGACAGAGTCTCATATGGTCTATTTAAAAGTGATCAAGCCATTCCCAAAACACCTGATGTTGCCCTTTGAGAGGGTAATGGTTTTCCTTTTAATTCTAACTCCATCAATAAAGTGACACTAATCCAGACTGATTTGAGTAAACAGGGCATATTCCCCATTGTCTCTGTGATCTGAGAAAGAATGAACTTGAGAAAGATCACTGCCTGGATTGGAAATGGCCCCTTTGGGTGTTTTGCGCAAGCTTAAAAGGAAAAAGAAAATGCCTGTACAGAGTTCTTTCCAAGGCAAGCTCACTTTGGGGGTGGTAATGCTCATAGGGGTATTATACTAAACTGCACCTATTAGTGGCTTTAGCAGCAATAAGAAAGTAGAACTATTTCTTTTGTAGTGCTTCCAGAAATGCTGACGAGAGTGTTTCATAAATTTCCGCCTTTGGCAAAACAGCACAGCTTGACTCAAAATTCCCTCTTTCAGCTTTTATAAGAAAAAAAAAATTTTTTTTTTTAGTTCCAAATAAGAAACACGGACAAGATGCAATTCATATCACCATTTTTGCATAAGATATCAGTTTATACTTTACACATGNACTTCTCCTTCTTCCAAAAACTTTGCCACTTGAAGTATAAGGAAATAAATAGCGGGATTCATTAAAAAAAAAAAAAAAAGAAAGAAAAAGAAAAAGACTTGTAAGATGTTAGAGAAAGCCATATGATTCAGAATCTTCAGGTGGAGACCAGGCTTGTACAATGTGGTGTGCAGTTGCCTTGCTCTCGGCACAGTTATAAACAGCCATTCCTGTAAGTATTTATAATACTCCCTATTTTTATCTGAAGAGAGCCCTCCGAGCAGTGGCAACAGATACACGCCTCCAATGCATTCAGAAACATTATTTGGTGACCCCGGGGAAGATGTAGGATAAATACCACACACTCTCTTACCCTCCAAGAGTTTCCAGTCTGTAGACTTGGGGAAGCAATCAGGGTGGAACAGAGAAGCACAAAGAGTTCAGAGGAAGTCTAGGTGATTCTGGGAGGGCAGCCAATGAAACCTGAGACATTTTTAAGGATGAAGCCGTACCCCCAGCAAGGTTTTAAAACCTGGAAAGGATTTGACCTGAAGATAAATATTTGGAAGGTGGAGTTGGAATATAAAAGAAGGCAGCAAAAGTAATTTTTCTGAATTTTCACTATTCTGATTCTCAGGCTTCCAAGTGCTTTGGGATTATCCACTGAAGTAATTTGCCAAGCCTAAGGCTTATTACAGGCTTTGTACTTTATCCAGTGTGACCATTTCTCTCTCTGTAGATCTTGTGGAGTCCTCAACTTTAGCCTGATGACAGAGTCTCATATGGTCTATTTAAAAGTGATCAAGCCATTCCCAAAACACCTGATGTTGCCCTTTGAGAGGGTAATGGTTTTCCTTTTAATTCTAACTCCATCAATAAAGTGACACTAATCCAGACTGATTTGAGTAAACAGGGCATATTCCCCATTGTCTCTGTGATCTGAGAAAGAATGAACTTGAGAAAGATCACTGCCTGGATTGGAAATGGCCCCTTTGGGTGTTTTGCGCAAGCTTAAAAGGAAAAAGAAAATGCCTGTACAGAGTTCTTTCCAAGGCAAGCTCACTTTGGGGGTGGTAATGCTCATAGGGGTATTATACTAAACTGCACCTATTAGTGGCTTTAGCAGCAATAAGAAAGTAGAACTATTTCTTTTGTAGTGCTTCCAGAAATGCTGACGAGAGTGTTTCATAAATTTCCGCCTTTGGCAAAACAGCACAGCTTGACTCAAAATTCCCTCTTTCAGCTTTTATAAGAAAAAAAAAATTTTTTTTTTTAGTTCCAAATAAGAAACACGGACAAGATGCAATTCATATCACCATTTTTGCATAAGATATCAGTTTATACTTTACACATGTCCACTGACATTCCAAAAATGTTTTATTGTTGCCAGTTATTCCCTTACCTAGAAGCACCATGTGCTTTATCTTAACTCCAATAACTGAATTTTAAATTGACAGGTAAATATTATCTGAGAAAGCTGTCTCAAAATTTACAGAACAGCTCAGTTTTCCTTTGTCTGTGAAAAGAGACTGAAACTGAATAAAGTTAATCATTATTTCAAACATGAAATAAATTTGGAATTAAGAACTAGGTTTTTGGGGCGAGGCAGAAAATGGAAAGGAATGTATTGAGTAGAGGATAGGGATGCTACATATCAGACCAAATTTTAAAACAAATCAAATATGGTGAAATTTAAGGTACTGTTTCTGAAAAGATTTTTACAGACACTTCAGGTAACTACTGTTTTCTGCAAAGGAGGTTGTATAGCAACATGGTCGTATGTGGAAGTTCACTGTTTCCCCTAATGTTTGCAGAGGTAAAGGCAGAACAAGTCACATTTTAACATCAAATATTTTCAAAATTCACTTTACGTCAGTAGAGGATTAGGTTTGTAAGGACAAGAAAGGAATGAGATACAAGCTTGGCCATCCCCCCATTTATCATAGAGCCTCAGTCACCCTCTTAGCGACTCTCTTTGTCCTTTAATCAAATCACTGAGTTTCCTCCCCAAGTACCTGCCCTTGCCTACCCCACCATCACCTCTTTAATTGCCTAGGTTTTCATCTTGAGTGAGATGGAAATGATGCAGGAGATTGTGGAAGGAGATGATATGAACAGAAAGAAAGACATCTGGCCCAATATTTCTGTTTCGATCTTAAATAAAAATGTATATCCTTGTCCAAAGTGAAACTTGAGAATTTTATTTCAACTTTTTTTAAGTTTGTCATACCAAGAGCTTGATTTTATTACTGTAATTGTTTTTGGTTAAACTAGGGTGTTGTTTCTTAAAAGATATATTCATATTCGCTTCTGCTCTATTATTTCCCAATTGGGATTCTCACCTTGAACAAAAGTCATACTTGGGATATTGTGTCACATTTAGGTCTATGATCTCTACCTTCTTTTAGAGCAGTGACCAGAGAGGAGAGTTTTTCTCATTCTAAAGTGACGATTTAATAAATAAAATTGACCCTAATTAACATAGAAAATCAGTCTAGAGTTTGTTCCTAGTTTTGATTAATTTAAGAATGAAATTACCGACTCCCTATAAGGGTTAGAAACCTTATCTATCTCTATAGAGGTCTAAGGAATGGGAACAGGAAACAGCTTCACCCAAATCAAGCAATCGTTTGGACTAGTTTTTCTTCCTGCTTGCAGGATATCTGTCAGTCCTAGAGCATGTAGACAAAGTTTGGATCTCAAATTCTGAACATGGTCCATGCTTTCAGAATATGCATGGGTTCTAGCTCTTAGTGAGATAAAAGCCCTTGTCATCCTTTTTTTTTTTTTTTTTTTTTGCCATTTCTTATACAAATGTTCCATTTTGACATACAGATTAAACACAGGTCAGTTTTAAATCAACATTCTCTTTTCAAGTCAATATAGCATGCTCTTTCATTTGGTCCTCTGCAGTTGTTCTTTGTACTTTTATTAATCTTCCACTTTCTACCTAGAATGATCTTCCATCTTCCCCCTGTGGCTAAATTCTAGTTCTCAAACTATGTGAAATTTTACCCTTGTCAAGAACAGATTGACCCACTTCACTGTCTTTGAGAAACCTTGGTGTATCTTACGACATTCTGTTTTAAACCAGAGTCACTTATGAATGAATACTTTATGTACACACTAGGATTGTGACTTCTCCTAGGCCAAGGGCTATAACTGCTCTCCTTTTGGTGCCTAGCACAAGCACCAGGACTATACTTAACTAATTCTCAGTAAGTTGGGTTGTAAGAAAATGCTTCTTTTCCTAAGGGAAAAAATTTAATTGATCTGTGGCTGGGATATCAAAGCTACTGTATTTAGTTTATAGACAAATATATACCACTTTTTTTTGGAGGGGGGCAGGGGGTAGGGTAAGTAAGTAAGTAAAGCCGCTTAGTTGTGTCCAACTCTTTGCGACCCCATGGACTGTAGCCTACCAGGCTCCTCCCTCCATGGGGTTCTCCAGGCAAGAGTACTGGAGTGGGTTGCCATTGCCTTCTCCAGGGGATCTTCCTAGGGAGGGGGGAATAATAAAATAAATGGTGTGTGTGTGAAAGTCTCTCAGTCATGTCCAACTGTTTGTGACCCCATGGAATATACAGTCCATGGAATTCTCTAGGCCAGAATATTGGAGTGGATAGCCTTTCCCTTCTCCAGGGGGTCTTCCCAACCCAGGAATCAAACCCAGGTCTCCTGCGTGGCAGCTGGATTCTTTACCAGATGAGACACAAGGGAAACCCAACAATATAAACAGTGGGTCTTTATTTATAGGATGACCATATACTTTATCCTCCAAGAGGAACACTTTTGGAAAGTAAAAGAGGTGCTATTGATAAGTGTATTTGAATAGCAGGAGTAAATAGGGACATACCAAGAACACTAGTTCCCAACTTATCCATGGCAGGAACCACAGCTATGAAAGAGAGCTGTGGGTAGAGAAACACAAGCTGCATGAGGCTTTAGAAGCGGGTCATTTCTACTCTTCCAAAGGCTCCAGAGAGGCAGTGGGTATCCTTGAAGATCAAGCAGCCAGTGTGCAATTCAGAGAAACGCATATTTATATTTCTAGGCAGCCTTCAACAAAGCCCTATATCGCCCCCAAGAGCACTCTAATACAGCCCTAATTATACCATTCCTCTGTTTAAAATTCTTCCACGGCTTATCATAGCCACTATATTAAATGTGTTAGGACACTCCATGAGCCACTCTGCCTTATATTTCTATCTTTATTTTCTAATTATTTCATACTTTCAGTTCCATCAAAACTATCTGACATTTGAGGACCCCAGTATGCACCTGCTTCTGTGTCTCTGCTGATGCTTGTTTCTCACCTGAAATCATCCTTCCCTCTTTTATTTCTAAAACTTTAGAAAGTGCTCTACTCATCCTTCCAAGTGAATCTGCATCTCACACACATATACATAGACTTGCAAGGTTGTCTTGCTTCAGAGTACTCTCTTTTTCTTTGATACGTCATATTATCTTGCTCACACTTCACGTACGACACTCAAGGTCTCTCCTATAGTAATTATAATTGTATATTTTCATTCTCCCTATGAACTGTTACTTATCGGTGTAGGAGCTGTTTCATATTCATTTTTATATCCTATGTACCATCTTATATGTAACTGATGCTCAGTAAATATTTATTTACACAGAATAAGTCAGTAGTCCCTTTTATAACTTCAGTTTCTCCTCCTCAATACCACTCCTCATGAATATTGACACATTTCAACTTTATTAAAAAGTGTAAGTGAAAATTATAAAATGTTGATAGAGATAACACTTTAATAAGCCACAGGCCCCTATTTTCTTGTGCCTCCAAACTGTGTCCTGAAGAGAAGAGATCCAGAATAAGAATTATAGCTTAACTCTTAGATCAACTGTTTCACCTTGACCATTCAATCCATTCTTTTCCAGAACTAAAATTTGCTACCTACTGGATATCCTTCACAGGCAACTCCTTCTCTAAAATGGTCCTGGACAGTAAGACTGTACCAGCCATCTGATTTTTTGCTCATCATATATTCAAAAGACAATTCTGAGTTCATTGAGATTTGGAAAAAACTTCCATTTTCAAAACAGTAAGACTTTTATGGAAATAACCAAGTTATTTTTCATTGATGTGTCTTTTGGGTGCTGTGTTCACTCTTCCTTACTGATATAAAACAATTAATGCTTAAAGTAGTAATGTTTAAAACTTGATATGGGAAAAGTTTAATTTCCCAGTGTTACTATAAAGGAAGGATTTTTACCCATCTGCCTCTAACTCACTAGCACAGATCCTTACCAAAGCAATTATGTGCTCCTCAAAGAAAGGTTGGGTACATTTGTGGTAACAGAATTCTCAACTGTCTAACCTATGTCTTTCCTTGATAAACATAAAGTCTCAGGACCTCAAATACATATTCCCTTAACATGAAGAATATAGAATCTAAATTCTGTATGTGCTATTTTCTAAAAAAAATGTCAGCAAACTTTGTATTCAGAAATATATATTGTATGATGAAAGAGCAACCAATATTTTTTTGATTGTTTCAGTTAACTATCCATTCATTGATATTTCCTACTGTCTCTCCACACCCCACTTTGAGGATCATTGCTCTTCTAGAAGCAAACCAAACCAAACATGCTTTTACCTTATCAAGGTAAAGAATAAGTGATTTATTATCACCACTCATTTTTCCAATAGCAGTGAAGGAAAATACAATCTATGATCTGTGATCGCTTTCTCCCAGTCCCCTCTGGGCTTGAGGGCAACCAATTGTAAAACAAGTAGTGCAATCTAAGACCACAGCATGGAGTGAGGAACGGCAACCAGCCTGACACCTGAATTAAGTCTGCAGCTTCTGCTTCTTACCTCTGTGATTTTACCTGCGGTACTAAAAATCACAGAGGTATAACACTGGAAAGGTAAAAAGAATTCATGTATTCACTTCAAAGATAAAAACCACTCCCATAGGGAAAAATCTCATTCAGTCTTTGGAAATGGTATTGGGACAGGAAAGACTATTTTCCTTGCCAATATGTACCCAGAGGTCCATTAGTTGGCAATGACCTGAACTTATTCAGGTCATTGAAGGCTCATACTGCTGCTTCAGCACTTTTCTTCCTACTCTCAACTAGACTTGTATGCCAGTTTTTTTCTGGAAACTTTTTGGAGTGGTTACCATGAATTAGAATAGCCCTTTTTAGAGTGTACCCTCTCTTTGGTATTAAAGAGAAAAAGGTTAAGTAAAAGGGACTCATTTTTACAGCTATAGCTCTCTCAGAAAGAGAAGTCATTAACCTCGATTTGTAAAATGAGGTGATTCAATATATGAGCCTTGAAGTCTTGAATGTTGTAACCCATTTACCAAAGTTACTTTTTCATCTTCATACACAAGCCCAGATAGGGATTTTTAAATAAAATACCATCTTTCTAGGAGGAGTTTGAAAGTTTTCAAAGTCTCTCTCTGTGTCTTTCTCTGTCTCTCTCTCACACACACTTACAGACATTGGACCCAGGTTTTTTGGTAAGAAAACGGAACTCCAACTTAATCTGTGAAGAATTTCCTTTCTTTGGCGCCTCGCTCTCCAAGCTTTAGACCAGTTCTGGAGGCTGTGTCATTCCACCCTGGCGCACTGGAAAGGTACTTGCTCGAGGCCTCTTCATTGTAACCCAAGGGTGGAACCTTAAGCCAAGCCTGTTATATCCAACTTGCTTTCCTCTCCCTTCCGGACCCTTTCCTGTTCAATAACAGCTTCCCCAAATTCCTCTCTGCTTGAGGGCAAAGAACTGGAAAGTTAGGGGAAAGAGGAGGAACAGCTTGCTTATATTGTTTTTGAGTTACCAATCCAAAGAAGTTGCTGGCAAGTTAAACGGAAACATTATTTGAAGTCTGAGAAAGGGTTGCGATTTTCAAATAATTTTCACTCTCATGGGAAGTGGCATGCCTTTTTAGTCTTAATCTAACAATTTAAAAACAATTCTTATATGATAATCATAAATGGCTGATTCTGTATTGACGGTTATTCATGAATGTTATCAGAAGGTAAATGCTAAGATGTTATAAATTTGGAATGAAATGTCTACATTCCCAGGGCCATGTGGTCCCAGGCATTTCGTATACCTCCTTGTAGAACTACATTTCTACAAAGGGCTAGTTATCCAACCCTATGCAGAAAAGAAAGCTGCTCTTAAGCAATAGAATGGAAATGAAGCCATGGAGATAACACATATTATACACACTAGCGGAAGGATATAAAAATCACGACAAAATACAGGAAAAGACGCAGGACAGTAGAGAAATGCCGCCATATTTTTTTTCATCGGTAACTTCTGTGTATATTAGCAGCATTTCAAAAGAAAACAGACAGTTGCTGCTGAAGAGGCAGCATCTGACCACATATCCCCTAGAGTTTTGAAAAATGCAGACTCGTGTAAAGGTATTTTCTTTCACCGTGAGGACGCCATACTCTCACATACAGCGTGACTCCTTTACCTCCATAAAAGGCAGTCATTCGTACAAATACTTTCTCATCACAGTATTCATGCAGTTTTTTTTTTCTTTTATGAGAAATAATCAGTTCTTTCCACTTTACATCAACTTTATACTTTTCTTAGAGATACTTCAAAGTCAACTTTTGCTTCTAAACTTTTTTATTTACACACACAGGAATCCTAAACTGATTATAAATGCGCGCCAATTTTTTCACGAACACAAAGTCAGATTGGATATGACTGACAGATCTTTTCCTTTTTTTTTTTTCATGATCAAAACAGGACAACACTGGATCAAATAGAAACAAGATAATCATAAGTGTTGCTTCCATTTTTTGTAATTGCTTAGTAACATTTTAAGCTGACTTTCAATATTAAAGCAAAACAAGAAACTCAAGTTTCTCCACCGAGGACAAGCAAGCCTACTTGAATGTTTTAAAGGAAAATAGGCACTTCCTTTTCCTTCTTTAGATAACTCGATATTTCCCCTGCTATATTTACACAGTTCAGGTGTCTAGACAATAGCATGGTCAATATGAAAGCACTGGCCCGGCTTTGTTGCCCAGTGTGGAGGCTTCCCTTGTGCCTTCTGCCCAGAGTACTATGCATTTTGTTCTGATTTTTAAGGAGCTCTATTTGAATACTCCAGTCTACTTTTCTAAGCATTCACCTGCAAGCATTTTTATCCAAAACACTGAACTCACTCTCTTCACACTGCACTCCCCCCCTCCCCAGTCTGATTAGTGTCAACACAGCTGCCCTATTCTGAGGAATGTAAACTAATATTGTTGTTAGACCTCCCTCAACCTTAGGAAACTTCCTCAAAGCCTTATAGTCTCTTCAGGATTTTTTTAATTCAGAGATTTAAATCCCTGAGACAAATGTGTTGAAGACAGATCAGGGCGGCAAACATTAATTCCTTAAATAAAATCCTATGTGCTATAGTATACATTTACATGTATGCATACATAAATATTTAATAATGCATCACTCCATAATAACTCATTATACAGTGAAAGTTGAAGTCAAATCACCAGACAATAGGGACATGAGTGAAGTCCCCTCAGGATTTAGGTGGGTCTGGATTGACAGACTTCAAAACTGAGATGGCTTAAAAAAAAAAAAAATCTCAACTGATTACTTAAAAAAAAAAAATACACTTAATTTGGTTTTAGGATGAAGTCTGGAGATAAAATTGAGAACTTAACTGAGTTGAGACACAATCAACAAATTTGTCTTACTGGTAAGTGAAAAGCCAACAGAGGAGTCATTTCAGTGAGTCTGGCAGAATATGATCTGCTCTCTCAGTCTGTTTTCATACAGAGTGATTTTCTAAACTCCTGAATATTGAGCTTCTTCAAATACATAACATCTCCCCAGAAATTGTTCTTCTCCCTTTTCTCCTACTGTTTCATCTTTTACTTTAAAAACACTCTTACAGTCACCACAGAAAACATTAACCAAGAAAAAGAGATTCCTATACACAGTTTGCAAAAACATTACATTGGGTGACCAAGAACCACAAATATGTAAGCTTTTATTTTAAAAAGAGAAATAAAAATAGCATCTCTAAGTGGAGTGCTAAAATCTAAAAGCCTTACCTCACTAAATTGAGTCTGGGCATTGTTTTCCAGGTACAACATGTTAGCTGTAAGATTGATCAATGCCGCTGTCCTCTCTTCTGGCTCCAGGATTTTGCCAACCCCCCCACCCCCTCTGAGACCCTTACAGTAGAAATCTACTAGGAAGATAACAGAACTCAAGTCCTTCTCTCTCTTTCTCTCTCTGTACATAATTTTAGGTTCCCTCATATATACCCAACTATAGGCATGAGGGGGCGGGACTCTTCTCTTTACCTGTCCAATCCATCAACTTCCACCTGGACTCCTCCACTCCAATGGAGTGAGGCCTCTCCCATCTCATTAAGTAGTTAGAATTCCTTATCACCAATCTTTAAAAGAAAAGGAAAGAAAGAGAGAGAGAGGAAAAAAAGAACACTGGAGAGAGACAGGTAAAACTTTCCCTTGTCTCTTTCATGAGAAAACACACTCTTTCCTGAAAACAAAATCTCCCCAAACAAACCACAGATCGTACCACCACCAGGACTTAAAGAACGCACTTCAGAAAGTTATTTTACACTTTGCAGTGAAAAGTAAAGCTTCAGGAAAAGCTTTCAGAAGTTGCTTTTTTTTTGTTTGGGGTTTTAAAACCTAGATGTGGATTTTCAAGAATGATTACACAGTTAGAAATCTGGGGAAACTACCCAAATCAATGCATATATATACTTAATATAAAAATTTTAAAATCCACTGCTTGATAGGTGAAGGATTTCCCACTTCTCCCTAGAGAAATACCAGTGGTTTCAAACGAATCTATGCCAACATAAGCCACTTGATTGTTCAAAGCATGTTTCAATAACAATTTAAATCATTGGCCCCGTTAACTTGTAAAAACAAACATCCATATTATGTACAGGAAATAGAAAAGCTGGGAAAAGTGCCCATTTTTTTTTAAAGCCCTTAAAAAATGCTTTTTTTCTATCATTATTTCTTGAAATATAGAATCAGTATGATAGCTTATCTATTTGAATATTTATTTTCTCTACCAGACCTAGTTTTTATTAATGCTCAAAGATAGTAATTTTATAAACAGATAATTAACTACTATTAACAAGAATAAATCTTCAGGTCTGAAAGACAAGTCAGATTTTGCCTTAAAAATACATTTACCTAAATACACACCATTCATGTAGAATTAGGCTTTGCTTGCTATGGATTCGGTGAAGATGAAATGCATCCTGATGGCTACTGTGGGATCCACTAACATATGCTCATTGCTGTGGAGTATAATTTAGTTAACTTATATCAAAACATCACTTCTCACCTCACACTCGGGAATCCAAATTACCTCTTTCCTGCCTAAAAGTTACAACTGGACAAGATATCTATAAGTGAATATTTAGATTACTTCCAAAATTTAGAAGGAGATTAGAAGAAAACTAGAAACCAGAATAGATTAGCATATAAACCTTTCAAATACCCTATGCAAATGCATTCATGACCTTGGAGTTGCCTCCCCTTTACTTCACTTTTTGCCTGAATAAAATGCATGCACATAAAGGGTAATAGGGTCAAGAGGTGATATTTATCTTAAGTCCCTAAGTTATCGGTAAGATGTTCACTTTTTACAAAAAATGTTTAGTAATACCATTTCATTTCAACTGTAAGGGTATGACAACACTAATTCTACAAATTTATATCAGACAAAATGTCGATTTCTTCACTGAAATACTGGGAAGGTTATCTCTTACTATCTGTAATTAACCAAAGAAGAACTGGCTACAAGACAAAAACAAAAATCAAAAGGAAAAAAAAAAAAAAGAAATGACTTACAAAATGCAATTCATTATTTATACTATGTATCTAAGTTATATACCCACTGACAGCTTCCAGGTCAGTAGTAGAAAGCAGATAGTTGTTTCCTGAAAACTGTGCTCTATTCCAGTGGTTCACAAACTTGGATGATCCTGAGAATCATCCAGGATGCTTTTTAAAAACAGAGTTCTTGACCTGATCCCAGATCTTTATAGCCTAGTAGGAAGTTCTGAATGAGGCAAGTTTGGAAATTAATCTGGAGTAAATGCATTAGCACAACTGGCTAGAAAATCATTATTGGATTCTTTTTTTTACATGAATAGGGTAGTGTAAGCATTTGAACCCCCTAAATCTAGTGTTCACAATATCAGATGCTGATGATATTCAACCAAATGTAAACAAATTTCATCTTGCGCAAAGTCAAAAGCTTCCCAGCAGTATTTGATGGATGAAAAAGATCAAATTCCTTCTCTCTACCACCTTAGCCTTCAGCGTATGCCGGTGAGACTATGATCTCTATCTAAGGTATCTACCAAATCTAAAACATGTATATTTTACATATAAGATACAATAAATCTGCTAAGGCTACGTGTGTGTTTTGGGTATTTGAGGGGAAGGAGCACTGGACTAGGGGTTAAAGGAGTAAGTATGAGATACAAGAACCATTTCCAACTCTGTGTCCTTGGGGCAAGTTACTTAACCACTCTGGATTCACTTTCTTCATTTGTGAAATGAGAGGCAGAACTAAATGATTTCTAAAAACCATTATAAAGATAAGAGTCTTTGTCCAGAATTTGTGGAAGTGATTTAAAGGATTATTCACATTTCTCATATTTTACTGGAGTATTTGTACCTCAGTTTGCTCATCTTCAAACTGTACAATGAAGCAGTTGAGTTGCACGGTCACTAAGATGCTTAAATGACATAAAGAAAAAGTCACAATGTATTGAGGGGAAAATTCATGGTTTTTGCTTTAGGGTATAATAGCTCCTGGGCTTCCTTGGTGGCTCAGATGGTAAATAACCTGCCTGCAATGCAGAAGATGCGGGTTCAATCCCTGGGTCAGGAATATCCCCTGGAGAAGGCCATGGCTACCCACTCCAGTATTCTTGCCTGGAGAATTCCATGGACTGAGGAGCCTGGTGAGCTATAGACCATGGGGTTGCAGAGTCAGACATGACTGACCAATTAACACACTTCATAGTAGCTACCAATCCATTTAAATTTGAATTTAGCACACACGTTTCCTTAAAAGAGTGAATGAAAGTACTTCTGATTACATTTGATTTCAGAATTAGTGTGAATACTTGATGTAAACATCACACATTTATTTAAGCAGAAGGTTACAGAGAAGCAACCATTTTCTGTATTCACCATGCAGCAATGTTTACCTTTGACCTCAAAGGTTTATTAATGTGCATTGATTTTCCTAATAACCTAGTGGTGTAGGTAAGTATTATTATCACCATTGTGCAGATAAATAAACTCAAAGATTTTAAGTAGGTTTCCTAAGTCTTCAGGAGTCAGAACAACTTTATTTAACTTTACTTACAGGTCATACTTTCTCATTCTCAGCAGTTCCCTTGAATTCCTCACAGATTCATGGCCTCAGACTCAGGGCTCAGCACTATCTCTTGAATGAAAATGTCACTGCTGTAAATCTAGTACACTGGAAGCAGAAGTCATTCAAGATGGATGATTAACACACACACTTTCTTGAAAGAAATGTGTTACGTTTTTGTTGAATATCCTTCTTTACAGATACTCATGTAAGAACTCTTTATATGTAAAAATATTAACCTTATAATAATTGCAGCAAATAATTTTCTGCTATGTGCCTGGCTGTGTATGTGTTCTGGTGCTTCAAATTCATATATGGATTTATGGTTTATTCTTTGGTGTAGAAGATTTCTATTTTCCATAACTAAATTCTTCATTTTTCTGTTATGATTTGTTACTTTTCAAAGAGAGTTTGAAAGGTCTTTGCCAGTCCAACATTATAAAATCCTTTGGCCATATTATAGTTTCATATTATTATGAGGTTTAATTTTTCATATTCAAATCATTTAATGCTCTAGAATTTTTATTGAATTTGTATTATGAGAAATAAGTGAAGATTCACTTCTCCCCCAAATATATAACTCATTTCATAATTTTATTGAATAATTTTTGTCTCTCATTTGACATGCCATCTTTATAACATACCAAATGTCAATGGCTCCATTTATACCTCTAAGTGAGAGAGTTAAGCAAGTACATAAATGCTTGGTACACATAAAAATGGCAGAAAGTGAAGAGGAACTAAAAAGACTCTTGATGAAAGTGAAAGAGGAGAGTGAAAAAGTTGCCTTAAAGCTCAACATTCAGAAAACTAAGATCATGGCATTCAGTCCCACCACTTCATGAGAAATAGATGGGGAAACAGTGTCAGACTTTATTTTTCCGCGCTCCAAAATCACCACAGATGGTGATTGCAGCCATGAAATCAAAAGACACTTACTCCTTGGAAGGAAAGTTATGACCACTTAGACAGCATATTCAAAAGCAGAGTCATTACTTTGCCAACAAAGGTCCGTCTAGTCAAGGCTATGGTTTTTCCAGTCATCAGTTATGGATGTGAGAGTTGGACTTGAAGAAAGCTGAGCACTGAAGAATTGATGCTTTTGAACTGTGGTGTTGGAGATGACTCTTAAGANCACACACACACACACACACACACACACACACAGCTGCACATATGCACTTATCACTTCTAACATTAACTGAATCCTTTATTGTACAGGGTCTTACAATAAGACTCAAAGAAGAATGACTATCTGTCCTCAGACTTCCTGATCCAGTGAAAGAGACATATGTAAAAAAATATATACATATATATATTTACATTATCAGGATGAATATAAGTAGCAAGTGTAAGTTACAAGTAGCAGTTCTATGTAAACACAGTAGGAGTGATTAATTTTCCATGAGAAGAGTCCATGTTGAGTCTATAAGGCCGAGAAGGATTTGGGAGGAAGAGAAAGAAGACATTCCTGAATGAAAACAATAGCGTGGGTCAAAAGACAAAGACATGAAATTATGGATTCAAAGGAATAAAATGAGTTAGGTGAGGGGGGTGGATATGGGATATGGAAGGTGGAGTAAGAGAGATAGGTTGGAATAAGATTGTGGTAGATTCAAGTTATTTCTATTTTGCTTTTACTTAAGGGAACTAAGCCTTTAGGATTTATGGTTAAAAATGTCCCTGAAATTATAGTTAAATAAATTTGGCTTTTAAATTAAAAAAAGAATTATTACAGAGGTGAGTGTGTGTATATATATACATATGATATTATATATATATCATCATATATATTTCATATAAATATCTTTGACATACATAGATGCCTTTTTTAACACAAATATAGTTCAATAAATTTTGCTTTAAAATCAACACAGCAATAAAAAAACATACAAACAAACAAAATAAACTACCCTGAATGTAAAGGTCTGAACTGTGCTGTGTGCCCAGTCACTCAGTTGCATCTGACTGTTTGTGACTCTTCGGACTGTAGCCGACCAGACTTCTCTGTCCATGGGATTCTGCAGGCAAGAGTACTGGAGCGTGTCGCCATTTCCTCCTCCAGGGAGTCTTCCAAACCCAGGGATTGAACCCGCGTCTCTTGTTTCCTGCATTGCAGGCAGTTTCTTTATTGCTGAGTCATTGGTCTGGAGAGATCCTCTCTTATTTCCTATGACTCTACTTCTTTAACTCCTTGGATTAAAAATGGAAAACCTTCATGTAAATTGAAAGGATATCCAAAAGTTTCTAGTAATTGAGGGACTGTCTTCTGCCACTGCTATCACCAAAGATCAACATCAACTTAGCTTCCCTCTCTCACCCCCTCCAGAGAAAGGTGCCTGCCAAGTTCACCTAACTGTNTTGGATTAAAAATGGAAAACCTTCATGTAAATTGAAAGGATATCCAAAAGTTTCTAGTAATTGAGGGACTGTCTTCTGCCACTGCTATCACCAAAGATCAACATCAACTTAGCTTCCCTCTCTCACCCCCTCCAGAGAAAGGTGCCTGCCAAGTTCACCTAACTGTCACAACAGCATTTGCCCTCTGACCTTCAGCAAACAATGCACAGAATGCTGTTGGAGACTACTGGATGGCGCCCTCTTACTTCTTTAAAGATTGACCTGCAAGGCTAATTAGAGAGTTCAGTCTTCTGCTTATCTGAGGCTTAACACTTATATTTAGACCTGTAAAGTAAAACCAGCCTTTTGACAGAGCCAGAGGCTTGGAGGACTCTAATCCAGCTGGGGCTGGCCTAGAAGGGATATTTGAGTTTGTTCTCAAGATGGTTTAGGGACTCAAACATAAGGACCCCTTCAGAGAAGGCGATGGCATCTCACTCCAGTACTCTTGCCTGGAAAATCCCGAGGACTGAAAAGCCTGGTAGGCTACAGTCCATGGGGTCGCGAAGAGTCAGACACGACTGAGTGACCTCACTTTCACTTTTCATTTTCATGCATTGGAGAAGGAAATGGCAACCCACTCCAGTGTTCTTGCCTGGAAAATCCCAGGGACGGGGGAGCCTGGTGGGCTGTCGTCTATGGGGTCACACAGAGTCGGACACGACTGAAGCGACTTAGCAGCAGCAGAAGCAGCATTCTTCTTTAAGACTATGGATCTCTGTGGTTAGCAAGCAATTAAGAATTTGCTCATAATTCCATTTCCCATTTTTTCCTAGGACTATTAGTAGACATAATTTCTCTTCTTGTGTCACAGCAAGAAGACCAAGGAAAGAATAAAGAGCCCTGTCAGTTTCTCAGGAGGGAAATGTAGTATTCTAAAGAAGATAAGGGATAAAAGAGAATGCCTAACTTGTACTGATGGCCATAGAAGCAGTCATTCTAAGTGATGGTGAAAACAGAACGAAAAGCATATTACATCACTGAAAAGCTATAGAGATCATATAGCCAAAACTTTTCCTCTTAGAGACAGATAACATAAAACCCAAAGATGGAAAATAAGCACCCCAAAAGTCTGTGATCATTTTCTGATTAGGAAGTGGTTTTCTTCATTCTTATGGTACTTCATCCTTATCTGAAAGAACTGCATTATCCATTGCATTTACCTAAGAGAAATACATGTTTATAAATGTTATCGTGGCTTGCATATATAAGGGTACCAGAATTACATCTCATGGACCCCATTTAGCAACTTTAAGTTCTACTTTGAAATCTGTTAAGTTTTGGTCACTATAATGGATTTTCTAATAAACACATTATTATATTAGTAAAGTTTGATCTCTGTTAAGCTCTGATTCTCTGGTGAAAAGTTTTTCAGTTTTAAGTTTGAGCCTTCTAAAATGTAAAAGAGATATGAATTAAGTGAGGAAGGGAAAAGTAGATATCTGTGAAAACTGATGCTTTAGATACTCAAAGAAATATCATGGACACCCATATGTATTGAAAGTTACCTCAGGAAAGTTTGGAAGAAAAGAGCACATTCCAGAAAACAGAAGGACAAAACTAAGTGGAAACAAGGAGAGAGGGAAAGCGACATTAGAATCTAAGCAGCTGTGTAGAAGGCAGTTTTCACTTTACACTGCAAGGACAGAGCTTGGAATCTAGCAAAAGGAGCAGCATCCTCTGAGTTTGGGTTGAAAAACAGAAACAAACCAAAAAAAAAGGAAGTAAGACTGACTTGGGGGAGAATAGTTTGGAGTTATAAAAAGCTAATCTACCTATTAAGCTAAAGAAAGTGAATTCAGCTCACGTCAAATGACTTATTTATACACAGTTTTTAAGTCTATTTCTTTTCTGTAGAAAGACTTGCACCCAAAATATTCATTTGAGGACATGGGTCTTGATGATATATTTGATGACAGTATCTACTAACATTTGTACAATTTTTCATATTAATAGATTGATGTGGTAAATAGTCTTCCCTTGGAATCTCCAGGAGATTTATTCCAGAATCCCTCATGGATGCCAAAACCCCCGATGCTCAAGTCCCTTATATACAATGGCAAGCTATTTGCACATAACCTACATGCGTGGATGAGTGCCAAGTCACTTCAATTGTGTCCCACTCTGTGCAGACCTCTTGGACTGTAGCCCACCAGGCTCCTCTGTTCATGGAATGCTCCAGGCAAGAATACTGGAGTGGGTTGCCATGCCCTCCTCCAGGGGATCTTCCAGACCCATTCAGATACTGAACCTGAATCACTCTCATCTACCTGCACTGGCAGGTGGGTTCTTTACCACGACTGCCACATGGGAAGCCCTACAACCTATATACCTCCTTCCATACACCTTAAATCATCTCTAGAGTACTTATAGTAGCTAATACAATATAAATATTATGTAAATAGTTGCTGGCATGGCAAATCCAAGTTTTGCTTTTTGGAACTTTATGGATTTTTTAATGAATATTTTTGACTCCTGATTGGTTGAATCCTTGGTTGGTTGAACCCAAAGATGCAGATAAGGAAAGTCAGTTGTATCTAATGTTATATTGAAAAGCATTTGCACTTGCCTGGGAGAGCAGCTACTCAGTCAAAAGGCCTGCCTTAAAGTCCTGGTCCTGCTACTTGCTACATCTGATCTGTGGTCTTAGCGAACACCTGAAACTCCATTTTCATATTTATTAACGGGGATATTGTCACCTACATCACCTCTTATAAGGTAACAGTGAGGGTTGTCAAGTGAGACAGTATGTTTTAAAAACTTTAAAGTGGGGGGGGGGAGAGAAAAGAGGTGAGAATGATGAATAGTAGGCTGAGATTGCCAAGTAAGTGATACATGCAATCATCTGTGGGTTCTCTGACCACACTCCCATCAGCTCAATAGAATCTGGCCACAGTGAAAGATGTCTGCAGAGGCACTGCTGAGTATACATAGCTATTGTTTTTTTTTTGCTAAGTATGAAATTTGTTTTAAAGGGAATGCTGTTTGTTAAAAGAAAGCAAATGTGTCTTTAGATAACACATTAATACCTAGCCATGAATTAAAGTGAGTTTTTTCCTTTCCACATCCAGTGACATTTTTCTGATCTTCAGGGGACAGAGACAGGATGAATGAATATCTTCCTTTCCTCCTAAAATTAGGCCAGTTACTTTGTGGATGTTTAGTTGCTCAGTCATGCCCAACTCTTTTGAGACCCCATGGACTATAGCCCACTAGGCTCCTTTGTCCCTGGGATTCTCTAGGTAAGAAGACTGGAGTGGGTGGCCATTTCCTCCTCCAGGGGATCTTCCTGATCCAGGGATAGAACCTACCTCTACTGTGCCTCCTGTATTGCCAGACAGATTCTTCACCACTGAGCCACCTGGGAAGAACCCGCTACAACCCTGCTGCTGCTGCTGTTGCTGCTAAGTCACTTCAGTCCTGTCCGACTCTGTACGACCCCATAGATGACAGCCCACCAGGCTCCCCCGTCCCTGGGATTCTCCAGGCAAGAACACTGGAGTGGGTTGCCATTTCCTTCTCCAATGCATGAAAGTGAAAAGTGAAAGTGAAGTTGCTCAGTCGTGTCCGACTCTTAGCGACCCCATGGACTGCAGCTTATCAGGCTCCTCTGTCCATTTTTCCAGGCAAGAGTACAACCCTGAGATTTCTATAATTAAAGTAAAACAATACCAATAAAAATCTCCTTTCCATACAACATAGTCAACTAGCAAACAAAACAGAAAAAAAAGAAAATAAGATGGAGAAGATGATTCCACAATATGTTCAGTGTCACTTAGTATATATGCATGATAGTTTAATCTCTAGAAATTTATTCTTGTCTCTAATAAGGAATGAAGTTACCTAACCTACAAACACATGTGACAGCCAGTATTATTCTCCAACTCTTCTAAGGACTGACTTCTGATTTTTGAGTCATAATTGCTAAAAGGAAACAATTTTGGCTTAGCAGCTCACCTTCTTTGTCTGAATTAACAAGATGTGTACAAAATTAATGAAGGCATATGCAAAGAGATCTCTGAGTTCATTCACCTTATTAAACACAGCTTCCCATCACAATGGTTTCTTGGAGATATAATGGCCTGAAGGTGTCTAAAAGATGTACAGCCTAAGGACTATGACCTAAAATAAGATTTACAAGGGAAATATTTCAGGAGTGAAATAAATGCAAGAATGAGACTCAAAAGGGAGAATAATCTGACGTGACTGGAAGAGATTAAAAAATACAGCAAATGTCCTAGTCGGTACAGTAAAAGTTTCTCTTTTCCAAGCATTGTAGGGGAAAGTGCATACAGAACACTGCCCTAAGATCAAGATAACATTTAGAGCGATTGCTTCATATCCTGGTGAGCTAACTTCTCAGAGAAAGAAAAAGAAAAAAAAAAAAAATCACCACTGGTCTTTCTTTGAAAATCGTTTCACTGATTTATTGATTGTGGAGATGCCCACTGAGTAAAAGGAAAGCCCCCAATCTCTCTTTACACTGAGGGGCCTTGATGTTTGAGGATACAGCTGCCTTCAGATGCTCAGATAAAAGATACTGAGTGCAAAGTAATAGTATTATCTACTTATTATGCCCACTTATCTGCTTATTCCTTCCTTGAAGTCCTACTTCTGTCTGCAATATCAATCACTTCTCTGGCAGCTTGTCTCACTACAAAGGGAGGATCTGATCCCTTGCTTAGCCCTCCAGAAGCGGCAGACTCGTGCAAGAAGAATTCATAATACCACCAAGGCTGTAGGACTGGATTACCTGGGGACTGGGGGTAGCTTGCTTAAAGCACAGTTCCTGAAAATGCGGCAGAAATTCAATCTACCTTTCCATCAGACTCTGCAGTCCAGGCACTAAACTTGACACTGAGTGAACACCAAAAACATTGAGGAAGTCTCAATACTTTCTCCAAGTATAGATGAGTTGCAGCTAGGCAAAACTGACAATGTGAGAGCAACTATTTAATATTACCCCCCCAATAGTTTGATAGTCTTGAGTTGGTGCATATTGATTCGTGAAATACGGAGTTATGTTCGAGATATATTTTGTACAAGTAAAACCTTAAAAGAAAGAACCATGTGATAGTGGAACAGTCAGCAAACCTGGACTCCAGGCTGGCTTCTTCACCAGCTGGCTGTGTGATATAGGGCTTGTCACTTCACTTCTCTGAGGTTTTTTTTTTTTTTTTTTTTTTTTTTTTTTTTTTTTT
>SJYA01000115.1:312510-673025 GCA_006410615.1 Neotragus moschatus
TTTTTTTTTTTTTTTTTTTTTTTTTTTTTTTTTTACTGGTAAAAATGCATTAACTAATATACGATTTCAAAAGCCAGTTCCAGCACTGACATTCTAAATGGGGAAGTATCATGTTAGGTTGTAAGGAAAAACAACCTGGATTTTCATTAAATTCAAATAGATGTCCTGCTTGGAAAGCGACACATAAAACTCTGGGCCAGGTACAAGAAGCAAATTAGCAGTGTGTGTCTGTATGAACTGCTAGAATCATTAGAAAGGTTTGTTTATTTAACTGCCTTCATTAGCTGCTCTTAGTACATCAAAGGAGTGTTTCCAAACCCTTACAATTAGCCATGTAAACAAAGGCACAATGTATCACTTCACTAGACTCAACAAACAAGGTTTTTGATACACTATCAAATCCTACTTAAGGATACTATCCCAACTAAAACCATTAGGTTGGGCATACAAACACTAAAGGAGGATCTTGCCCATAGAAAAGTTTCAACACATTTTAAGGGAAGCGTACTGAACGGTTGATGAGAACTGACCTGTTGATCAACATTAATAAACATTCCCCAGACATTTACTGATTTAGTTGAATGAGAGCCAAGATCTCACTCTCTGATAACCAGCAATCAACCAAACAAATCTTTATTCATTCTTAAGTAGTACTGATACAATTCAGTATGCCCAAATAGTCAACTTAGGAGGTCTAAAAAAGAGTTTCCAATATTACTAAAAAGAAGGCAATCATGAGTAATAGAGGGATGGTTTCTTCAAGACCAATCACGTGGTCAGTGCTGAAAATGTCTTTCATGGTCATATTACATATTATATACAACACATAATTTTATAAATGTTACCTGTAGATAGACCTGTCACCTGTAGACACACACAGGGCTAAAACAATGTTAAAGAAAATTTGTCTTTGAGATCCTTTGCTTTTTAACTTGAAGCTCCAGAAAAACAGCCAGTTTCAGTTGTTTAACAGTGTAAAATATCACGGATGCCTTTTCTTTAGTCATACATACTAACCTGTCCACTAATGAAGTTAAATTCCTTTTAATAACATTTAATTACACCCAAATCCAAAGAGTTAATGTACTTAGAAGGGCATGAGGTACACATCTCATGTAGCTGTGAAGATCAAGAGAGATAATGGATGTGAAATAACTTTTTTAAATTGCAGAAGGTTATTCAAGCATAAGATATTTTATTTGTTTGCTTTTGATGAATATATATCATTTTCTAAATCCTTGCTGCAATTAGGTTTGATTCATTCATACTAAAACCTCAGACATAGAACATAATTTATACAGTGGAAGTGACTGATTAATTCAAAAGAAAACTTGCAACATTAAATGTTTTGTCCTGCCTAACAATCTTTAGAAAGTACCTGAATTCGCCTCTTCAAATTTGCATAAAGTCAGAGAAAAATGATCTTCAAAAAAAACCTTCTAGACACAAAACTTATAGATAATTGCCCCAAATGCCCAAACTTCTGCTGCTTAAATATATTGCAGATAACAGGTGTCAAGGAAACATTTTAAATTAATATTTACACGTTCCAGATGAACAACAACAACAACAAAATACACACACAGAAAACATAAAGGGGATAGCAAATGTCCAAAAAGGATGGATAAATATTGTCAGAGGGCTTGTACCTAGTTTTTAAAAGTTGTATCAAGACAATGACAGTAGGACTGATTTGATTTTAAATTAACAGAATAAGAGCCACTTAGTATAATGTCCCAATCAGGTTCTTTGGGGACACTCATAAGACTCAGGCTGCACCATGTCCTAAAGGAGCTAGCAATTTATAGAGGCAGCCCACTGTATCTCCAGGCCATTCAAAAACATTTGCTGAACACAAAATTGTGCCAGGCTTTGTAATGTTTCTTACAAAAAAAGATAGTAACGGTTACTGATTTCCTGGAACTTTTGAGTTTGGTAAATAACCTGTTGTAATTTATGTATCAGTTGTGACTCATTTTTGGAATGTGTCAATTTTTCAAGGTGACAAATGTCTAGCCTTAAAAAAAAAGAACAAAAAATGTATTCAGCACTGCTAAATTTAGTGCATAAAACATCAAATTGGGATAATATGATTCTCATTCATTAAAAAAAAAAACATTAAAATAAAGGTGTATTTTTTTTATGCTCCTGCTAAGCTTCAGTTGAAGAGGAGGAGAAGGTCCAGGAATGGAATTAGGCAAGGTGGTCATTTGAAGGGCAAGTATATTTGAATATCTAGAAGGGTATGATCTTTTTAAAAGCTTTATTTATTTGTTTGTTTGTTTGATGCATCCAAAAGGGGGCACATCAACTATATACAGTATATATTTATTGTATTTTTACTTGGTATATGTGTGTGCTCAGTCACACAGTCATGTTTGATGCCAAGAAAAATTAGGGTTAGGGTTAGCCACACAGGGACTGGATTGTCATTTCCTTCTCCAGGGGATCTTTCCAACCCAGGGATCGAACCCAGGATCCCTGCACTGCAGGCAGATTTTACTTATTGAGCCACCAGGGAAAGCTTAGGGAAGGTTAGTTACTCATATTACCACACAGGGACTGTAGCCCACCATGCTCCTCTGTCCATGGGATTTTTTAGGCAAGAATACTGGAATAGGTTGCCATTTCCTTCTCTAGGGTGTCCTTCCAATCAAGGGATTGAACCCACATTGGCAGGTGGATTCTTTACCACTGTGCCACCTGAGAAGCCTTTTTCTTCTTTTTTTCCGTTTACCCAGACATCATATTATTTTATCTATTGGATTAATTCTAAACAAATGATTATGCTTCAGATGAATTGGAACTAAATGGGAGAAAACCAAGAAAGGAGCAAACATAGCAAATGTATCCACTGGACATGCAATCTCTAATCCAAACAGATGGAAGTGACAGAATTTCAACAAGAACAAAAAAAACTACACATATTTAAAAATATACTAATATCATTTTATGTCCAATATTTTCAAAGGGACTGACTCTATAGAAAACACACAAATAGATATCTAAAATAAAATTACATTTTTCTTTTCTCCTAGAATAAATTTCTATTCTGCTATTCAACTTGATCATTGCATAGAATCAAAGTTTCAGAGAATGATATAGATAGATAGGGGCTTCCTAGGTAGCAACCATGATTAAGAACGCACTTGCCAATGTAGGAGATTTAGAGATGAGGGTTCAATCCCTGGGTACAGAAGATTCCCTGGAGAGGGGCATGCAACCCATTCCCATGGACAGAACAGCCTGGTAGGCTATGGTTCATAGGATCACAAGGAGTTGGATATCACTGAAGCAACTTAGCAAGCACACACAGATACATACATACATACATAGACAGGTTCATCAGGATTTTGGAGCAATTTGATGACCAATTTGATGAAATCCAGAGATTGTAAAGAGAGTTTAAAATAATAATTTGCAAGTATTATAATCATTGTGATTCAATATTTTGAAAAAATAATTACACAACAATAACACCTAAAAAAAAAAAAAAGATCTTGAGGCTGGTAAAACTATAACTTCTATACAAAACTACCCCTTAACTTGTGCTTATTTAAAACAACCCTTTGTGTTCCATGACTAACAAAAAGTAAATATTATAAAAAGCCAAGATTTATTGAGCAATGTTATTGTGATAATCTCTTTAGATTTACTATCTCATTGTTTTCACAGTAGTCATATTAATCCCATACGGTAAAAAAGAACAAACAATTACAACAGAAACCCTAAAGCTTGGTGGTGGTTTAGTCACTAAGTTGAGTCCAACCATCGTGACCCCACAGACTGCAGCCCACCAGGCTCCACTGTCCATGGGTTTTCCCAGGCAAGAATATTTGAGTGGATTACCATTTCCTTCTCCAGGGGATCCTCCTGACCCAGGGATCAAACCCGGGTCTCCTGCATTGCAGATTTGTTTACTTACTGAGCCACCAGGGAAAGCTTAGGGAGAGTTAGTTATTCACATTACCAGGATATTTGAATCAAGAGCCCAAAGTGTTTAGCCCTTGAAATAAAACTCTAATAATAAAATATTACTTGATTTGTTTTATGTGTTAGCATGAGATTTCAGTTTTGTGGGTTATTCTAGGAAACCTCAATATCTCAATCTAGACAACAAGATATCAGGTTTGAATATCAATTATCTAGACTATTTATAAGTAAGCAATTGAAGCTAGAGAGGGTTAGTGAAATGTGTCAGATTACTCAGCTAAACTGTATAGAATTTGTGACCAGAATTTAAATTTCTAAGGTAGCATTCTCCTTTCTGTACAACAGGCTTTTTTTGGAATAGACTGTACACTCGATATGGATATTTGAACCAAGAGTCTCTTTCTTCATAAGATAATGTCTTCTTTCTATTGCCTATCAGACAATTTAGCACCCTGTACTCCACATGTTAAAAACTGAGACTTGTGGTTTTCCAATCATGAACTACTTTTTAGATGAACTTCTTGATAGATGAATAAGGATAATTTTACTATACTGTTACATGAGGGGATAAAGAAATGAAAACTACACTTCAAATTTACCAAACCTAAAATGATTTGGAGAAGTCCTTAAAAGGCAAAATCAGCAAATAAAATGCTTATTTTATCCTTCACCATTTAGACTTTCATCAGATACAGGGGAAAAAATCAATCTCTAGGACATTGTGAATAGACTCTCAGTTTCACTACAAAAATTGAGAGATTGGCATATTTTTACTTTTTTTCCCCCATGAATCCAACTTGCAAACTATCCCTATTTAGTTAGGAAATTTACATGATCAGAATAAGAAAATGTTATTTTAATCCTTACCACTAGAGATTTTTTCATAGGACTAGATAGACAGCTAGATAAGAAAAAAAAAGGCAGAAATTAAATCACCAATACCTTGGTTATTGCCTAAAATGCTATTAATATTATACACAGAAGAAAAGTTTTAAAGTACATACTTAATAATTATTAAATTTCCTCTCATAGATTAAGACTTTTTATAAATTTATATGAAAGCAAGATTTGTGTTCATCCATAGTTTATTACACAGAAGGCAATGGCACCCCACTCCAGTACTTTTGCCTGGGAAATCCCATGGGCGGAGGAGCCTGGTAGGCTGCAGTCCATGGGGTCGTTAAGAGTCAGACACGACTGAGTGACTTCACTTTCACATTTCACTTTCATGCACTGGAGAAGGAAATGGCAAACCACTCAAGTGTTCTTGCCTGGAGAATCCCAGGGACGGGGGAGCCTGGTGGGCTGCTGTCTCTGGGGTTGCACAGAGTTGGACACGACTGAAGTGACTTAGCAGCATAGTTTATTAAAAGATGTTTGCTTCTTGGAAGAAAAGTTATGACCAACCTAGATAGCATATTAAAAAGCAAAGACATTACTTTGCTAACAAAGTTCCATCTAGTCAAAGCTATGGTTCTTCCAGTAGTCATGTATGGACGTGAGAGTTGGACTATAAAGAAAGCTGAACACCGAAGAATTAATGCTTTTGAACTGTGGTGTTGGAGAAGACTCTTGAGAGTCCCTTGGACTCAAACCAGTCAATCCTAAAGGAAATCAGTTCTGAATATTCATTGGAAGGACTGATGCTAAAGCTGAAAGTCCCATACTTTGGCCACCTGATGTGAAGAACTGACTCATGTGGAAAGCCCCTGGTGCTGGGAAAGATTTAAGGCAGGTGAAGGGCACAATAGAGGATGAGATGGTTGGATGGCATCATGAGTTTGACTCAGTGGACATGAGTTGAGTAAACTCTAAGAACCGGTGATGGACAGGGAGGCCTGGCATGCTGCAGTTCATGGGGTCGCAGAGTTGGACCTCACTGAGCGATTGAACTGAACTGAATTGATAGTTTATAACTGCTGCTTTGCATTTTATTGTCTGTTAAAATAAAAATGCCAGCAAAGATAACAGAGTTAATATTTCCATAAAATCTCCCCTAGGCTGCGGCATGAAAAATCACAAGATGTGCATGTGACAAAGAGGAAAGATTGCATCAAAAGAGCTTAATTCTTGTCACCCCGAAGAATAAATGCAATCAATAAAAAAGTCCTCTTTAAAAAGTGCAAGGCAACTATTGTCCTAAATGCTCTTGCTTTTGCTATTTTCAGGTGACAAAGGCAGTGGGTTTGTGCACTTTTAAAACCAAAGGAGAGATTTTGTGGGCAACATTTACCACTTTTTTTTTTTTTTTAATGTGATTTATGGTTTTAGAGAGGTTCATTTGCAGAAGAAATCTGAATGAGGAGATGATCTGGTCTGCAGAAAGACATTCCAATGAACTGGTTAGGCCGGTAGTTGTTTGGAAGGAACACTGCCTGGGGACTTGTGAGGAAGAAAGAAGTAACACTTTAGAGGGACTGAGGGAGGAACAGGAGCGGGTTACTTCTCCTTTCACCAGCTCCAGAGAGTATTCACATTTATGACTAATCTTATGAGTGCAATCCCTCACCGCCCACCTCGCCTCCACAAAAAGCAATGATTAGGAAGTATTCATTTTCTCAGATATAAAAGTGTTGCTTTTGCGTTTTGATTTTTGCCAAATTCCCTCAACCTCCTTACCCTTAGAGAGCAAAAATAAAAGAAAGATTTTCCACAAAGCCTTCAGATTCCATATACAGCAAACCACAATGTAGAACAGGTTTTGTTCTAAGTTTCAAACAGAACATATTGGCTCACAGGTCCTTTCAGGAATTTTTCTGGAAAATGTGCTTGCCTGTGCTATGTTCCCACATTAAGACACAACAGGAGTCTTAGCAAAGCTGAATTCAGAAGCAAGGAATTGGTGATCTATCTATTACAGTGGATGAGAGAATTGAGTACACAGTTGTCCAGTTCCATGTTTTCACACATAAGAAAACTAAGACCAGAGAGGGAAAGTTATTTTCCCATCAACAGAAAGCCAGTTATTGACAGCAGCATGAGGACAAGAAGCCAAGACTCCTGACTCCCACACCAGTGTTTTACCACTAGAACTCATGACTGCTATAAGTCTGAGTGCCTTTTGACATAATAAGAATACTAAATTTATTAAGCCTTATACTTAAAATCCTAAATTTCCAAAGGATCTCCAAAGAGCTTAATTTTACATGTGATATGTTAATTCCTAAATCTCAAGAAAAAGGGACAACATTCCGGAATATATTTATTTCCCAGTATCAGTTATTCACAAAAATACATTGCTTCTCTTCTATATCCTTCTTAGTTTTCCTTCTATCAGATCACTGAATTGCAACTGAGCTGTTTCTTTTTCTAAACAGGCAAATTTGCTGAAAGACAAATAAAATACCTTTTGGCTACATCTACCTAAAGAATTGATGCTTTTGAACTGTGGTGTTGGAGAAGACGCTTGAGAGTCCCTTGGACTGCAAGGAGATCCAACCAGTCCATTCTGAAAGAGATCAGCCCTGGGATTTCTTTGGAAGGAATGATGCTAAAGCTGAAACTCCAGTATTTTGGCCACCTCATGCGAAGAGTTGACTCATTGGAAAAGATTCTGATGCTGGGAGGGATTGGGGGCAGGAGGAGAAGGGGATGACAGAGGATGAGATGGCTGGATGGCATCACTGACTCGATGGGCGTGAGTCTGAGTGAACTCTGGGAGTTGGTGATGGACAGGGAGGCCTGGCGTGTTGCAATTCATGGGGTGGCAAAGAGTCGGACACGACTGAGCGACTGAACTGAACCTAATTCAATAGTAGAGATGGTTTGTGGAGATCCACTTCATCTAGGGAAGTAACATCACTAAATCCATAATGCTCCATTAAAGTTCAGATTATAGAAAAATCATCTTGGTACTCCACCCAACCACTGAAAGAGAGGGCTATTTTTAAAAACCATATTTTATAAGGCCATGTAACTCTAATCTGAAAGAAAGCAAGTAGTCATATTCTTCAGAACAAAGCATGACCAAATCTAAGACAAATCATGTAGGTTTGGTTTCTAAATTAGTTTCTGATTCACCACTCTGTGCTGTGGAGGTACAAAATTGAGATGGCAAAATACATGCTCTCTTTTTACCTCCTTAAGAGGGTGGGGTGAGAAATGGCTTGAATAATACCCATTAAGAGCTCTCAGCTTCTTGGGAGGATGATAAGTAAACAAAATGAAATAAGAACTGTTTTTTTTAATCTATAGGTGAATTACATGTCTTTCCTAAACAAAGAATGACTTGGATAGACAAAAAAGACCAAAAGCAAACTCACATCACTGCAGACAATATACTTCTGATGGCCACCCAACTCAACTAACCTTTATCCACAAAGGAAGTAAGAGGCTCATACTACAAAGCTGTCTCTCTCTTTCTCTCTCTCTCTTGCATGTGCACGCAAGCACACACACACACACATACACACACACTTTTTACCTTTTACCAGATGAAGAGTCTCATAATCTTTCTAATTAGAAATAATCAATTCAGCTATGACTTTATCAGCCTTGTTTTATATCTCTGTTTCAACATTTTGTCAAAATAGTTCTTATTTTCTAACTAGTGGATGTATAGCTTTATCTCTCATTAGGTCATAAAGTGGCCTTTCCTGGTGGCTTGGATGGTACAAGAATCTGTCTGCAATGTGGAAGACCAGGGTTTGACCCAGGAAGATCCCCTGGAGGAAGGCATAGCAACTCACTCCAGTATTCTTGCATGGAGAATCTCCATGGACAGAGGAGCCTAGCAGGCTAAGTCTATGGGGTTGCAAAGATTTGGACACTATGAGTGACTAAGCACAGCACAGCACAGGTTATAAAGTGAAAGCACTCTAATTTTCATCTCTATTCCTACTCCAAGAGCTGGTCCTTGGTATAGTCTCAATAAATGTTGGGGAAGAAAATGTAGACAGTGAGCAGGTCCTTATCTGACAAGAACAGGCATCCAGAGAGATTAATCATAATCCCAACACACTCACTTCTCTTGACAATAAGCACATGGTGTGCCAGATAGAGTTTTGCCAAAAGAACACACTGGTCATAGCAAACACCCTCTACCAACAACACAAGAGAAGACTCTACACATGGACATCACCAGATGGTCAATACCGAAATCAGATTGATTATACTCTTTGCAGCTAAAGATGGAGAGCTCCATATAGTCAGCAAAAACAAGACCAGGAGCTGACTGTGCCTCAGNTTGATGAAAGTGAAAGAGGAGAGTGAAAAAGTTGGCTTAAAGCTCAACCTTCAGAAAATGAAGATCATGGCATGTGGTCCCATCACTTCAAGGGAAATAGATGGGGAAACAGTGGAAACAGTGGTTGACTGTTTTGGGGGGCTCCAAATTCACTGCAGATGGCGATTGCAGCCATGGAATTAAAAGACGCTTCCTCCTTGGAAGGAAAGTTATGACCAACCTAGATGCATATTAAGAAGCAGAGATATTACTTTGCCAATGAAGGTCTATCTAGTCAAGGCTATCCTTTTTCCAGTGGTCATGTATGGATGTGAGAGTTGGACTGTGAAGAAAGCTGAACACCAAAGAATTGATGCTTTTGAACTGTGGTGTTGAGAAGACTCTTGATGGTCCCTTGAACTGCAAGGAGATCCAACCAGTCTATCCTAAAGGAGACCAGTCCTGGCTGTTCATTGGAAGAACTGATTCTGATCTGAAACTCCAATACTTTGGCCATCTCATGTGAAGAGTTGACTCACTGGAAAAGACTCTAATGCTGGGAGGGATTGGGGGCAGGAGGAAAAGGGAACAACAGAGGATGAGATGGTTGGATGACATCACCAACTCAATGGACATGGGTTTGGGTGAACTCCAGGAGTTGGTGATGGACAGGGAGGCCTGGCATGCTGCAATTTATGGGGTCACAGAGAGTCGGACACGACTGAGCAACTGATCTGAACTGATGTGTGCCAACATCTCCACACCTCCAGTCACAAATCCTCTAGTCACCCATACTCTGTACCCTATCATCACTTCAGCAAGGCCACCAGGTTAGAACATACTATAGTTTTCCTTAAAGTGACCTCAACTCAACTGTGTATCTATTTCCATATTCCCTTTGCTTGTTGGGCTTCAGTCAAATGAAACTGTCCTTCCTCCATGATGCAATTCACCAAATTTGTGTCTACATTTACATTAGGGAATCTCAAACTTATAGTGGATACATATGTTCTGTAGGTCCAAGGAATTTTAAAAAACAATAATTTGCATTATGCTAGTGAGGCAAGTGTTCTCTCTAAGCTTCACAATTTCCCATTCTCATACATTGAATGTTTCACACAATTAAGCCTTTAATCTAACTAACTAAAATGGTTCTCTTCACCAAGAATACTTTCTTTCCCTTCTTTTTCATATAGCCAATATATTTCCTGAGCTCTCAAGCAGAAATGATCATTAGAATTCCTGCTGAAATTCATATTCTGGTGCTTACCATTTCGATCTTGATAGATAGAAACGTTTGTATCTCCTGTCCCAAAATAAACTGGGAGGTTTGGGAGATAAGAATGTGCTCTTTGTCTATTCATTAATTCCCCAGATTTTCTCAAGTATGGGATCCACCAAATGTTACCTAGAAGGCAGGAACACTAGCTACGTAATGCCTGAGAGTTATCCTTCATACAGAGTGTGATGTGGATATTGCCCCTGCAGTTATAGAGCCCAGCAGTCAATGCTGATGACTAAACTCTGGTCTGGTGTTCAATGTCTTTTCTACTTATCTCTCAATAGGTATGATCATTCAGATCATTTATATCTAGTTCATTAGTTTCATATCTGTCTCCCCCACCAACTCTGTGTTACAGGTTGTAACAGACTCAGCATTTTTTTTTCAGCTCTTTTATTAAACCTATACCCAGAGCAAAATATCTTGAACTTAGTAAATAATTGGTAAATTATTGATGAATTGATAAGAACATAAGCTTAACAAATTTTGTCATTTTGCCAAGGTAAACATTCTTATGAACTGTCTTTACAATTGAAAAAACAAACAGGTGTGTGATCTTGTTTAATAACATGTTACTGATAAAGACATGTAGCCAAACATTTAAGAAATATATTTAATTACTTCTTCTAAAGTATTACATTCTACCTTTTATTTTTCAAGTGATATAACCCAGAAGAGCTTTCTACATGTTTACAGATGAATCACAGCTAGATATATATGTGTTAAAGTAGAGACTGGCTTACACATTTTTTTCTCTATCATTATGACTGTGTCCCCTTGGGCAAGTCACTCTACCTACACTTGGAGCCCAAATTCCCTCATCCATAAAAATATGTTTTTGCTGAAACACTGAATTTTACCAGTGTTTCTCAAACAGCAGAATCAGCTGGAAGGCTAATTGAAAGATTATTGCCCTCCCTCTCCTAGTTTCTGATTTAATAGATCTAGAGTAGAACCCATTTGGATTTCTTAATAACCTCTTAAGTAAGGTTGATGCTGCTGACTTGAGACCACACTTTAAGAACCACTGAATTTAAATGTCTAGAGTCTCAGGAGCTCTGACTTCATTATCATGCTGCAATTCAAACCCAGGTATATGTAAGTGCATAGTTTTAATTAGTAGACTGGGAAAAGGAATATTTTATTATCTTAGGATTACTGCTATTACTGAATGGCAGCCAATAAAATAATATTAATATGTAATAATTAAAGTGAAATATTTTCTTTGAATTCTTCAATTTTTCAATTTTTAAAAGAAATATGTTCAACACTTGATTTTAACTTAAAGAAAATTTTATCCAGTTTCAAGTGGAAAAGGGTGGGCTAGGCAGATTTTACAGAATTACCAGCCTATCTTCAAATATCACCTTCTTTTTATGGAAATACAAGAATACAAATCTAAGCAAATTTATATTTTTTTCCTGTATCAGTAATTTCTCTACTTAAAATGAATAATCTCTGGTTGCAAGATTATCACATTCAATAGTGTAACAGCAAAAACTACCACCCATGACAATGGATAGAATGCAAGGTATTTTGTCAATTGCTTTATAAGACTGAAAGACTGTCTTCTCTCAATTCTCTAAATAGCTTTTCTATGGTATGTTACCAACAGCATCATCTTCATTTCACAGGTGGGGAAACTGAGGCTCAGAAACATACCACATTTAACCAAAATCACTCATAGTGAATGTCAGAATTGGATTCAAATGCAGGCAGTCATATACTTGCAGAGCTGTAGCTCTTAATATATGTCTAATAGTGGAAGGAGACGCAGGTTTAGAAAAACAGAAAACTGGGTTAGCCCTGACTCTCCCACAGACTCTAATGGAAACGTCGGAGGAGCCAATAGTAATCAGCTTCGATCTTGTCTTTTCTATCTATTAGAAGAAGGCTGGACTAGGACTAGATCGTGTCTACACTTCCTAAACTCAGTAAACTAGATTATTTCAAGTTTTATAGATTAAAACTAAATTAAATAAACTGGTGGCCAAAAGCAGGACAAGTGGCTAATAGGATGGGTGTTGTTTCAAACAAATCAGATTCTCCTTAAGCCAGCACGCTAGGATTTCAACCTGATTGGTTTTTAAGAGGATGCAAGGTCAGAATCAGTTCCAGTGTTCCTGCTGAAATCCCTTTTTGTTTATCTGCCCTCTTCAACTTTGTCATCTTGAATGCATACACACTGAGCACAGTGTCTTAAGTAACATTGCTGAGGTTACACCAAAGACAGGTGTTAGGGGAACTATTTCCCCCTGGGCTATCATTTCCAGCTCTCTCTCTCCTACAAAACCAAGGGAGGGGAGAGCAGGAAAAAGGTTTCTTTTCAGATTAAACACAGCAACTACAAACACTTTCCCCTAGGCAATAAATTCTCTGCCAGTGCATGCTGCAGTTTACCCAAACACCAAAGTAAAAAGCAAACAGTCCCTTTTGTAATGGAGGAGTTGTCACCTGTCAAGTGATGTTTGTGAGTTTCTAGAGAAGAGAGAAAAAGAAAACCCTTTCCCTTATTTTATTAAGCAGACTGTTTGTTCAAGGTTTGAAATGCATACTTGGGTTTAAGGTAAAGTCTCTGGCTTGGCACTCTTGAACAAAGTAATGCCTTCCGATTGGTTACACGGTACAAAGAACAGAACAGAAAAACAGTCTGCTCTTCAGGGGACACATGAATTTAGTCTAAATTGAGTGATTATTGAGCCACCTCATAAGCAACATGAGTACCTGCAAACCCATTTTCCAAAAATTAGAGTGCTTTTGCTATACAGAATATATGTTCTTGTTTGTTTCATTTGTGTTCATAGAACTAATACATAAAAACTCTGTTGTTCAGTTGAAGTCATGTCAGAATCTTTGCAACCCCAAGGACTGCAGCATGCCAGGCTTCCTTGTACTTCACCATCCTGGAGTTTGCTCAGACTCATGTCCATCGAGTTGGTGATGCCATCCTACCATCTCATCCCCTGTCACCCCCTTCTCCTCCTGCCTTCAATCTTTCCCAGCATCAGGGTCTCTTCCAATGAGTTTGCATCAGGTGGCCAAAGTTCTGGAACTTCAGCTTCAGCATCAGTCCTTCCAATGAATATCCAGGACTGATTTCCTGTAGAATTGACTGATTTGATCTCCACGTGGCCAAGGGACTCTCAAAAGTCTTCTCTAGCACCACAGTTCAAAGGCATCAATTGTTTGGCACTCAGTCTTTTTTATTTTCCAGCTCTCACATCTGTACATGACTACTAGAAAAACCACAGCTTTGACTAGACAGACCTTTGTTGGCAAAGTAATGCCTCTGCTTTTTAATATGCTGTCTAGCTTGGTCATACCTTTTCTTCCAAAGAGCAAGCATCTTTTAATTTCATAACTGCAGCCACCATCCACAGTGATTTTGGAGCCCAAGGAAATAAAGTCTGCCACTGTTTCCATCGTTTCCCCATCTATTTGCCAAGAAGTGATGGGACTAGATGCCATGATCTTTGTTTTTTGAATGTTAAGTTTTAAGCCATCTTTTTCATTCCACTCTTTCATTTTTATCAAAAGGCTCTTTAATTCCTCTTCACTTTCTGCCATAAGGGTGGTATCATCTGTGTATCTCAGATTATTGATAGTTTTCCCTGCAACCTTGATTCCAGCTTATGCTTCATCAAGCCCGGCATTTTGCATGATATACTCTGCATGTAAGTTAAATAAGCAGGATGACAATATCCCATCCTGACCTACTCCTTCCCTAATTTAGAACCACTCCATTGTTCCATGTCCGATTCTAACTATTGTTTCTTGACCTGCATACAGATTTCTCAGGAGGCAGGTAAGGTGATCTGGTATTCCCATCTCTTTAAGAATTTTCCATAGTTTATTCTGATCCACACAGTCAAAGACTGTAGCATAGTCAATGAAGCAGATGCTTTTCTGGAATTCTCTAGCTTTTTCTATGATCCAACAGATGCTGGCAATTTGATCTCTGGTTCATCTGCCTTTTCTAATTCCAGTTTGAACATCTGGAAGTTCTTGGTTCACATATTGTTGAAGCCTAGCTTGAAGAATTTTGATCATTACCTTGCTAGCATGTGAAATGCAGAGAAGGCAATGGTAACCCACTCCAGTACCCTTGCCTGGAAAATCCCATGGACAGAGAAGCCTGGTAGGCTGCAGTCCATGGGGTCGCAAAGAGTCAGACACGACTGAACAACTTCACTTTCACTTTTCACTTTCATGCATTGGAGAAGAAAATGGCAACCCACTCCAGTGTTCTTGCCTGGAGAATCTCAGGGAGAGCGGAGCCTGGTGGGCTGCTGCCTATGGGATCACGCAGAGTCAGACGTGACTGAAGTGACTTAGCAGCAGCAGCAGCATGTGAAATGAGTGCAAATATGCAGTAGTTTGAACATTCTTTGGCATTACCCTTTTTGGGGATTGGAATGAAAACTGATGATTGATGATTTTTTTAATAGTGACTTCACTTTTCACTTTCATGCATTGGAGAAGGAAATGGCAACCCACTCCAGTGTTCTTGCCTGGAGAATCCCAAGGACAGTGGAGCCTGATGGGCTGCCATCTATGGGGTTCCACAGAGTCAGACACGACTGAAGCGACTTAGCAGTGGCAGCACCAGCAAGGAGTAAGAGGGTTAGGGATACTAAAAGCAAGGTTTAGATGTGCTGGATGGCAGAGGAGAAAATATGCCCATAGCAATGTTCTGCGTTAATCCTAAAGTGAAGTTTATAAATATACTCTGTATATCCCTCTTTTACCACCTCTTTCCTCACATGTTTCTCATTCCAATTAGGCCTACTCTTCCCACTTATAGATGTACCATTCTCTAACATGTCTTACTTATCTCCAGGCAACATTATTATCCATTGGTACTTAAAAATGTATAAAGAGGGATTATTTCATCTTGATTTGCAAACAACTGGAGCTTCCCTGGTGGCTCAGTGGTAAAGAGTCTTTTTACCAATGTAGGAACTGTGGGTTCGATTCCTGGGTTAAGAAGATCGTTGGAGAAGGAAATCGTATTCCACTTGAGTATTCTTGCCTGGGAAATCCCACAGACATAGGAGCCTAGTGGACTATAGTCCATCATCTCATAAAGAGTCAGAGACAACTCAGAGACTAAGCAACAACAACAGAAATTCCTTTAGGTGCTTGGACATATTTGCAATTTTTTTAAAGAAGAGATTGTATAACCAAAATTGATTTCCACTTTATGGACAGTTTTGCACATTTGGTGTGAGTTGGGAAAACAATTTATTAAAAGATATTTGATAATATGTATCTACAACTGGTGTGCATATATTTTATTCAAAAAATATACTTCTAAGTAGCAAGAACAAAAAGTGTTTTGAATGCAAATATTCTTCTTAAAAATCTGTGAGTAGAAAAACAGGTAAACAAATCATTACATACCTATATAATAATTTAAAATACAGTGATTAATGTTGTTTTGAAGATTAGTGGATAAGAGATAAATGTTCACCATAGAATACAAAGAAAAAGAAGCAGATTACAAAATTTATATATAGCATGATCCAAATATGTCTTGCAAAATCTATTTCTTTTAAGAAAACAACTGGAAAAAACACCTAAAATTTTCACAATTATTATCTTTAGGTAGAGATTCTATATACTTCTGATACTAACTTGTAAAATTCTTTTTATTTATTTTTTTTCAAATTCTTTTTAATTAATTAAAAGTGTATTACTTTAATAATCAGGGTAATCTTTAAATTTGCCCTTCATTATAAAATGTAATGCATATGGACCTGTCTTACAGAGTTGTTGTGAAAATCAGCATAGATGGACAAGTAAAAACAAGAATAGTCATTTTTAATTGATAATATATTTATACTTCAATCAATTATAGTCAATTAATCATTCTGACTCATTGAAAAAGACTCTGATACTGGGAAAGATTGAAGCCAAAAGGAGAAGGGGGGCAGAGGATGAGATGGTTAGACAGCATCACCAACTCAATGGACATGAATATGAGCAAACTCCAGGAAATAGTGGAGGACAGAGGAACCTGCCGCACTGCAGTCCATGGAGTCACAAAGAGTTGGACACTACTTAGTGACTGAACAGCAACAACATATTTATAAGCCAGGAACTATGAATAAAAACAAATCAGATAATGAAAAAACTCATAATTCTTGAAGTTGCTGATCAATACTATATCTATCCATAGAAAAGAGGAAGAAGAGGCTCATAGAGATTTTCAAGTTCACACAGCTAAGATTAGTAAAGACAGAATTCCAATTCTAGTATGTCTGATTACAAATCTTATGCTGTCTCCAGGGGCTCTTCCCGCCCCAGGGATTGAACCCAGGTCTCCTGTATTACACGTGAATTCTTTACCACCTGAGCCACCAGGAAAGCCCAAGAAAAGCAGATTGGGTAGCTAATCCCTTCTTCAGGGGAATCTTCCCGATGTAGGGATGGAACCGGGCTCCCCTGCATTGCAGCTGAGCTGCCAGGGACACCCTAGTGAATACTGGACTGAGTTGCCATGCCCTCCTCCAGGGGTTCTTCTGAACCCAGGGATCAAACTCTTGTCTCTTATGTCTCCAGCACTGGCAGGCAGATTCTTTACCACTAGCGCCACCTGGGAAACCCCTGTATAAATCTAAAGTAAGTAATAAATTATAAAACCCTATATTAAATATCAGATAGTCAGTCATCAAGGCTTCCCTGGTGGCGCAGAGGTTAAAGTGTCTGCCTGTAACGTGGGAGACCTGGGTTCAATTCCTGGGTCGGGAAGATCCCCTGGAGAACGAAATGGCAACCCACTCCAGTATTCTTGCCTGGAGAATCCCATGGACAGAGGAGCTTGGTAGGCAGTCATCAAAGTGAAAAATAAAAGCCATTGTTTAAATCTGTCTGCACTTAACTCTACTGGTTTTCTAGAAGACCAGAAAATGGGAGGAAGTGAGTGGGAACGGGAAGAGGCAGGAATCTTGGAAAGGGGCAAGAGGATGTGTAGGAGGAACAATAGGAGGATGGTGGTGAGGGTGGCTCTGGAAGTCTGAAGGGGATCAAGCAAGAAGAGAATGGAAGGGAAATAGCTTGATGTGAGCTCTTGACATTAGCGTCAGACTTAGAGTTGGGTAACATTGTGCGTATCTGGTACCTAAGAGACATAGACACATAGAAAATTACTGCTACTTGTATTATATAGCCTTTCTACTTTTTGAGCCAGGAGAAGATGTGTAAGGAGGAAGATTTAGAATGCTTGTGTGACTCATGTAGCAATGTACCCAGCCCCTGGCAGCTTGACTGGAGTGACTTACTTAAAAATGTTTTGTTCACACAGTATGTTCTTAACATGTATAACAAATGAATTTATTAAATGAAGACAAAAATATTGGCCTATCAAAGACTATTTTGATACAATTCTATAATGTTGGAAAATAACTGCAGATGTTGTTCAAATTGAGTTATATGAGTCAATGTGTATGTGTGTGTGTGTGTTTCTGTGTGTGTGTATGTGTAAAGGCAGGGAGGGAGGAAATGGTGAGGGAGGCATGGAGAAAATGTTTACAAACTTTTGATCAATAAAAATTAATCAAATTAAAGTTCTGATGTGGTTTATGATTCTGCTTAGAAAATTCAAGTATTTCTTTTTCTTTGAAAAAAAAAATCATTCTGATGAACAAAAGAGTGGATAGAATTTTTATTTTTTTCTCATACTATCCACTCAGAACTATAATTCTGGTACAAAGGAAGAACAATTTCAATGATAAATATCCTGTTCAATAAAACAGACTGTTTTCTTGAGTTCTTTAAAATGTGTTTGACAGTTGAAAGTAAAAATTATACCAGTGTCTGAGGTAGCATTCAAGATATATAGATGTAATATATATGAAAACTATAACATCATGGGAAATGTTATGAAATCAATGTTATGGTAAATTTTCTGCATTCCTTTTGAAGTGGTAAAATGTTAACTCTCAATAGACAGTGAAAATTATGAATAATTCAATCTCTAGAGTAATAACTAAAAACTATTCAAAGAGATAGAGCCAGAACCAAAATAGAACAATTAAAATCAAATACTAAAAACAGGTCAAATAATCTAAGTTGTAGCAGAAAAAGAAAAACAGAACAAAGGACAAATAAATAAACATTAGAAGAGATCAAAGATCTCAATTCAGTAATATAAATGTTCAATAGAAACAACTTAAAAAGAAGAGCAAAATAAACCCAAAGAAGCAGAAGAAAATAAAATAAGATCAAAAATAACGAAGTTAAAAGCAGAAAGACAACAGAGAATAACTAAAAAGACAAAAAGCTGAGCTGGTTCTTTGAAAGACTGATACAACTGATAAGTCTCTAGCAAGACAGAGAAACAGAGAACACAAATTTCCAATATTAGAAATGAAACAAGAGGATATTACAGATCCCAAAGATGTTGAAAGGGTAATAAGGGACTACACCAAACAATTCTGCACACATAAATTCAAGAACTTTGAATTTAACCCATTCCCCTGTGGTTTATGAAAACTTAGCCAAGGTCAAATAGATCATTCAATAGTCCTATAACTACTGAAGACACTAAATTTATAATGAAAGAACTCCCCCCAAATTAAACATTCAAGCCCAGATGGTTTCAATAGAAAATTCACCAAACAATAAGAAATAACATCAGTTCTACATAATCTTTCTCAGAATATAAAGGATGCCTCTCACAGAGCACAGGTAGAAAAATCACACTGAGGTTCATGAGCGATAGGATTGCCAAGATGAAAATGATCACACATCATAACGCGTAATACCATCTTTCAATGTGGGCTTATCTTCACGGGCTTTAAACTGCAGTTTCTATCTAGCACAGTTCAAAAATTTTAAGTATAAAGAATTCTACCTGGTTGTACCATTTTGGATATCACAAACAATGATGCAATGAAGCTTTCATTTATGTGTGTGTGTATGTATGTGTTCTTATATATACTTATGTAAATGTTTGTAATCATTTCATAGAAAAAAAGTCTAAAAAGGGCATTTACAGACCAAAGGATAAGTACATTGAAAATTAAGTACAAGAGAATGGGGAAATTGCCATCCAAATTTATACTTCTACTAGAAGTAAAAAGACTGTTTCCCAACAACCTTACCAGCACTGGATATTAATCATTTAAATTTTTGCTGATCAAATGGATGAATAAACTCATTGTTTCAACTCATGATTTTTTTTTGTTGTTGTTACTAGAAAAGTTGAACATTTTATGTCTATTAAACACCTCTGAACTACTTACACTCTTTGCCAAAGGGGGAGATTCATCTTTTTCTTATTTTTTTTTTTGGTCTGGGCCAAGCAGCTTGTAGGATCTTAGTTCCCTGACCAGGGATTGAACCCATCCCTCATGCAGCAGAAGAGGAGAATCCTACCCACTGGACTATTAGGGCTTTGCAGAAACATGGTGGAGAGCAGCTGCCCTACGCCCAAGGTCAGGGGTGGCGGCCCAGAGGAACAACCCCACATCCAAGGAGTGGTGGCTGCACAGGCGCAGGAAGGCTGAGAGGACTATTCCACGTTCAAGGTCGGGAGGGATGGCCTTGAGGAGATACCCCTCATCCAAGGTAAGAGCAGCAGCTGTGCTTTGCTGGAGCAGCCGTGAAGAGATACTCCATGTCCAAGGTAAGAGAAACACAAGTAAGACAGTAGGTGTTATAAAAGGGCATCAGAGAGCAGACACACTAAAACCCTAATCACAGAAAACTAGCCAATATGATCACACAGACCACAGCCTTGTCTAACTCAATAAAACTAAACCATGCCATGTGGGGGCACCCAAGATGGGCAGGTCATGGTGGAGAGGTCTGACAGAATGTGGTCCACTGGAGAAGGGAATGGCAAACCACTTCAGTATTCTTGCCTTGAGAACCCCATGAACAGTATGAAAAGGCAAAATGATAGGATACTGAAAGAGGAACTCCCCAGGTCAGTAGGTGCCCAANAGACTCTTGAGAGTCCCTCAGACTGCAAGGAGATCCAACCAGTCCATTCTGAAGGAGATCAGCCCTGGGTATTCTTGGAAGGACTGATCCTAAAGCTGAAACTCCAATACTTTGACCACCTGGTGTAAAGAGTTGACTCATTGGAAAAGATTCTGATGCTGAGAGGGATTCAGGGCGGGAGGAGAAGGGGATGACATAGGATGAGATGGCTGGATGGCATCACCGACTTGATGGATTTGGGTTTGGGGGAACTCCGAGAGTTGGTGATTGACAGGGAGGCCTGGCGTGCTGCAATTCATGGGGTTGCAAAAATTTGGACACGACTGAGCGACTGAACTGAACTGAAATATATATATATATATGAGTACTTTTCAAAAGTAATTTTGTACACACTTGCCTTTCTGCTATATTCTGGTCTTCTCAAGGCTAGAGACCATGATTTTTTCAGCTGTATTACAAAGAACATAGCATATATAGGAAAGCAAATTCTAAAGAAATATTTATGGCTAGATCTAGTATATATAATCTATTTGAAATCTGATATATTGGGTTATAGAAGATACAGGGTATTATGCTATGTGCTGGGGCCTGTACTGTGGTTAGTTGCTCAGGCATGTCTAACTTTTTGCAACCCCAAGGACTGTAGCCCACCAAGCTGTTCTGTCCATGGGGATTCTTTAGATAAGACTGCTGGAGTGGGTTGCCATGCCCTTCTCCAGGTTGCTGTGGCCTATGTCTTTCCAAATACAAAAGCACTATCTAGAGCTTTGTGGTGTGTAGGGTTGAAGACTCTTCATTTATTACTGAATGCTATAATAACAATTTAGAAAAATGGATAGTCCTATGTATGCTATGGTCTGTGTAATAAAGATGAATAAATCATGCATGTGTGCATGATAAGCCACTTCAGTTGTGTCCAACCTTTTGTGATCCTATGGACTGGGGCCTGACAGGCTCCGCTGTCTAAGGATTCTCCAGGCAAGAATATTGGAATGGGTTGCCGTACCTTCTTCCAGGAGGGCTTCCCCAACCCAGAGATTGACCCCACATCTCTTTACTTCCACTGCATTTTGGCAGGCCTGTTCTTTACCACTAGTGTCACCTGGAAAGCCCTGGAACAAATCATGGTCTTAGATAATAAGTTCTAAACATCCCTAGGGAGAAACCGAATTCAACTAAACAGGATTTTCTTCAAAGTACAAAGACTAAAGAAATGCAAAAGTAAATGTCATACAGTTTCCCATCCAGCATTGCAGGAAAACCTTTAAATGTTGATATTATTATCCACCTCTTAAGGACATGACAGGCATGATTAGACAATTTATAAATAAGGCAAAGCTGAGATATAAAGTAATACAACAGACAATAGAATGAAGAACTAATAAGGATCTTGGAAGCATAGCCTAAATTATAACACTTTTTTGAGAAATCTCATTCAATTCATTTGTTAATCCAATGTAGTTCATTCTTCAGTGACATTAAAATCATCTTAATGAAGAAGGCACATATTCTCTGCAAGTCAAGTTCTCTTTGTTCATAATAAGAGCAAAATATTATGACTCCACTTCATGACTAGTTTTTAAGGTGAAGGTAGTTTTAAAAATCAATAAAAATGTGATGACATTCTCAATTTCAAGAGTTTTGTCCTTGATAATCTGACAAGTAATTTCATGTTCACAGATTCGTATTTCTTGCATAGTGAGAAAATGTTCGGCATGGATCCCAAATGTTTTTTATTATATGCAAGAGAAAAGCAATTTATGTGCAGAGTTTTGTAACTATTTAGCTATTAACTTATATACAAAAAAGTGAAAATATGCTATCAAGTAATGGACTAAAAGAGCTTCACACCAGTTGCAACAGCTCTCAGTTTAGAAGGATAAGGAATCTCAGAGGATATTAGTTCTTACTTTCTAAACCAGAACACCAGTTACTATTACATCCTGAGCTAGTCCACCATTTTGTCATTCATTTAGCTGAGGACTACCATTGTTATCTAGCCTTACCGATGTGGCCTCCTCACATGGATGCCTATGAGGATGTTGGAATGGTCCTAAGTCCAGGGAAAACCCAGGATTCATGCAGAACTACACTTTAATAGCAAGGCCTCAGTTCTTTGGAGAGAAAACAGAAAGACCACAGAGAGGCAAATGTATGTAATAAGTTCAATCTCACTCTACAGTACTGTTGTTTCCAAATGATTTATTTTGTTCCCCATACTGGCAAAACTCCATTTCATTTTGTTTTCCAGTTTTTCCTAAGTCACTTCAATTCTCTGCTCCTTGCAAATGTTTCTATTCTGCTCTTATATCCTGATTTCTTGTTACCTTCAATCTGACACATTTAATTTCAAGCTCTAAACTGCTGGTGAGTGATAGCAGCACTCTGTTTCATTATTCCTAGTTAGCAGTGGTGTCTTGTGCCTGCCTCCTCAGAGGAGAGAAAGGTATGGAGACTCTCTACTGTATGGCTATCTCTCGGTGGAAGAGTGGAGGCTTTCCCACACAGGTAAACCTCAGTCTCATAGAAACAGAGGTACTCCAGAAGAAACAGAGGCCAGATTCTACTCAAATGCAATACCATGAAAAAAAAAAAATAAGAAAAGATTGCATCCAATAATGTGGGCAAAATACTGACACTGCTGATGACTATGCATACCATCTTAGAAAAGGGTTTTAACCACTTTTTCTTTTGATTTATTAAATTTAATTGATTTTTAATTATTAGTTCTATCAAAACAATGATAATAATTTCTAACTCATGAAGTTCCAGAAAGGATTAAATAAAATATTAGATGTGTTAACCATCATCTGATATTGAAGCCTAAGAAAATTTGTAATTCAGACATCTAAGGGGAACCTTTAAATCACTTTCAGATGGAATACTCTCAGTTTCAATGAGCATCAGCATAAATGAGCATCAACAAAAAATCAATTAAAAAGAATCAACATCAGGTGTATAGATTCATAGCTGATGCTCAGGAAAAATATTTTGAACATAAATGAATAATCCTTTCAAACTTTTCTTAAATAATAATAACCTGAAAAACAAGGCAGTGCCTTCTTAGCTAAGTAAGACACGGCCACAAGAGCAATTATATTTATGACTTTCCTTGGCTTTCTCTCCTTCCTCCTTACCCTCTTAGAAGATCACTGTATGACTTAGCTGATTCTTCCTTAGATACTCCACTAGGTTTTCTCCAAAGTTTCCTTTAGCTCTTTTGTAAAAGCACCAAAAGTAAAAGTGTTATTTGCTCAATTATGTCTGACTTTTTGTGACCCCCATAGACTGTAGCCTGCCAGGACCTTCTGTCCATGGAATTCTCCAGGCAAGAATACTGGCGTGGGTAGCCATTCCCTTCTCCAAGGGATCTCCCCAACCCCGGGATCAAACCAGGGTCTCCTGCATTGCAGGAGGATTCTTTATCAGTCTGAGCCATCAGGGAAGCCCCCGAAGCACCAAAATAAGCTTTTAATGACTGAATCTTTCTAACTCAAATGGCGAATCTGAGTACTTTCAAACAGAAGTGGGGAAACAGTGGAGGTAAGGGAGCACAAGGCTGTTTATACTGATCTAGTATAATCAAAATTGAAGGAATACAAAAGAAGGACAGGACAGAAAGTTTTGCTGTCGTGAATGTTGAAGCAGAGAATGGTTCCCTGATTGGTGGTATTCTAGAACTTTGCTATCCCATACACTACCACCTAGCTGCAGGAAACAATTTAAACTTAAATTAACTAAAGTTACAATTAAGTTCCTCATTTGCACTAGCCATATTTCACATGCCCAGTGGATTCACATGGCTAATGGCGACTGTGTTGAACAATAGAAATATAGGACATTATAGTCATTGAAAAAAAATCTTTTGGACAGTACTATCTTAAAGAGAACATTTTACCTTTTTAGATAACTTCCAAGTCTCATTTCTTATGACTTTAAAAATTACCGAGGGCCTACTATGGGCAAAACACGGCAAAAAAAAAATTAAATAAATACTGTGCATGACAAAATATGACACTGGTCCCCTTTAGAGATAGAGAAAGAAATAATATATAATACTAATATTATATAATAAGTCTTATGACTAAAATTATACCTAGATTGCTTCTGTAGAATGATCTCTAATTCAGACTGGTAGAGAACAGTGATATGGAATCTTTTCCTAAAGAAGGTAAGGCAAGCTTGATGTTGAGGGATGGATAGGAAATGGCTAGATACAAGGAAGAAAAAAATGAGATGTTCTCAAGGAGAAAATGTCTAATAGCAAAGGAGAAACAGCATGGTACATTAAAAATCCATGTGCTTCAGTATGTGAGAAGATAATAATAACAGGAATGGTAAATGAAAATACTTCATTCTACATTTTAAATTAAATAACTTTGACTTACTTTTATGAGAAACAGAAAATCTCTGCCTGGAGAAAATGTAAGAAGACACAGAGCACCAACCTAGGCAAACCTATCAGCATAAAAGGTGATATTATTCAATGAATTGGGACTATCCTAATTTCTAAATCACTATTAAATCAGAATTTATATATTTACAAATATTTATGTGTAATTATCATACATTCTCAAGCTTTGAATTACTTAACTTTGGATTTACCTAGCAGTTTCTTTTCACTAGCTCAAGGATAACTGAGAACTGAATCCATATTAAGATGGAATGGGCCAATGAAGAAATGTATTTTTCATTTATCAATTGGTGACAAAATATCAGTGTATTTGTAAAATAACAACTTTCTATTTTTGGCCATTTTCTCTCCTTTTTCCCCCACCTCCTCTTCTTCCAGTATTAAAAAGTACAATCTATATAAAAAAGTATACAGTGAAAATTCCAGTAAAATCTAACATTGAATCAGAAAGGCAAGGCTATACCAAAACATCTTTCATCTGTACCATTCCTTCAAATGAAGTTACCTGGTAATCGTCCCCACCTCCAAAAAAGAAAGTCATGATACATTATAAGGTGCCCTGTTTAATTACATCAGCAGACACTTTATGACACCCCACCCTAGCTCTTTTAGTTTCTATTTTTCTACAGATTTTTGTTTGCTTCTATACAGAAAAAGCAGTAGGGCTTGTGAGATGAATGAATGATTTAAAAAAAGAAAACACACCAGTTAGCATGATGGACTGCACAAATACAAGAAAGTTCACCTAAGTACCTCAGTAAAATGTTTTACAGTTCTTAACCTAAGGACTTCTTAGCTGCCTGGGAGGTGTGTATGTGTAAGTTCTTACCATTTTATAACAGATTTAAGGTCATGAGTGACCCAGTGGTGAAGTTAAAAGAAAAAAAAAGAGAGCCTATTTTAGATATTAGCTTCTTTCCTCTTACTCTGTTACCAGGTACTTGAATCTGTGTATTTGTGTAGCATTTACTTCATCCTCCTTCATTTAAAAAGGATAATTCTATAAGAAAGGCAGTTTGCCATGGAAGAAAGTGCTTTGGATGCAATTCAGGACTTGACTTTGGTTCTGTCTCCACCAGCTGTGAAACACTGGGAGGAGCAATTCAGATAAAGAACGCAAGGAATTACTTCCAATCCCCTTCTCCACACCAATGGAAACATATACATTATGCAGAGTTGAGGCAGACTCAGAATCCACAGCTCTTAATTATTTCTCTGCTGACCACAATGACTCTCTTTCCAATGGCCTTGACCATTCAGAGTCACCTGCTTTTTTATGTGCCATGGAAGAGGTATAACAGAGAAGTGGATAGCATGGCCCACAGATTTAAAGGGGAAGCCCATGCCACTCACCCACATGGGGTCACTCAGGTCCGAGTCCTGCATGCGAATACAGTCCATGCTAATCTCAATCTTGTTTGTTGCACCATTTTCTGATGGTTCATCCACAAAGTTCAAGTCAATGGGCTGAACTGAACAGATGGGTCTGCCATAAAGGAAAACAAAAGTGTGTTAGGTGTGGAAAGGGACTAACACACACTCATTCAGTTGGTAACAATGAGCTCTTTTTGCTTTAAAGCTGGCAAAGCTCATTGGTTGGAGTCAGAAACCCTCAGCATGAATTCTGGCTCAAATACTTACCAGATGTGAAACCTCTGGCATTCCAAATCTAAGCTCCATTTGTAAAGTAAAAATCACTGCCCTTAGCAAAGAATCAGTAGGTGGAACACAGAACAGAAGGAACTAGTCAGGGATGTATCCTAATCCTACGGGTCCCCAGTACTCTGATATTGTTTCATCTTTCCCTTAATTTACTTAGGTGTCCCAGCCTAATTTAAGGAGATAATTATCCTTTTCCTAGCAAGGTATAATGAACAATAAAATTTAGCGTTTTACTTTCTCAGAGATTATTTACAATATAAAAGTATATGAGAGTCTTTAATCCAAAGGAATGAATTTGAGTATGAGAGAGTCATTGGGGAAGTTATTTTGGGCTAGGTAGAAGAGTCCTTCTGATCCTCCAAAATTATACCACCTTGGAACAATAATGATTTTCCGGTGTTGAAAACTGAATAAATCTGTGCTGAATTTTGAACACAGAGATGCTATTGGAGAGAATAATTTTTTCCCGATAATAATTTATAATAATAATAATTTATAATAATAATTTTTTCCTGATTTTTATTGATTCTAAAAACATGCCTTCATAAGCAGTACTTTGACTATCCACCACTACCTATTTATAACAATTCACTTAAAACAGCTTTTTTGCTTATTTGATACTCACTGTTCCAGAAAATCCCAGATGTGCTGGAAAACCTCTGGACTGAGGAATTCATTTGTCTGTGTGCTCTGGGACATAGTGGATCGGTAATAACTTTCTTTCCAAGAGAAATGGGCTGGGGTTTCTACAAACCTTAAAAGGATAAAAATGAAACTAGGGTTACAGTTTCTATATTAATGAGACAGAATATTAAAATTAAAACATAGTCAATCAAAAAGTTGAGTGAGTGAAGTTTCAAAAACATGCAGGTATACACAGCAAATTTTACGAGTTAAGCAACTGGTATCTCTTTAGGCAGTGGCAAGTATCCCATTTTGCCATTAAAATCAGGCAATCTAGTCTTCTGTCAAAGCTCTATTTCTTAACTAGAAAAGTTACACTGTGCACCTCCACTATCCAAAATCTACATTCTGCAGATTTCAAAAAGAAAATAAACATTCCCTCACTAAGTCTGACAGTGAGTCTAACCTATTATTAAGCCCATTTCACAAATGTCTCAATTGATTATCTGCCCATTCAGCCTCCAGCAAGTAAAAAGAAAAATCAGAAAATAAGAATGAGTTGAGAAATCTTAAATTTTACCCTCAGCATAATCACCCCTCTCATAACTACCATCTTAGCATCAGGCCCAGGGACAATAAATTCAAACTTTTGAATTCAATTTTTTTTTTAAATCACCAGTTACACATCTTAATGTATGCATGGATAGTTTTTAATTGGAGTGTAGAATTCTGTGTCAGACCGAGGGATAAGCAAACATCTGAATACACTACAAATGAATGGTATTTCTATTTGCTTCATTTTGTTATAGGGTCCTCAAGTCTGCTTTTACTTAAAAAAAGAAAAAGAAAAAGAAAACTTGATCCTTTATACATGTGAAGGAAAACATCACCTTTCTCAGGTGATATAGTCTCCAAATCTGCATTCTATCTGCATATCTCACCTTAAACGTATGTGATTCGTTGTGATTATCAGTAGACTAATTTTACTCCAGGAGGAACTTAGCTAAGCTCTTAATCATTACTGTTAGTGTAATAAAGAGTTAAAGAAATAGTAGGATAGTCAATCATCTTAAATTTGCAAATGAATGCTTTAAGTCTAGTTATATAGTAGAAGATAATAAGATTAGTTGATGGTTTTCAAGCTTACAGAGAGGCACATTCATTTACTAAAGTCAGATATACAGAAAACATCTATTGTCTGTCAGGAAACTAATGGTCACTGGAAATAAAAGTAAATAAGACTGTTTCACCCACTAAAAGGTCCTGATAAAGAAGTTAAAACAGGGGGGCTATCTCTAATAAATGTGATAAAATGTGCATAACACTATAAAAGTACAATAATGACATATACCATCACATCTGATAGATCAAGGAAAAAGCCTTAAATGATGAGAAGAAATTGGTCAGGCCAGACAAGGACTAAAGTTACAGAGTGAGCAGTCTGTGACGCTATTAGCCTAGTGTAAAAATTTTGGGCCGAGAATGCCAGGAGATAAAGGTGGAAAGCAACATGTTGTGACATGTTGTTTTAAAAGCTTAAATTCTTCTGGTGAGTGTTGAAGAATTTTTAAGACATTTTTAAGCAAGCTTTATATTTTGAAATAATTATAGTCACATACAGTTATGATAAAAAAAAAAAAAAGAGCATATCCATGTATCAGTTACCCAATTTTCCCCAATGGGAAGGAACATCTTACAAAACTGTCATATAATATTACAACTATAATATTGACATTGATATGATCTTATTCAGAAATTCTAATATTATTGTACTTTCCTTTGTATCTATGTGTGTGTATTCATTTTTATACAGTTTTTTTTTTTATCACATACGTAGGTTAATATAGCCATCTCTACAGTATTAAAGGATTTGAAGCATGAGTTTGACACAGAATATGTCTTACCTTGATCAATCTGAAAGTTGTATGGAGGAAGGATTTATAGCTTATTGGTTTATGGACAAAGTTATTTATGAGGTTGTTGTATAAGTCCAGATAAGACAGCAGGATGACAGAAGTGGGGGTGGAGAAGATGGGGACAATTTGAATAATTAGTGAAAAGGTTAAATCAGATATTGTTTGTATTACTGATGGAAGAAGCAGCAATAGTAGAGGCGAAGAGGACTCCAAGTTTCCAACCTTACTGAACTCAGTGGCTGATGATTCCATTGACTAAACCAATGAATACAGTTGGAATATCTGGCTTGGAAAGAAAGGAGAGATGATGAGTTCCATCTTAGCATGTTAAGTTTGAGGTACCAACGGGACATATGAAAAGCATAGCACACAGCTGAATAAACCTTAAACTTATGGGAGAGAAACAGGCCAGAAGTTTAGAAACAGAAATCCTCATCACAGGGTGAAAACAACCCATGAGGACACTTGCAAAGACACGGGCAGAGCAGAGGCACAAAGAGTAAGAAAGGCAACCTGACGGAGGTGGAAACAGCGGACGACGCGAGTTTACAGTGTTCCTTGTGGGCCCCCCAGAAAAGCTGTCCGCAATTAGGAGAGCATCTGAAAATCCAGTGTCTGTACATCAAAGGAACACATTCATTTTTTAAATTTCTTTTGGGGAAAGAATCCAGACCTAGTGTATATACTCTCAACTAATGAGTAGAAAGGAAGTGAAATTTAATAAATCTAATACTGACTGAGAGTTAGGATTTCACCCACAGGGGACACTTTCAAATATGTTTAAGTTCCTTCAAATAAGACAGAAGGAGAAGGAAGTGGAGAAAATAAAAACAATTCCTAAGCAGTGAAAGAAATGCAGGTAAACAAATGCATGAATTATTCAAACTCCAAAATGTAAATAAACTGTCATACGGATTATCCTGTACATGGACCCACAAGCACATCCCTAATGTCCAAACAGTTTAACACCATGATTGGTATCCTGACAGCCAGGTGAGTGCTAGAAGGTAAACTCAGCAGCACGAAGTAGATGCTCAGTGATGTTTAGTGTGTCACATTTAATATGAAAATTAGTACAAGTTTTTTCTTAAAGGTCGCAGAAATGTAGATATAGTTTCTAAGAGACTGACAGTTAACATAACCTAGATCTTAAATAACAGACAGTATGGGGCTGACTGAAAAAGAAGAAAGGACCTTAGATGGAAGTTAGACACTGTCGCTCCCCTCTGAAGCAGAGAGAAAAAATATCATTGACTCCATAATCACCTAGGATTTCTACTTCTTTTACTCTTTCTACATGGAAGTTCTGGATTCTCTCATGCTTACTCTGATATTCCTTTGTTTCATATTTTCCTTTTAGTTTCTCTTTGATTTCTAAAAAGACCTTCCCTGTATCTCTGATGTTACAGCTAACCAACTCCATCCCCTTGAAAATGCCCCTCAGTTGTGTGAGCTTCAGTTTTCTTGATGTTACATAAAGAGCATCATCTCCAATCTGCTGCCTTTCAAACGCCTGCCCAGTTCTCAGTGCTCTCCAGCCCACAGTGGATTTCCTGGTTGCTTCTTTGAAATAAAATTTTTCTTTAAATATTCTTGGCCTCTTGTTGCATCTTGCAAATGCTAGCTTTTTACTTGTGTAACAATTACGACAAAGAATTTTAAATAATTGAAGGCTAAGCCTACTCCTTGGAAGAAAAGTTATGACCAACCTAGATAGCATATTCAAAAGCAGAGACATTACTTTGCCAACTAAGGTCCGTCTAGTCAAGGCTATGGTTTTTCCAATTGTCATGTATGGATGTGAGAGTTGGACTGTGAAGAAGGCTGAGCACCAAAGAATTGATGCTTTTGAACTGTGGTGTTGGAGAAAACTCTTGAGAGTTCCTTGGACTGCAAGGAGATCCAACCAGTCCATTCTGAAGGAGATCGGCCCTGGGATTTCTTTGGAAGGAATGATGCTAAAGCTGAAGCTCCAGTACTTTGGCCACCTCATGTNAGAGTTGGACTGTGAAGAAGGCTGAGCACCAAAGAATTGATGCTTTTGAACTGTGGTGTTGGAGAAAACTCTTGAGAGTTCCTTGGACTGCAAGGAGATCCAACCAGTCCATTCTGAAGGAGATCGGCCCTGGGATTTCTTTGGAAGGAATGATGCTAAAGCTGAAGCTCCAGTACTTTGGCCACCTCATGTGAAGAGTTGACTCATTGGAAAAGACTCTGATGCTGGGAGGGATTAGGGGCAGGAGGAGAAGGGAATGACAGAGGATGAGATGGCTGGATGGCATCACTGACACGATGGACGTGAGTCTGAGTGAACTCCGGGAGTTGGTGATGGACAGGGAGGCCTGGCGTGCTGTGATTCATGGGGTCGCAAGGAGTCGGACACGACTGAGTGACTGAACTGAACTGAAGCCTAGATCTCTCATCTTTTCAGTTTGATAGTTTCTTGAGGTTAGAGTGGAATGAACATGGGTGTTGAGGTAAGACAGAGTTGGGGTCAAATCTCAGTTTTACTGTTGACATTCTATGGAGCCATGGCCATGCTACTTGGTATTTTTGTACCATACATTTTTCAGCTATGCGTCCTTCACAGAGTGGTTGAAGGCCTTACTTGAAAGGTTCACCTATAGAAAATGTGTTGTACATTTTTGTTTACACAGCGATGATTGTATTTATATAATCAATACACTGATTCTTTTAGATCAAATACTATATAATTTGTATCCAGGCAATACTTACTGAACTAAGCTACCTAAATAGTGTATTTGAAGGTTTGTTAAAGTTGCAAAAGTGTCACACAGATGTATTGATCATTGCATTAAACTGGAATCATCCCTCATTTAAATTCAGTTCAAATCTTTCATTCTGTATCTGTATTCTTGGACCAAATCAACACCCCTATTACCTCTCACTTCCTTCTAGGTCACCTTTGTCTCAGGCTTGCAGCATTAAATTGGGCAGCTTCCTCCCTCACAGCCTCAAGCATCAAGAGGGCTTTATTTAAAAAGATGAGTGTGGAGTGTGGTATAGACTGGTGGTTATCAAATTATTTCATGAAACCCTAGGTGCCTCAGTGTACTCATATATGGAAAGAAATGGCCATATCAGTAGATCTCCAGAAACATACCTGTCCTTAACACAATGAAGTTTGACTTTTGTCTGTTTTCCATGTATTAGGGCTCTGAGCAAGATTTCATTTGAACAAAGGATTCTGTTTAAAAAAAAAAAAATCAATTGTCTAGGTTTAAGGATCTCCAGGGTCTTTCTTCTGCAAACCCAGTATTGATTTCCATTTGTGAATAAACACGCAAAATATTTTTCAGAGAAAGGAAGGGAAGTGATCAGCTGGTATCAGGAAGAATGAAATAATTCCTACCTATCTTCCAATGTTTTGCCTTTGGGTGAAATCTCTGTATTAATTCAGGGCTTCCCTGGTGGCTCAGTGATAAAGAATCTGCCTGCCAATCAATTCAGGAGATGGGGGTTCAATCCCTGGGTGTTGATTGGCCTCAGGAGCAGTCCAAATCACAAAATTTCTTTCGTATTTTTAGTTCAGAAACATTCCCCTGCTTTCAGTTTACTCTGCTATTATCATTATTAATTGCCATGCTTAATTATAAGGATGCTGAAGAGCACCTTGTTGTCCTTTAGTAAACTGGCTCTTTATTGAGCCCAACAGTGCCCAAGAGCCCTGGAGGAGTAAATTTGTTCAAATACTTGAGGTAAACTCATTTCCTGGAAGCCACCGCATAATCTAAAGCAGGCCCATTAAGAACTCTTTTTTGGAAGGAAATGTTTTCTTTTCAACTTCATTTTGAAAAATAACCAGTCTGTTCCTTCTCTTAAAGTCAAACCCATCTTCCAGCTTCACTTTTGACAAAGCTTAAATGCATAAGGGGAAAGGGTGGGAGAGATAATTTAGGAGTTTGGGATTAACATACATACACTATTACATATAAAATAGATAACCACCAAGGACCTACTGTATAGCACGCCCCAACCCTCAAATTCTCTCATTAGAGTCAGTGTATCTAATGTCAATTCACCAGTTTTTAACTCTGAGGTGGTCTTCCCTCTCTTAAGTAGTGAATCTTCTAAGACTCATATTTTGTGCCCTTCTTTTAATCATAGGCATTTGCTGCCTTAAAGGTAAGTTTTCTCTGATTTATAGAGAGAAATCTTTTCTTACACTCCCAATTCCCACTGAACTTTCTTCCTACCTTCATTTCACTTGCCAGAATTCTCTTCTAACCTGCATATGATTTTCAGTCTTTCCCAGACAGCATTTTTATCAGGTCACTTTTCCCTGACTCAGAATTTGCAGCCACTCATCGTTGTGCCCTAGACAAAATCTAATCAGCTCTGGCCCATCATTCTCTTTTTACTCTTTTGAGAAGACCCTCTTTTCTAAAATATTCAGCCAGCTGCATTCTACATCGTGCTTGTTTTCAGCCAAGAATCTTTTCAGATCACAATCTCTTGTATTCCACTATCTTCCCACAAGCTTTATTATTTACATTTACCAACATTCAGTAGAAAACTCAGCTCAGAAGGGCTATTGCAATAGACTGAATGTTTGTGTCTATCCCAAAATCCATATGTTGAAACTTATTGGAAGTGAGATCTTGGGAGGTAATTAGGTAATGATGGTAAAGTCCTCATGAATGAGATTAGTTCCCTTAAAAAGAGGCTCCACAGAGTTCTCTTGCCCCTTCACTACGCAGTAAAGTTAGCAATCTATGAACAAGGAAGTGAGACCTCATCAGACATCGAACCTGCTGGTGCCTTGATCTTGGACTTACCAGATCCCAGAACTGTGAGAAATAAATTTCTGTTGTTGATAAGCCATTTGGTGGTATTTTGTTTTAGCTGCTGGATGGGTTAAGCCAGTTATAATATTTTTTGTTTGTTTGTTTGAGTTCATTTCCTCATTTTGGCAAACTTCAAGTACTCTTTCCTTAGTTAATTCTTTTAANTGGCTGGATGGCATCACTGACACGATGGACGTGAGTCTGAGTGAACTCCGGGAGTTGGTGATGGACAGGGAGGCCTGGCGTGCTGTGATTCATGGGGTCGCAGGGAGTCGGACACGACTGAGTGACTGAACTGAACTGAAGCCTAGATCTCTCATCTTTTCAGTTTGATAGTTTCTTGAGGTTAGAGTGGAATGAACATGGGTGTTGAGGTAAGACAGAGTTGGGGTCAAATCTCAGTTTTACTGTTGACATTCTATGGAGCCATGGCCATGCTACTTGGTATTTTTGTACCATACATTTTTCAGCTATGCGTCCTTCACAGAGTGGTTGAAGGCCTTACTTGAAAGGTTTACCTATAGAAAATGTGTTGTACATTTTTGTTTACACAGCGATGATTGTATTTATATAATCAATACACTGATTCTTTTAGATCAAATACTATATAATTTGTATCCAGGCAATACTTACTGAACTAAGCTACCTAAATAGTGTATTTGAAGGTTTGTTAAAGTTGCAAAAGTGTCACACAGATGTATTGATCATTGCATTAAACTGGAATCATCCCTCATTTAAATTCAGTTCAAATCTTTCATTCTGTATCTGTATTCTTGGACCAAATCAACACCCCTATTACCTCTCACTTCCTTCTAGGTCACCTTTGTCTCAGGCTTGCAGCATTAAATTGGGCAGCTTCCTCCCTCACAGCCTCAAGCATCAAGAGGGCTTTATTTAAAAAGATGAGTGTGGAGTGTGGTATAGACTGGTGGTTATCAAATTATTTCATGAAACCCTAGGTGCCTCAGTGTACTCATATATGGAAAGAAATGGCCATATCAGTAGATCTCCAGAAACATACCTGTCCTTAACACAATGAAGTTTGACTTTTGTCTGTTTTCCATGTATTAGGGCTCTGAGCAAGATTTCATTTGAAGAAAGGATTCTGTTTAAAAAAAAAAAATCAATTGTCTAGGTTTAAGGATCTCCAGGGTCTTTCTTCTGCAAACCCAGTATTGATTTCCATTTGTGAATAAACATGCAAAATGTTTTTCACAGAAAGGAAGGGAAGTGATCAGCTGGTATCAGGAAGAATGAAATAATTCCTACCTATCTTCCAATGTTTTGCCTTTGGGTGAAATCTCTGTATTAATTCAGGGCTTCCCTGGTGGCTCAGTGATAAAGAATCTGCCTGCCAATCAATTCAGGAGATGGGGGTTCAATCCCTGGGTGTTGATTGGCCTCAGGAGCAGTCCAAATCACAAAATTTCTTTCGTATTTTTAGTTCAGAAACATTCCCCTGCTTTCAGTTTACTCTGCTATTATCATTATTAATTGCCATGCTTAATTTTAAGGATGCTGAAGAGCACCTTGTTGTCCTTTAGTACACTGGCTCTTTATTGAGCCCAACAGTGCCCAAGAGCCCTGGAGGAGTAAATTTGTTCAAATACTTGAGGTAAACTCATTTCCTGGAAGCCACCGCATAATCTAAAGCAGGCCCATTAAGAACTCTTTTTTGGAAGGAAATGTTTTCTTTTCAACTTCATTTTGAAAAATAACCAGTCTGTTCCTTCTCTTAAAGTCAAACCCATCTTCCAGCTTCACTTTTGACAAAGCTTAAATGGATAAGGGGAAAGGGTGGGAGAGATAATTTAGGAGTTTGGGATTAACATACATACACTATTACATATAAAATAGATAACCACCAAGGACCTACTGTATAGCACACCCCAACCCTCAAATTCTCTCATTAGAGTCAGTGTATCTAATGTCAATTCTCCAGTTTTTAACTCTGAGGTGGCCTTCCCTCTCTTAAGTAGTGAATCTTCTAAGACTCATATTTTGTGCCCTTCTTTTAATCGTAGGCATTTGCTGCCTTAAAGGTAAGTTTTCTCTGATTTATAGAGAGAAATCTTTTCTTACACTCCCAATTCCCACTGAACTTTCTTCCTACCTTCATTTCACTTGCCAGAATTCTCTTCTAACCTGCATATGATTTTCAGTCTTTCCCAGACAGCATTTTTATCAGGTCACTTTTCCCTGACTCAGAATTTGCAGTCACTCATCGTTGTGCCCTAGACAAAATCTAATCAGCTCTGGCCCATCATTCTCTTTTTACTCTTTTGAGAAGACCCTCTTTTCTAAAATATTCAGCCAGCTGCATTCTACATCGTGCTTGTTTTCAGCCAAGAATCTTTTCAGATCACAATCTCTTGTATTCCACTATCTTCCCACAAGCTTTATTATTTACATTTACCAACATTCAGTAGAAAACTCAGCTCAGAAGGGCTATTGCAATAGACTGAATGTTTGTGTCTATCCCAAAATCCATATGTTGAAACTTATTGGAAGTGAGATCTTGGGAGGTAATTAGGTAATGATGGTAAAGTCCTCATGAATGAGATTAGTTCCCTTAAAAAGAGGCTCCACAGAGTTCTCTTGCCCCTTCACTACGCAGTAAAGTTAGCAATCTATGAACAAGGAAGTGAGACCTCATCAGACATCGAACCTGCTGGTGCCTTGATCTTGGACTTACCAGATCCCAGAACTGTGAGAAATAAATTTCTGTTGTTGATAAGCCATTTGGTGGTATTTTGTTTTAGCTGCTGGATGGGTTAAGCCAGTTATAATATTTTTTGTTTGTTTGTTTGAGTTCATTTCCTCATTTTGGCAAACTTCAAGTACTCTTTCCTTAGTTAATTCTTTTAAAATTTACTCATGTTGAAATGGCATTGCCCCAATTAACAAGTAAGGAACTGAAGTCAAGAACCACGTTATTAACTTCCTGGTTCTTTACAACACAGAGTTGTAGAACAATAATAACAATGACAACCAAAAAAATGGAAAGGACTTTATTTCTCAGCATCTATACTTTCTATAAATGAGGACTCACAGGGGTTTTATTGATAGTCCCATATGAGTATAAAGGTCTAGAAAGACTGTGGGGAAATTGAATCAGAGGAATTTTCTTAATATTGAGGAATGCGCTAGATTGAATTTAGAAAAATAAATTCAATAAACTCATTCTATGAACTTCTATATATTTTTTTCAATCACTTATCTGCAACTGTATTATATATTCATTGGTCTATTGACAGTTCTCCATCAGAATGCAAAGTCACTGGGAGCAACCATTGCTTTGTTTGCTTCTACACCCCCAGAACCTATTACAGCATCGGGAAATATAGGCTTCCACTGCTTTCTGAAAATATCTCATTCCTATGAAACCTTTCATAAGGTTTCATAAGCAAAGAATATCCTTTCCTTTCTGAAAGTTCTTGTTATGCCACTTTGCCATTACTAAAGAACTACATTAGTGTTGGTTTTCATGAAAGAAATCTAAAGATTTTTTGTTTTGCTTTTAAGAAAAAAGCCATAGGGACTTTCCTGGTGGTCCAGTGGCTAAAACTCCATGCTCCCAATGCCAGGGGCCCACGTTCAGTCTCTGGTCAGGGAACTAGACCCTGCATGTTGCAACAAACACCCAGAGTAGCCAAGTAAATTAACAACCAAAAATATTTTTAAGAAAATAAAAAAGTCATTGCCATACTGATGTAGGTATTTTTGTACCCCTTGCCTACCACTTCCCCCAAATTCCTAATATTTCAATGCTGGTTATTGCCTTAGCTCTACTTGAGAGATGTGAGAAAATTATAGTTATGAATGAGTAAGAAACTTCCACATTATAGTCTCCCAAGACAGAAAATTGTATGAGTATGTTTTTGTATCCCTATAAGTACCAGAATTCCTGACATAATAATATGGCATTTATAAACATTTGATGAATGAATGAATGGCCTTGGCTCATGCAAACTAGCATAGTTAATATACAAATACAGCTCAGATTGACTCCGAAGTCCTCACCCTTTATGACAAATCACAAAGATTTCTAAAGGAGGGAAGTGGATGTTTTGTAGCAAGACAAGAGACAGAAAAAAATTAAAACCGATAATGGAAACAAAGAGACGGGTATATCCTCAGAAGCCCCTGAAGACTTTGCTGTAATGATACAACCCAATGAATAAGGCTTTCAGTGGTAACTCTGAGTCATCAAGCATTTTCATGACACATGCTTTCTCAGTTTGGTCTGACTCTTATGACCCCATGGACTGTAGCCTGCCAGGCTCCTCTGTCCATGGGATTCTCCTGGCAAGACTACTGGAGTGGGTTGCTATTTCCTTCTCCAGAGCACCTTCCCAGTCTAGGAATCAAACCCAGGTCTCCTGCATTGCAAGCAGATTCTTCACCAACTGAGCTACGAGGGAAGCCCTGTTCTTGGTTTAGAAGAACAGCAGAGTATGTATGCCTTATTTTTAGAAATATCTACATTACAATATAAAAAGGAAAAATGCTATTTAAACAGTTTATCTAAAATACTTGCCTACGTGGAATGACATATTTTCTAAGGAATCCTTGTAGATAAGTTTTGTTTTTTGCTAAATCACTATGGCCCTCTGTGGTTCCTGTCTGGTCAGGATCACATCTTTTGTTAGAGTCTAGTTTTTTTTTTTTTTTTTTTAGTTTCCATTGAGTGGTGGTTGTTTGAGATAAGAACATCATTTATTTCAGTTTTTAGATTTTGTGGCTTCACAGTATAGCAGAGTTATCTGGTACAAGGGTGGGATGGGGGCCAAGTCAATACTTACTGAAGTAAGTTTTTGGAAATTTGGAGTAACAATAGCAATGCCAATATCTAGAGCAGAAATAATGGTTAATATTTGATTGCATCTATGGGCAAGGTACTGCAACATACTTGGCATATATGAATTTTCATAATATCATGTAAATACCAATATTATCCCATTTTCCAGATAAGAAAACTGAAACCTAGTCATGCTTTTCCTCAAGATCACATGATAACTGGGAAGATGGCAACTCAACAGGTCTTAAGGATTTGACTTCAGAGGCTCTATTCTGTTACTTACAAAGTCAGTCATTTTGAGTCACTTACAGACTCAGCCTCTCTGAGTCTCAATTTCCATATCTGTCACAGTGAAGAGTACCTATCTCTCATGAAGAGGGAAAGCCTTGGATACTGATTTTAGGAGGTTATTCCACTTCCCCAAAGTGGAAGTAAGTGCTAAACTTCACTGCTCTACAGGTCTGTATTTGGAAAATACAGAGTCCCTGTCCATACCTCCAAGAGATTCTAGTTCAGATAATCTGGTGTGAGGTCCAGGAATCTATACTTTAACAAAACTGCACATGAAAACACACAGCTTTGCAATTCACTTGAAATCTATTCCATTGCAGTTGTTATCAAAATCTGTATCCTTAAATGTGTATTATCACAGTCTTATTCACTAGGATTTTTTTTTATCACTTGAGTAAAACAGTACGGTATAATAGTTATAATTACTGTTATAGAATACATGTCACAGGTTAGGCATTGTTCTAAATGTTTTACAGAGAGCAATGCTTATCATCTATCCAATTACCCATAATAAAGTGGACTATCATTATCCTCATTTTAGAGATGAGGGAACTGAGGCACACAGACAACTAGTAAGTTCCCCCAAAGATGCACAGTTGATAAGAGAGGGCAGCAGGCTCTGCATGCTGTGCTATTTACCATTACACTGTGAGGACTCTACCAGGACAGAGGTCAAAAACTCAGCTTATAGGTGATCTTGGGCAAGTCTCTGACCCTCTATGGGATTTACAGTCCTCCTCTGTGAAGTGAGGAGGTTGACACTGATGATCTCTAAGGTCCTCTGGGTCCAAAATTATATTATTCATTCTACAGGAGGCTTTTGACCTTGTTATCTGATGGACCAAGGCCTTAGAAATTCTGACTGTAAAACACTCCCACTTCTAGAACTGTCCCATTATTATCTTTACTTTACCTGTCAATTCAAAAAAACTTCCTTCTGAGTAATCTGTCCTTTGCCATTCCTTCTTGCTGAGAAAACCAAATATTCTTCAGCCCAGAGCCTGTAGATCTGTCTTTACAGCTTCCTTCGAAACTCTAAAGCCTTTGCTTAATCAGGCTAGCAGAGTGCTTCCACCTGAGTCCTCATTACCCTCCCCAATAGGCCTCTAGCCTCTTGCTCTTTTTTCCTCTCCTCTTGAGCAACGGCCCTTTTCTGNTTTCCCAGCATCAGGGTCTTTTCAAATGAGCCAGTTCTTCGTATCAGGTGGCCCAAGTATTAGAGTTTCAGTTTCAGCATCAGTCCTTCCAATGAATATCCAGGACTGATTTCCTTTAGGATTGACTGGTTGGATCTCCTTGCAATTCAAAGGACTCTCAAGAGTCTTCTCCAACACCACAGTTCAAAAGCATCAACTCTTCAGCACTCAGCTTTCTTTAAAGTCCAACTCTCACATTCATTCATGACTACTGGAGAAACCACAGCTTTGACTAGATGGACCTTTGTCAGCAAAGTAATATCTCTGCTTTTTAATACGCTGTCTATGTTAGTCATAGTTTTTCTTCCAAGGAGCAAGCATCTTTTAGTTTCATGGTCACAGTCACCATCTGCAGTAATTTTGGAGACCCCCTAAAATAAAGTCTCTCACTGTTTCCATTGTTTCCCCATCTATTTGTCATGAAGTGATGGGACCAGATGCGATGAGCTTCATTTTTTGAATGTTGAGTTTTAAGCCAACTTTTCCACTCTCCTCTTTCACTTTCACCAAGAGGCTCGTTAGTTCTTCTTTGCTTTCTGCCATAAGAGTGGTGTCATCTGCATATCTGAGGTTACTGATATTTCTCCCGGCAGTCTTGATTCCAGCTTGTGCTTCATCCAGCCTGGCATTTCACATGATGTACTCTGAATATAAGTTAAGTAAGCAGGGTGATAATATATAGCCTTGACATATTCCTTTCCCAATTTGGAACCAGTCTGTTGTTATATGAGGTATTTAATAATTCTCAGCCAATTAGTTCTAGATAGGAAATTGTAAATTATCTGTTCAACCTTGTTATTTATAAGATAGTATTTTTTGAAATATATTTCTTTGTTTTATGGCAGTATTCAAAGTCTGATCCTTTCAAAAGAGGAAATAAATCAGGGATATGTGAAGCCTGACCCCTGAGTCTGCCACTGGCTCAGTTCATTGATGGCACAGCACAGTTAAGACTATTCCCTAATGGTTTCATATGAATGAGACTCACCTCAGGAGAAGTGATTTATCTAGGCACTCAAGGAGAAAAAGAAAGGAATCAAAAGCTAGTCTTCTGTTCTGCTCAAAACCAGATGTTCATGCACAGATTGTTTACCCAAGCTCTGATCACCAGGCTCTGCCTCACTCGTCAGAACAAGTTAGAAGTCTGTTCATTCAGCAAACACTTACTGAGTGCCTATTACTTACCAGGCAGTGAATTAGGAGAAAATAAATCAAAGAGAAGAGAGAGCCCACAGAAACAGCTTGGGTTGGAGAAAGAGTGGCCATGAAACCCATATTAAGAGCTAGGTTTGTGCATCTCAATATATATCTGACCCGTAAGTCAAATAAACAATAATTCCAATACTGAATACTATCAATACTATTTCCTTATGCTGTGGTGGTTTGCGGAATTCTCAGACAAGCCTAGCTCTTTCTTAGAGCTGTAAGATGCAGCAATAATGCAGGAACTCAACACCCCTGAGTTTATTCATAAATCTGTTTCACTTTGCATCTCAGATATCTTCAATGATCAAGTCTGAAGTCCAAACTTAAAGGAATGACTTTGAAGACACTTGATGATCTGACCCTAATCTCAACTCATAACAAAATATGATTCATACCCTAGTCTTAGTTTTTGAAATAGTATTTGCATTTATGGTGTCTTTAATTGCTTATTCTTTCTTTCAATCAAGGATCTTCCCTGTAGCTCAAATAGTAAAGAATCTGCTTGCAACACAGGAGATCTGGGTTCAATCAATGGGTCAGGAAGATCCTCTGGAGAAGGGAATGGCAACTCACTCCAGTATTCTTGCCTGGAGAATCCCATGGACAGAGGAGCCTGTTGAGCTACAGTCCGTGGGGTCACAAACAGCTGGACACAACTGAATGACTAACACTACTACTACTTCTTTCAATCAAAAATACCATTCCAAATGTGTCTACTAATCAACAACCCAGCTAGTCTTTATATTTCACCTCAAAAATAATGCTTCATAAAATGTTTCTTATTCATTCGGTCAAAATGAATCTGTCTTCCTCCATACTTCCATGGCAAACTGCTAGTTCTTGCTGAACTTCATCTTGTGCAACAGTTGCTTACATGTCTATCTGTCCCTGTTCCTTGCAGTTGGAGACAAGGGCAATGTATTACTCTATCTCAATAACCAACGCTGTGCCTATCGTACTGTTCACGTAAGTATGTGCTCAGTGAATGCAATTAACTTGAATTGCTGTGTTTTTCTTGTCTGAGTTGGGTACTGAAATTCCCCAGAGGAAGATAGACTTAAGTTCTACCTACCAGCTACTATTAATTTCTTATAGGGGCCTCCAGACCCTCTCTTCTTTGACCATTATCAGCCATCAACAACCATTATCAGTAACCTCCCATTAAAGAAGCTCCATAAGTCTGCCTGTCTCTCTCATGTTCTTTATTCTAGCCCCAAGGGTCACAGATTCAAATGCCTATACATGCAAGCCACATAAATGCAAGAATCCAGCTGGTATAAGATAAGATGAAGATGGATTTGATTGGAGACAAAATGCCCATATGAAGACAATTACATTATTATTTTTAATTGCTAGATAAACAATACTGTTTGTATTATAATTCAGTAACATAATGCTACCATTTAACACAAGGGAATAAGCCATTCTAATAATCCACTGAACTCCATTCTCTGTACCATTTTGTATGCATTTTTTTTCTCCGTGGAAGTGCCTCCATTTTCATCTGCCCTTCAAAGTCTTGAGCCAGTGTTACCTCTCACTTGAAACATTTCTAATCTATCCAAGTAAAATTTGCAATTTCCCCCATATATCCACTTCATCTTTTTTAAAACCTCTAGTATACCACTCATCAGAGCTTCCCTCACACTAACCCTACTAGTATATATTAACCTTTCTATTTATGCTGTCATCCTCTACTTCAGTCAGCACAGTGCTTTGCATACATCAACTCTCAATGTGTGTCTGTGTGTCTGTGTGTGTGTTAGTCACTCAGTCATGTCTGACTCTTTGTGATCTCATGGGCTGTGGCCCACCAGGCTCCTCTGTTCATGGAATTCTCCTGGCAAGAATACAGGTGTATGTGGGTTGCCATTCCCTTCTCCAGTGGATCTTCCTGACGCAGGGATTAAACCTGGGTCTCCTGCACTGCAGGCAGGTTCTTTACTGTCTGAGCCACCAATGAAGCCCAACTCTCAATATACATTGTTGAATTAAGCCACATCCCTTCTATCCCTCCCCTGAGCAGTAGAAACAGTGTTCTTGGCCCTAAATCACATAAGGCAGGTTTCTGACAATCACTATACCTAAATTGTGAATGGGAAAATCTGCTTCAAATAATTAGGTAACGGTTCCTGATGCCGTTCCTGATGACTAATGGCTATATGAATGTCAGAAGTCTTACCTCTGACAACACAAGGCCCATACCATGTTGCCTACAAGATATTTCAAACTCTCTGAGAGAACAGAGAGGCACTATCATTGATGAATACACTCTTGATATTGAACTTAGTTCTTGGAGGGGGAGGAAGCAGTTTGGTGAATGTGCTGTTAAAACTCTAGGAACTTGGCAGCAGCCAGCAGCCAGGAATTCCCCCTGCTCTGCATTTTAACACTGCTGTGATTTGTAGACATCACTATTTAATGAAGCACACAGCTGTGCAAGAAGAGTAGGAGGTGGAGTTTGGCAATAAAGGGCCAGCAGGAAATCTGGCAATCCATGTCATCTGGAATTTCCCTGTCAAGCCACCCCTCCTTCCATCAACCTCCAGTCCCTCTCTGAAATGACCATGTTAACTACACAAATAACCAAGCAGAGAAATGGCAGTGTAAGATTTGCCCTTTCATTCCTGTTTAGCAAGTATATTTTTGTTAAGTCCAGGAATTAGAGTTGGGCAAACCAGCAAGACAAAATAAGAAATGATCAAAATCTTCAGCTATAACTGTCATGGAAACATTGGGAGAAGCTAAAAAAGAAACTGCTTTGGATAATATTATAAATTATTTCTTTTAATTAAATTAGCCCTGCCCTTTTCTATTTTAGCTGTAAACAGAAGTTTCTAGCACAGTAATTTGAACTTTGAGAAACCTTGTGGTGTCCTGTAGAGCTGAGTTTTATAGTTAGGTTCAAATTCTTGTTCAAGACTTCATCAGTCAGGAGGCTTGGGCAAGGTATCTGGCCTCACTGATTCTATTTTCCTCCTCTGCAAAATGGGGATAATAGTATACACTAGTGGGGTTGTTAGGAGACTTATGTGAGTTAGTGTGTTTTCTCTTTTCCTTTTCTCCTTCATCACTTATCCCAACACATAAACACATTCCATGACTTAACAGTACAGTGTAATTCTAGTGAAAAGTAGATGCTTTTTAAAACATAATAGATTTAAGTAAGTACTTGATATCTGGGTATCACACAATACATTCTTGCTGCTATTACTAAGTAAATGACATGAAAAGTGTCTTTATTTCAATAATTCAAAGCAATTATTGACATATATTTATTTTCAAAATATTTCTGCAATGTATAAGCAAGGACACAGGAATCACATGAATCACATGAATAAAGAAAAGGAGAATAAAAGTTAAGCTGTATGGCCAAATTCTTTAAAGGAGAACTCTAATCCCTTACAGTTATGTAATCCCTTACAGTAGCTTTCCCTTTAATACATTGTTCAAAGTATCCTCTGTTGAGTTACAAATCAAAGACAAGGTCAATGATCCACAGAAACATTTACTAAAAACACTGTAAATAAAAAAGCAACTATAATGTTTAAATAAAGCAACAACAGCAATAAAAACCATGTTCTCACCACTATGTTTTCCATTAAAGGTTAATAACATAAGGCTATATTAAGTAAAGACTATTTTTAAATAAAGACAAAATTTTAACATTATACTTCAGTTTTATATTTTGTCTCTGTAATGGAAAAAGAAAAAATTAAGACAAAAGAATGATGAAAGGTTAGAAAGAAATAATCTTGATGTTTGCTAAAGTCTTCTGAGGCAAAGCTATAACTATTTCATGAATTTAGCTCTTTGGAATAAAATGTCTATTTAGATTGATAGTAGGAAAATGTCATAATAATTTGTTATAAAAGCAAATTTACCTCCTACCAAAAAGGGGAAAGTAGTAGTTTATTTACTATTGTATCTTCCTGTTTTCCATAAAAGTCAAATATTAATAGTAATTATTGTCTTAATCACGTGAAAACATCTATGTTTCAGGTGAATTTTAAATCTAAATTATGTTCAAGATAAATAATGTACTGTGCTATAATGGATTAAAATGACATGAAGAAGAAAACAGGGCTGAACACAACTACATGGGAACATGTAACTACATCAGAGAATGTAATAAGCCATACTGCAGTAACTTACATATTGCATGTGTGAGATGACCTCTTTGTGTAGGAACACAGGGAAAAAATAGTTGGCACTCTAGAATTTCTTGAACAAGAGAAAAATTCACAGTCATTTTTATGTCCATATCGTTAAGCCATAAAGCAATTTGTGGGTAAAAATTCTATGAGTAGTAATAGCATTTTTAAATATTCTAAGTGAGTATTATCCCTTGCATATCATGCTCAGTTCAGTTCAATTCAGTTCAGTCACTCAGTTGTGTCCGACTCTTTGCAACCCCATGAATTGCAGCATGCCAGGCCTCCCTGTCCATCACCATCTCCCAGAGTTCACTGAAACTCATGTCCATCAAGTCAGTGATGCCATCCAGCCATCTCATCCTCGGTCATCAACTTCTCCTCCTGCCCCCAATCCCTCCCAGCATCAGAGTCTTTTCCAATGAGTCAACTCTGCGCATGAGGTGGCCAAAGTACTGGAGTTTCAGCTTTAGAACCATTCTTTCCAAAGAAATCCCAGGGCTGATCTCCTTCAGAATGGACTGGTTGGATCTCCTTGCAGTCCAAGGGACCCTCAAGAGTCTTCTCCAACACCACAGTTCAAAAGCATCAATTCTTTGGTGCTCAGCCTTCTTCACAGTCCAACTCTCATATCCATACATGACCACTGGAAAAACCATAGCCTTGACTAGACAGACCTTTGTTGGCAAAGTGATGTCNGTCCAAGGGACCCTCAAGAGTCTTCTCCAACACCACAGTTCAAAAGCATCAATTCTTTGGTGCTCAGCCTTCTTCACAGTCCAACTCTCATATCCATACATGACCACTGGAAAAACCATAGCCTTGACTAGACAGACCTTTGTTGGCAAAGTGATGTCTCTGTTTTTCAATATGCTATCTAGGTTGCTCATAACTGTCCTTCCAAGGAGTAAGTGCCTTTTAATTTCATGGCTGCAGTCACCATCTACAGTGATTTTGGAGCTCCCAAATTAAAGTCTGACACTGTTTCCACTGTTTCTCCTTCTATTTCCCATGAAGTGATGGGACCAGATGCCACGATCTTTGTTTTCTGAATGTTGACTTTTAAGCCAACTTTTTTACTCTCCTCTTTCACTTTCATCAAGAGGCTCTTTAGTTCCTCTTCAGTTTCTGCCATAAGGGTGGTGTCATCTGCATATCTGAGGTTATTGATATTTCTCCCAGCAATCTTGATTCCAGCTTGTGCTTCTTCCAGCCCACTGTTTCTCATGANTGGAATTCCATCACCTCCACTAGCTTTGTTCATAGTGATGCTTTCTAAGGCCCACCTGACTTCACATTCTGGGATATCTGGCTTTAGGTGAGTGATCACAACATCATCATTATCTTGGTTGTGCTACTATCTAGTAATTTAAGCAATATTCATTTTAGCCTAGTAAAATAGTGGATAATGAAAAAAATCAATGACTAAATCTCGAGTGTCAGTTGGACTTCAGGTTTTACGGCCCTAGCCAGCCTGCTCTAAATATTCTTGTATATATGGCCTTTAATAATTTGTTCATTTATGGTCAGAAAACATGCTTTAAAGATCTCCTTTTTGCCAGGCACTACTAGCTACTTTCACATACCATATCTTAGTAAGTATATGCCATTTGAATTTTTTCCCAGAGATTATATTTAGTCAGGCCAGAGCAAAAATTAATCAACCTAACTGAATATTGTTATATGTCATGAGTCAGAGTTTAGATTTCTGTATAAAATGTACAAGTGGAAGAAACAAATATCAGATTCTTGCTAATGAACAAAAGAGGAAATATAAAGGTAAATTGTGATTTCTTTTACACTTTTGTTCACAGAATAACAAATTGGTTTTCCTTAACTGAATATATTTCTCATGACTGCTATAACTGCTGAGAGATTATTTGTAGGTTCCAAATACAAAGTTCTAAGATAATACATATAGATATTTAAATTTAACCTTAATAAATCATTTTTAAGTTCTACATAGTGTAAATCATCAATGCTCCTTCCAAAAAGTATTTATTAATCTCCTGATCAAGATCATGAAATCAATTTAGTGAGCTGTCTCTCACTAAGTCGCTCCAGTCATGTCTGATTCATTGTGACCCTATGAATTGTAGCCCAACAGGCTCTTCTGTATATGGGATGCTCCAGGAAAAGATACTGGAGTGGACTGCCATGCTCTCCTTCAGGGAATCTTCCTGACCCAGGGATGGAACATGCATCTCTATGTTTCCTGAATTGGCAGGTGGGTTCCTTACCACTTGTACCACTTGGGAAGCCCCATTTAGTAGGCTACAGCTAGCATAAGGAAAGGTGAATGAGTGAGTGAAAGTTGGTCAGTTGTGTCCGACTCTTTGTGACCCCATGGATTATACAGTCCATGGAATTCTCTAGGCCAGAATACTGGAGTAGGTAGCTTTTCCCTTCTCCAGGGAATCTTCCCAACCCAGGGATCAAACCCAAGTCTCCCACATTGCAGGCGGATTCTTTACCAGCTGAGCCACAGAGGAAGCCTTAAGGAAAGGTAGGGGGCATGTAATAGATGACTCTGGAATAAATCACAATGGAATAAATGGAATATATCAGATCCCACTGCATGTAGTATGGGTAAGTGTTTGTCTATGTAAGTATATGTGTGTTCACAGCACACATATGCTACCTAAGCCACATATTTTTATTATTTCTAGTGATCAAAAATATTGGAAAGTTACTTGAATAAATTGACATCCCCAGTGGCCCAGTGGTGAAGAACCTGCCTATAGTGCAGGAGATGTGGGTTTGATCCCTGAGTTGGGAAGATTTCCTGGGGAAGGGAATGGCAACCCACTCCAGTAATCTTCCTGAGAAAACCCCATGAATAGTGGAGCCTGGTGGGCTACAGTCTATGGGGTCACAAAGAATTTGACAGGAGTGAGCATGCACACACTCTAAAGAATAGTTATGATCCATTTTTACTTAGCAATGAATTTCTACTTATATAAGCACAATATAATTTTTGAAAGTTTTAAACATAGGCTTTAAATCTGCTTTACTTATTTTTTCCATTTAATTTTAATGGAAAGATAATTGTCATAAAACAGTAATTATTTTCAGGTGTAAAACAATAATTTGATATTAATATATACTGTAAAATGATCAACACAGTAGGTCTAGTTATCATCTATCACTACACATGGTTATAGAATTTTTTTGTTTGTGAAGAGAACTTTTAAGATTTACTTTCTTAGCAATTTTCAAATATACAGTACAGTATTAACTATAGTTGCCATGCTATACATTCCAAACCCATAATCTATTCATTTATTTTGTAACTATTTACTTTGTAACAGGAAGTTTGTACACTTTGACTCCCTTCACTCATTTTGTCCACCCCCACCCTCCACTTCTAGTAACCACAGATCTGTTCTATATATCTGAGAGCCTGTTTTATGTTTGTTTGCTTGCATGCTTTAGATCGAACAGCATTTGTCTTTTTCTGCCTGACTTATTTCTCTCAGCATACTGTGCTCAAAGTCCATCCATGTTGTCACTAAGAACAAGAGTCCACACTTTTTTATGGCTGAGTAATATTCCACTGTGTGTGTGTGTGTGTGTGTGTGTGTGTATGTGTGTGTGTGTGTTCTTTTCCATCCACTACTGGACACTTAGATTGCTTCTGTATCTTGACTATTTTAAATAATACTGCAACGACCATGGGAATGACATATCGTTTTAAGTTAGTGTCATTTTCTTTGAACAATATACAGAATAGGAACTGTGGAATCACAGGTAGCTCTATTTTTAATTTTTTGAGGAATGTCCATACTGTTTTCCATATGGCTGCACCAATTTATCTTCCTACCAACAGTGTAGAAGTTTCTTCCCTTGTCTCCACGGCTCACTATACTTGCTGCCTCTTATCTTTTTGATAATGGCCATTCTAACAGGTGTGATATAATATCTCGTGGCTTTGATTTGCATTTCAGAGTTTTAATTTATAACAGTAGTTATAGTATTAGGATATTATATTCATATAATGTATATGATATATATATCATGATATGTATTATGAAATATATATAGCTATATAATATAATGGGTATATGTTATGAATATATAATATGATGTTATATTCATATTTATGTATTTTAAAGATTAATCATTTTCTAGGGTAATAACCTAAATTTCAAATTAGTAGCATTCTGCCTAATAAGGTTTTACTATGAAATATAAAAAAAGAGCAAAAGTTTGCATATGCTCTAACCATGAATGCATCTTTCCCCTCTGACATAACAAACCTACATCTGAGGCTATTTCCAAAGAAGTTTTCAAAACAAGGAAAATACATGAAAGTAGATAAATGATGACTAAAGAACTGTTAATAATAGCAAAAAGTATATCTACAAAATGGAAACAGAGTTACAGATGTAGAAAGCAAGCTTATGGTTACCAGGGGAAAACATGGGAGGGGATAAAATAGAAGACTGGCATTGACATATATACCCTACTGCATCTAAAATGCACTCTCCTGGTAGCTCAGTTCAGTCACTCAGTTGTGTCCGACTCTTTGCAACCCCATGGAGTGCAACATGCCAGGCCTCCCTGTCCATTGCCAACTGCCGAAGTTTACTCAAACACGTCCATCAAGTTGGTGAGGCCATTCAACTATCTCATCCTCTGTCATCCTCTTTTCCTCCTGCCCTCAATCTTTCCCAGCATCAGGGTCTTTTCAAATGAGTTCTTCACATCAGGTGGCCAAAGTATTGGCATTTCAGCATCAGTCCTTCCAATGAATATTCAGGACTGATTTCCTTTAGAATGGACTGGTTGGATCTCCTTGCAGTCCAAGGGACTCTCAAAGGTCTTCTCCAGCACCACAGTTCAAAAGCATCAGTTCTTCAGTGCTCAGCTTTCTTTACAGTCCAACTCTCACATCCATTAATGACTACTGGAAAAACTATAGCTTTGACTAGACGGACCTTTGTCCTGCAATGTAGGAGACCCAGGTTCAATCTGTGGGTCAGGAAGATCCCCTGGAGAAAGGAATGGCAACCCATTCCAGAATTCTTGCCTGGCAAATCCCAAGGACAGAGGAAGCCGGTGGACTATAGTCCATGGGGTTGCAAAGAATCAGACACAACTGAGCAACTAAGCACAGTATATATAACTTACCTAAAATTAACATAAAAGATTATTTTTTTAGTATATATTGGTAAATCTACACAGCACATTGATATGCAGTCCTTAAAATGGTTACTCTGAGGCAAATTCAGAAAAATGTATATGTGGTACATTTAAGTAATACATTTTTATATGTGCTGTGATTATACTGATTCAAATATTACACAAGCATCAATCTAGATATCAGAAGGGAATAGGAAAATAGAAATGATTAATTTGAGGGAGTGATAAAACACAGAGGCATTTTAAAAAATTCTGTTTTTAACTGATATTATAAACCTGTGCTATTAAATACTATCATAGTATATTTCTAAAATGCATCAATGTTGACAATTATCAGCAAAGGTAAAACGTTTCATCCACATTATATATTGCTAAAATGTAATGAAAGTGAGCTAGCAAGAGTTCTTTCAAGGAACCATAAGGAAACATAATGAACTGAGACATTACATGTGGTTGGAGGATCTTTTTTCATGTAGAAGAAATTATGCAGTTTGTGGAGGGTTATTCCTCCTGGGTTTGGATGGCCTATTTAAGGTTTCTATCTTAGCAGCAGGGGTCTGCTACTGCTTTAGGCAATGTTTCAAGTCCCCTCTCAGGCCCTCCCTTATCTATTAATCAAAGCTGGTGATGACCTATGTTCCAAGTGGTCGTAGAGAGCTTTACTTTTCACCTGGCTGATATGTAGGATCTAGGCAATCCTCTATCTGATATATAGGTACTGGATAGATGAGAAGCACACCAGGATCAGATGTATGGCCGGATGTCACAGAAGCTAACGTCCCACAAGCAGAAGATAGGAGGAGTCTCCAGGGCAAAAACCAGAGTTAAGGCCTATGGTCACAGCAGCAAACATCCGTTTTCCTGCCAAGATAATGTCTGTGATTCTCATCTTGTATGCAAAGGGGGAAGGTGGAGATGTTACTAGGGGGTTAATTGTGACATAGTACAAGCTGATATAGCTTCTCAGGAGGGTCAGTGGTAAAGAATCTGCCTGCTAATGCAGGAGACTGAAGAGTTGTGGGTTCGATCCCTGGGTCAAAAAGATTCCTTGGAGTAAGAAATGGCAATCCACTCCAGTATTCTTTCCTGGAAAATTCCATGGACAGAGAGCCTGGTGAGATGCAGTCCAGGGGGTCACATAGAATTGGACAAAACTGAGCCACTGTGCAAACACACACATACACACACACAGCATATACAATGACACAGTGTGATATAGAGAAAATCCCTATTTAAAAGGCATATTTCAGAGCAAGGTGAGAGCAGTCCATTCCGTGTAGACATAGGGTCTGAATGTGCAATATGGAATTAATGACTTATTCCTTAGTTCTGCAAGTCAGCCAAGCCTACCTTCATTTCAGATCTCCTAGGCCCTGAAGTGTCACAGCTACTGTGAAAGGGCTGTTGGCATGGTTAATCCACAGCAAACTGATACGCTCTCCCTCACATGAACAAGCCCAAGTGGCAAGTGATCTCCTTTTAGGTCTAAACCAGTGTTCCTTTATACTTTTTGACATATAAAAAATCTTTCACACACCTGGAATATCCAATGTATCCCCCAGGAGGATTTTCCTTTACCCAGAGTCTTGAGCAATAGGTTCTTTTTTCATTTTCCAAATATGATACCCTATCTTATATTAAATCTGATTTTATGAACCCTACATGCTCTCCAGGCCTACTAGAGGTTCTGATTCAAGTTGAGGGTGGGAGGCACAATTTCTCCAGGCGAGAAAAGCAATTCTGTGTTAAAGTGAAACTTCAGTTATGGAAATGATATGTGTTAAGTGACACCAACTGTGAGCTAAGAATGAAAAACAAAACCAGAATGCTGGAGTGAAATGTATGTATATATTTGCATAAATATGTTAAATGTATATACATATATGTGCATGCCTGTATATGCTTAGATGTGACTGACTGTGAGCCTATGGACTGTAGCCCACTAGGCTCTTCTGTCCATGGGACTTCCCAGGCAAGAATACTGGAGTGGGTTGCCATTTCCTCTTCCAGGGGATCTTCCCAACCCAGGGATTGAAATCCTATCTCCTGTGTCTCCTGCATTAGCAGGAGGATTCTTTACCACTAAGCCACTGGGAAAGCCCATAAATATATGTATGTCTTATAAATAAGTATATATTTATTATTTCTTATTATAAAAATAAGTATATATTTGTTATAATAAATATATGACAGAAAAACATACACATATACACACATAAAAAATATATATACAACAAAAGTTTCTATGAGATCAAGACAGTCATTTCCTCTATAGGAAAGTATACAAATGTTAAAGTGATTCCCTTTGTTTCACTGAAATATGCCAGTCACCTAAGTGTTTAATCTTTAAATTCATATGGGGAGATTGTGCAGAAGGGATATGTCTGAGAATTGAGAATTATTATTAATTTTTGCTTAAGCTGTGAAATGTACATATAAGCTAAATATATATATATACAGATACATATAAGCTATATACATATACACATAAGCTTATATATGTATATATATATATGCCACTGCACAGGCTCCACCCTAGACTCAGTAAATCAGAATCTGTAGGTGTTGGGTCAGGACATTAGTAGTTTTCACAACTCCCCAGGCAATTCTAATGTGTAGCCAAGGATGGGAACTTTCTAGGTTAACAGGCTACAGAATGTTAGAGGGCAAAGGGCCTTCGAGATAATCTTATCCAATGCTTTTCCATCTGTTTCTTTATCCACTCCCATCAATAATAGTAGTTCAGCTTGTATTTGTTTGTTATCTTTGCTTCCTAGTAAATTTTCATTTGAAAAAAAAAATTCAGAAGTAAAAGGAAGGAAGATAAAAAAACTTAGACAAACTAGCCATCGCTTTTCTTCAAAAATCAAATTGAGACCTGCCCCCAGAGGAATATTTCTTTGTTTTAGGTTGCAGTGGTCCAAGTGAGAGCAAATCCAGTTTTTCCCCTGGTCATAGGGGTTTTTCTGCTTCCAAGGAGTGCTTTTCTGTTACTCCTCTGCTTCAGTGGAAATAGAAATTCATAAACCAATTACCTAGAAATGATGATACCACTCTTGTGGTATTGATATTCTTATTACAAGGTGAAGCTCCAATACTTTGGCCACCTGATGTGAACAGCCAACTTATTAGAAAAGACCCTGATGCTAGGAAAGATAGAAGGCAGGAGGAGAAGGGAACAACAGAGGACGAGATGGTTGGATGGCATCACCAACTCAATGGACAAAAGTTTGAGCAAGCCCCGGGAAACGGTGAAAGACAGGGAAGCCTGGCGTGCTGCAGTCTGTGGAATCGTGGAGAGTCGGACACTACTGAGTGACTGAACAACAATAATTACAAATTAGGATATCACCATATAGAATCCTTTTATGGATGATTCATTTTTGATGTAATATTGATTATTTAGAGACATTTTTCATACATATTGGACATATAACATATCTTTTTGATTCCTGGCCTCCTTTTTTCTGATCTCAAATTCTTAAAAGTAATAAAATTCTACTATTGGAGAATCTTTTTTGAGAAACTAGATTTTTTTGAGAAAATAGCTAAATACCTTTATTTTTTTCAGCTTAAACTTGTTCACCAAACTTATTACTGTATGTTAGACACTGTGCATTATTAGCCCTTAGTAGTAATTAGTCCTTACACCAATCCCGTGAGATTGGTGCTATTATTATCATCCCTGTTTTACATATGAGGAAACTGAAGCTTGGAGTGGTTAGACAACTGACCTGAAGAGCACACCCAGAAGGTGACAGAGCTGAGAATGTAATGCATTCTTTATACCAAAGTCTATGCCCTTGAGCCTTTCCTATATATCTTCCCAGATGGCTTGGGAGTAGAAAAACCTGGACTGTCAATCATGAAAACATTTGTAATGACCACATTTTATATATAAAAACCTGATGCCAATGTGGACAATTCTTGAGAAAAGTCATACAGCTGGATAAATGTAAATCTAAAAATCATGACATTTTATAAATGTTTGGGATGGTAGAGTTCTGTAATTTTTATATTTCCTCCCAAAGGAAAACGTCACTCCAAGGAATTTTTCTAGCTGCATGGATTTACTGAAACTTATACAGCTTCTATGGGGGAGGGATTTGAACCTGCTTTATTCATTTTACTTTCAAAATGATTTTTAAAAACATTTTTTAATGTTTCAAAAATTTTTTTTGAAAACATGTTTTAATGTTTCAAAAATTTTTTGTTAAAAATTTAAGCATTTTCCAAGTGCCAACATTGTAATAAATTCCAAGGAAACAAAATTCAATGATAGTGCCAGAAATGCAAAGGTTATGTACAATACAACGGGACACACAATACTCATTCAACTGAGAATTATTTATTGAATGATTCCATACTAGGTCCAGAGGAACTAGAGCTCTGGACCAAAGAGACCTGTCCCTTCTTATAATTATGGTCTGGTGAGGAGACAGACATCAATCAGACAACACTCATAGAACTCTGACAAGTACAAGAAGAAAGGAATAGAAGACAAAAAACATGCATTAGAGGGACCTAAATCTGATCAAGATATCTCTCTAAGGGACAATTAAAACTGGCATCTGAACCGTGGGGAGGTGTTATCTATATGTCGGGCTATAGCTCAGTGGTGGGTGGTTTCACATGGGAAATCATGGGAACTGAGGTTTTCAAAGTTAATTTAATATTGCCACATAGAGAACAGGAAGATGAACATTCTGGAAAAAAACAGCATGAGTCAACATGACCTCATCACCTAACCTTTTAAGTGAAAGCAAGACAGAAACCCACACATATGCATCCACAATGACATGTACTCTGGAACCCTGACCACCTTTTTTTGTCCCCACTGTAGCTCTTCTTTTTTCCAGCCTACTGCACAGGACTAGCTTAAGCTATAAGTAAAATCTGGTTGGTAAGTAGAAAGAGGACATGTGGCTTGGCTGTCCAAATATGAACCCAGAGAAATGTTCTCCAGAACAGGTAACAACAGAGTGACTTTAATTCACACTGAAGTGTAAGTGATAGCTAGTAGGTTCCTATCAGTGAGTAAACTTTTGTTAGAGATCTTGAGGTTATCTCATTAATTGTGGTCCCTCCATTAGAGGTCAGGATGAAGTTAGAAGTAGCGTGTAAATTGTTTTGCCAGAAACTGACTTACTTGACTCAGGATAAGTCATGAACACCTTCTGAACCTCTGCTTATTTTTCTTTTGAGAAAGAAGTGCTAGTAGCAGAACTCTTAATTCTACTATGGATCGTTGATGACTGTGTGACAAGATACAGAATGCTGATGCACTGCCTGGCTCTTCTCTGCTTAGGATTTAAGGAGCTGGCTTTTGAAAACTACTTTTATTTAAAGCTTTAAAAGCCCCTGCTCTCTCCCACTTCTTTGAATCTCACCACATGCAAACACTACTGAGACAGAGAGCAACGTGCCTACTCTTTTCATACAGACAGAACTTTGAATTGGGCCTCGTGAAAAAGCCATGGTGAAAAGGGCTTATGGAGAAGAGATAGGGTTTGGAGTCAGGCCTGGTTCTAATTCTGGCAGCACCACTCACTAGTGGGTTGGAGAAAAAGTTACTGAACCTCATCGAGTCTAGTGTGTCTTATCTGCAAAGTGAAAATGACAGTAACATCCACTTTGTAGATTTCAAGGGGCTGAAATGTGAAAATACATAAACGATGCCTGGAACACATTGCCTGAGTCAGGGCTCAACACCTGTTGTTAATGATATGATTTGTTAATTTCCGACTATTCTTTCTACATATGTTATTTCTAATAATATCAGTAACACTTCAAGATAGAAATAATTCAGTGCACTTTACAAAGGAGGAAAAAGGAACAGGAAAGAAGTTTATTGTTTCCCAAGATCACAGTTCCAATGAAAGAGCAAAGATTCCAATGAAAGTCTTTCCTTTTTTCTCTACTCAATTCTGATTCTGTGCTGAGTTAAAAACAGAGTAACAGTCATAGCAACCCCAACTACTCAACCTCATCTGTCTTCTTTTGCTCTTTCCATGTGGCATCTGCCCTGCTCCTTATACCCTTGGCATGGCTTGGGCTGGTTGCCTTGGGATCCAGGCAAGGGAGAAAGCTTTGTGGAATGTATTGTTGGAGTCCTACTTATCTTCTGAATGAGTAAAGAATTTAAGGCCCTAGGGAAGAGGTGGTTTACCAATGAAATCTCTTCTCAACAAGTCAAGAAACAATGGAGAGAGAATCTATGACAGCCAGTAAAAAAGCTCCCTAAGGCTCTAAAGTCCCAGAGAGGCCCCTGGAGGGTTTCAAATCTGAATCATTTTGATTGAGAAGGAAGTTGGTTTCAAGTGAACTTTTGGAAAGTTGAGATTCATTGTCAATAAATCTTCCCTGCAGTTTCTGTCTGATGTTTAACATTCAGTTAAAACCTTTAACTCTTCCAGGGAAATTACCAAAACAACAAGCAGCCCTTTGGAAGCTTAGTAACCAAACCAGTAATGCAGCTTCAGATTCAAGGAACCCCCAAAGATCAACTCAACAGGACTAATCCTCAAGCACAGGTCCCCCAGGGATAATTTGAGGAGAGTTCTTTGGCCAAAGCTATACTATGAGGGATGCTCCATAAACTAATACATCACAGTTAGGCATTTCAAGCCTCCCAAGAGGTTACCCACTTACTCAGCTAATTAAGGGTAAATCCTGCATGTGGTGGTGATCTGTATGGGAAAAGAAGAAAAAGAAAACAAAGAAACCCTAGCATCAAATCAAGAGAGGCTGTTCCCTCTCAAAGAACGCATTCACCCAATATTACTGAACATGACTATGCCAGGCAGTATTAAGCTTGCTTTGCAAAAGAGGAAAATGAGTATAGAGACCATGAGCAACCCAACCAATTTCATTATCTAGTAAATGGCAGAAAAGGGATTGAGCTTGCCTATGGGCAAGCTCAAGTCTAGCCATTTTTCTACTGGGTCTTGTGAACTTGTGAATTCTTTTTAATTTTAAAATATTTTTATTCTCCATAGAGGTAAACATTATCCAAACAATTACTGTTTTGTATTACTCCACATTACCTGCTCAGCTTAAAATTTATACATATCCTTATATTACTACAAATCCCATACACCGTTATTGCTGTCTTCCTGAAAGATGATTTTCCATAATCAGTTAGACTTCCCCTGATCTTCCATTCCTGTTGGGTCTACCTCACTTAAAATTCTGTTTTATCCTTTAAATGACTCACTGGTCATTTATCATGATTTTTAGAAATGCCAAGAGAGGAATTCCCATAGCCTTCTCATCTTCACAGAAATAGACAAATTCATAATTCCTTTTTTACACATATAACCCTTTAGGAGCAATTACTAGAGTCATCTCTCTGTAATACAAAGGCTTTACTGAAGTACAGTTCAATACTAATACTGCTGCCAATAATAAATAATATTTACTGGGTACTATTTTGTTCTCGATACTAAAGACTTTGTATACATTTGCCCATTTAGTCTTCACGTTAAGTGTATTAAGAGAGGTACAATTTATTTTATCTTTTTTACAACAGAAGAAACTGTGTCTGGAGTAATAACTTACNCCTCTTTCACTTTTATCAAGAGGCTCTTTAGTTCTTCTTCACTTTCTGCCATAAGGATGGTGTCATCTATGTATCTGAGGTTATTGATATTTCTCCCAGCACTCTTGATTCCAGCTTGTGTTTCCTCCAGCCCAGCGTAAGGTGTTCAATAAATGCTTTTTGAAACAAAATCTGTGAATGATGGTACCACTTTTTCATAGAGACCATATTACTTAAAATGGAGACATGCCAGAAAATCATCCTGCTCGTGTTCGCTCAGCATATTGCTGCTCCTACAGCCCCTAACAACCTCAATTAGAAAAATCAAAAGAATCATCTTCAGGAGCCTCTAGGTAGGCATTTAACCTCAAGTTACTGCACAACCTGTTGATCCACCTTTTATCAGGTCTCACTCCAGACACTTCAAATGTTCGCGTAGATTAAGCCACTAAGTCTTCTGAAAGGTACAAGGGGATTTATGTACTCAGCACTGCAATCAGACAAGTGCTCCCTAGTCACCAAACCGCATCAGCACACATAACTCTTCTGTATCTAAAATCAGATACTGTCTAAACTGGGATGCCTTAAAATACATTCCTTTAGTATCTAGAATCCCAGTTGGTAAACATTTGTGTAAGGTATCATAGCTCAAGCTTTAATTAACTCACTTAACATTAAAAGTTTAAATATGAAGGTTAATTTCTCTTTCTCTTTTTCTTTTAAGTAAAGGAAGGAAATTAAAATTCTCTCTATAATAACAGAGGTGACTTTCAACAAAATCAATGCTATTATGTATAAAGCTATGTCAAAATACCTAAATTTATATTTTTGAAAACTCTTGAATTTTTCATACATATAAAATACTACTTTTTTATCTCAAAAATCAAATCCTTATTGATTAGTTATAGCTGTGTCCTACTTTTCCAACATTTAGTCATTCTGAATTTTTTATATCATTGCCTTGGAAAAAAGCAACAGACAACTGTATAACTAATTATTGGTGTTTTCATTTAAAAAAAAAAAAAGTGTTTTAGAATCATTTAAATGCCACGTCCAGCTTTCTTTCCCACCTCAATACAAAATAGGAAGGATACGTCCAAACTTTCAAAAATCTTCTATGTGTGTGGAAGTGAATCTCAAGTCCCTAAGGAAACAGCTTTGAAAAAACAAATGCATAGAAAAGGGAAAAGATTTGTGGTTGCCAGCCGTGGGGGTGAGGAACTGGGTGAAGATGATCAAAAGAAACAAATATCCAGTTATAAGCTAAGTAAATTCTAGGGATATAATGTATAACATGATGATTGTAGCTTCCAGACTGTTTTGTATATTTGAAAGTTGCTCAGGGAGTAGACCTCANGGGGGTGAGGAACTGGGTGAAGATGATCCAAAGAAACAAATATACAGTTATAAGCTAAGTAAATTCTAGGGATATAATGTATAACATGATGATTGTAGCTTCCATACTGTTTTGTATATTTGAAAGTTGCTCAGGGAGTAGACCTCAAAATGCCTCATCATAAGGAAAATTTTTTTCTAATTATGGGAGATGATGAATGTTAACTTATTGTAGTGCTCATTTAACAATATATGCACACATCAAATCATTATATTGTACAACTAGAACTTGCACAATATGATTGTTTAGTTGCAAAGTCATGTCTGACTCTTGTAACCCCATGGACTGTAGCCCCCCACACTCCTCTGCCCATGGGATTTCCCAGGCAAGAATACTGGAGTAGGTTGCAATTTCCTTCTCCAGGTGATCTTCCCCACCCAGGTATCAGACTTGCCTTTTCTGTGTCTCCTGCACTGGTGGTGGATTCTTTACTACCGAGCTACCAGGCCCCTTTACAATTATATGCCAATTATATCTTAATAAAGCAGGAGAAAAAGTAATGCTAGTATGTAGATAAGAACTCAATAAGTTTGTGAAACAGTCACCTCAGAATCGAATTACAAGCTGTATTTTTCAATCAAATAAAAGAAAGGGGAAAATAACACCCTTATTGTAAGATGCTTCTAAAGATGACAATCCAGAACAGTAAAAAATTTGAATTACGGCAGAAAGAAAGGGTAAGAAATCTGTGTTCCAGTCCTGGTTTTAAGAAATTTGACTTGTGCAGCTCGCTTTCTATCCCTGGTCTTGATTTTCACACTCAAACATGAGTGTCTTGGGCAAGATAATCTATTTAAATGATTCTAGCTCTGCAGTTATATAGTTCTACTAGCCATTCAATTTAAAATTGCTTGTTTATATAGTAATGGGAATAGAAACCCAAATGATGACATCAGCAGAACAGGGGACCATCTAGGGCTGTAGACCCAGGAGAACAGTGATATGGAATCTCAGACTCCTTGAGAGGGAGGCTGCTTTCATTTTACAGATGGGAGCCCTGAAGCTTAAAGAGAAAATGGGACAGTTTAAGGCAATGGTTCTTAACCAGGGGTGATTTTTGTCCCCCAGGAAATATGTGGAAATGTGAGGAAATAGTTTTGGTTGTTACAGTTTTGGGAATAGTTATACTATGGGCATAAGAGAATGAGGCCAAGGATCCTGCTGAACATCCTTCAATACACAGAAGAGCTCCCCACAGCAAAGAACTGGTGGTAGTTTAGTCACTAAGTCATGTCTGACTCTTGTGACTCCATGGATTGTAGCCTGCCAAGTTCCTCTGTCCATGGGATTGCCCAGGCAATAATACTGGAGTGGCTTGTCAGTTCCTTCTCCAGGGGATCTTCTTAACCGTGAGATCAAACCTGGGTCTCCTGCATTGCAAACAATCTCCTGCATCACAGGCAGATTCTTCCACCTCCAAATGGCAAGAACGCGAAGTTTGAGGGACCCTGAGTTGCCACAGACAGCTAGTTACCTTTCTATATGTCAGAGGTTATATTAACAAATATACTGTGAATGATTTAAATTACTTTGTATTTTACTTGTCATGATAGAGCAGAGACTAAAAATTCATGATAGTGTCAACTCCAGTCAGTTTTCTATCATATAACACACTGAGTTCAAGAGTCTTATCAAACAAATGGTATCAGGAAAAACTTCAAACATGTGTAAGTGTGCTCCAATTCTAGTTGAACGTACAAAAGATCATACAGAAGAATTAATTATGCTTCTAAAAATTATTCTGAAATTTCTAGAAACTACATGAATAGAGGGAGCCTATAAAAACGGATAATACATTTGCTATTACTTTCTCCCATTCTGAGTGTTGTCTTTCCACCTTGTTTATAATTTCCTTTGCTGTGCAAAAGCTTTTAAATTTAATTAGATCCCACTCATTTTTGTTTTTATTTCCATTACTCTAGAAGGTGGGTCATAGAGGATCTTGCTGTCATTTATGTCATAGAGTGTATTGTCTATGTTTTCCTCTAAGAGTTTTGTACTTTCTGGTCTTACAGTTAGGTCTTTAATCCATTTTGAGTTTATCTTTGTATGATGTTTGGAAATGTTCTAATTTCATTCTTTTACATGCAGCTGTCCAGTTTTCCCAGCACCATTTATTGAAGAGGCTGTCTTTGCCCTATTGTATATTCTTGCCTTCTGTATCAAAAAGTAAGGTACCCATAGGTGCATGGGTTTATTTCTAGGCTTTCTATCTTGTTCCATTGTCTATATTTCTGTTTTTGTGCCAGCACCATATTGTCTTGATGAACGTAGCTTTGTTGTATAGTCTGAAGTCAGAAGGAAGGTTTGATTCCCCCAAAGCTTTCTTTAGATTTCTTCGGGTATTTGGGGTCTTTTGTGTTTCTATATGACCTGTGTGTGTTTTGTTCTGTTTTGTTTTGTTTTGGTTCTACTACTGTGAAAAATGCCATTGGTAATTTGATAGGGATCACATTGAATCTCTAGACTGCATTGGGTAGTAAAGTCAGTTTCACAATATTGATTCTTCCAACCCAGGGACATGGACTATCTCTCCATCTGTTTATGTCATCTTTTACTTCTTTCATAAGTATGATAGTTTTCTGTACACAGTTCTTTTGTCTCCTTAGGTAAGTTTATTCCTAGATATTTTATTCTTTTCGTTGCAGTAGTGAGTGGGATTGATTCCTCAATTTCTCTTTCTGATTTTTCATATAAGAATGCAAGTGATTTCTGTGTATTTATTTCGTATCCTATGACTTTGCTAAATTCACTGATTAGATCTAGTAATTTTCTCATAGTATCTTTAGGGTTTTCTATGCAGTGTATCAAATGGAACAACTGACAAAGAATTAATTTCCAAACAAGCAGCTCATACAAGTCAATACCAGTAAAACAAACAACCCAATCAAAAAACGGGAAAAAGACCTAGACAGACATTTCTCCCAAGAAGACATACAGATGCTTAACAAATACAAGAACAGATGCTCAACATCGCTCATTATTAGAGAAAGGCAAATCAAACCTACAATGAAATATCACCTCATACATCAGAATGTCCATCATCAAAAAGTCTACAAATGATAAATGCTGGAGAGAGTGTGGAGAAAAGGGACCCTCTTGCACTGTTGGTGGGAATGTAAATTGATACAGTCACTATGAAAGACTGTATGGAGAGTCCTTAAAAAACTAGGAATAAAACCACCATATGATCCAGCAATCTCACTCCTAGGCATAAGCCTCAAGGAAACCCAACCTGAGAAAGACAAATGTACTCCAATGTTTATTGCAGCATTATTTACAACAGTTAGAACATGGAAGCAACCTAGATGTCCATAGACAGATTAATGGATAAAGAAGCTGTGGTACATTTGTACAATGGAATATTACTCCACCATAAAAAGGAACACATCTAAGTCAGTTCTAACAAGGTAGATGAATCTAGAGCCTATTATACAGAATGAAGTAATTCAGAAAGAGAAAAACAAATATCGTATACTAACACACATATATGGAATCTGGAAAGATGGTACTGATGAAAGTATTTGCAGGGCAGCAATAGAGACACTGATATAGAGAGCAGACATATGGACATGGGGGTTGGGAAGGAAGGGGAGGGTGGGATGTATGGAGAAAGTAACATGGAAGCTTATATTACCATATGAAATTAGAGAGCCAATGGGAATTTGCTGTATGACTCAGGGAACTCAAACCTGGGTTCTATAACAACCTAGAGTGATGGGAGGGAGATTTAAGGAGGGGACATATGTATACTTATGGCTGATTCATGTTGATGTTTGGCAGAAACCAACGCAATTCTGTAAAGAAATTATCCTTCAATTAAAAATAAATAAATTTAAATTTTTTTTAAATGGGTAATACAATGAGTCGATCTGGACACAGGCGAAGAAGAATATAATAGAACAGTTAAGGATGTCAGTAATAGTCCTAAGGCCTCATTCCTCATCCCACACCCCTTATTCCAGCCAGGACTGGACTTCTTCTTAAGGAGCTTAGTTATGGGATTGTGAGGGTATCACCCAAGACTAGTTCAAAGAAAAGTGTCTGTAGGAAGTTACACAAGGTGCAGCTACCAGCGAATCACGGAACAACAGTAATTTTCACAGATCCAAGGCAACTTCATTGACAGCTGGAAAGGACACAGAATGTTAGAGCTAGAAATAAAGGAGAAATTACTTCTTCAAATGATCCTATTGTTTGGATGAGGAAACAGTGGTCCTGAGCTGGGGGATGGAGAGAATGACTGGTCCAATGACAAACCACAGTTTATGGCAGAGCCAGGATCCTGCTCTCATGGATAACCTGACCCTCATTAGTGGGACGGCAGACTAAGTCAATACTTACTTTACCTAATTACATGATCTTTATTGGGTTCTGTGTATGTAGTTAGTTGATTTTACTCATGTAGTGGAAAGTGTTTTATTTCATTTGACTGAAAGTTTCTCCATGAAATTGGAAGTCTAAAAAGAAAAACAACTTTTCCAAGGTCATAGAGCTATCAAGTGGCAGAGCCTGAATTTAAAACCCATGCCCTCTCATTCCAGGTGCAAGATATTTAACTGGTCGGGTGACTCACTATGGCAGGGGGAGTGGCCACATAATAAAGAAAAGAAGGAAGGGCCATTACATTGGAGATAAAAAACTCAAGGGCTTTCCCTGATAAAAATATAGACACAATATATTAAAGTTTAGAAGAGAAACCAGCCCTACCTGTTTTCAATATCCACCATCTTCTTCAGTTCCTCTTCCCATAAAGTAGCTGACAATATCTCAAATGGACCATTCAGTATAAATATCACTTTAACAGATGAACTAGTGGAAAGAATTTTCCAAAAATTCGAGACAGAAACTTCTCCTATGCATGGTCTTAAGATATTAAAAGAAAATCTTAATTGCCACAAAGAGTGGGTAACCTAGGACATACTTATCCTTTCTAGGGTTATGACCCTTTCAAAATTTGATGAAAGCTATCAGTGCTCTCAGAAAAAGGCACACGTTTTCACACAGTTCTGACAACTTTCATATACAAGCAATGCATGGAAAGCTCAGAAACCAATCAATGAACCTTAACTTCTTTAGGCAAGACATTTTAAGAATGAGCTCTGCCATTAAGTATATGTATTGCCTTAAGCAAGTTAAGTGTCTCCGTTTGTCCACCTATAAGAAACTAGATTTGCACAGTGGTCATTCTATGTTATTGATGGATGCGGCAGAGTACAGTGGAAGGTACTCTAGGAGTCATGGCAAATATTTGATTCAAGGAGGTTTATTTTCCCTCTCTGGGGCTTAGTCTCCACCAATTGTAGAGAGATTAATATATGATGACCTGGAAGGTACCTGTCGCCTCTAATGTTTTGAAATTCTTAATCTGGGAAACATTATGTGGAGCAGAAAAGAGCTTCATCTCCCTAATAAGTATTTTGAGCTATATGCACCTGCTCTAAACAGAAAATCTGCCAGACCTTTCAAGACACCAGTATATAGCAAGACATCACACTTGTCCCTGACTAAACCATAGGATGTGACAGGTAAGTGGAGATGCTGTAGCTGTGGACATCAGTTTCTTGATCAGCTCCCTTTCCAAACTTGGAGTCATAAACCCCTATGGATTGAGCCCTATCAGCAGTCATATCTTCATTTGTTAAAGAGCACAGTGATAAGGACTCAATTGGTCGCAGGGAGAGAATGGATCACGAAATAACTTCTGAGCAAAAGGAAACAAAACAATTGTTTCTGGGACACAAGGATGTTATAACCAATACTTCCAGTGTCAGAGATGAATGTAAACATCATCCTCTTAGATAACCACGTGTTTGTAATCAAGGAATTTTCCCCAGGCACAAAAGGATTAGAATAAATATTTCTTGTCTTAGGATAGATCACACCTTGTACTCACATTTACTGATAACATTTCTAAATATTGGAAGACCTAGAGATCTGGAGACTTGAGTTAAATTATATACATTTTCTAGTCCTCAAGTTACTCATCTCTGTAGAATGGCAGGGGGCAAGAGGGCAGGAGACATGGGGAGGATATTCAATGCCTCTAAGACATTTTACAAGTGTATTTCTCTCCAAATGAAAATATTTCCTTAAACTCAATATCCCTAACCTCCAGTTTCTTGTAAGAACCAGACACTGGATCATATTTTTAGACATTTGATATATTGTTTCACTTTGCCTCTAATAAAATTGCAGAGCTATATCAAATGAAGAAGTTATAACTTTCAGACCACACAGCATTGAGAATTTCTTTGAAATGAAAAGAAAATAAAGAAAAACACTTTAATACTGATAGATGTATCAATATTTTCAAAGAGATCTGATTGTCTGCTTCACAGTTTATACATTCACTGTATTTACCAGGCATTTTTTGGATGCCTTCTACATTCCAGAGCATTGTAAATAAGACACCATTTCTGCTTTTAACATTCTCCTGGTAAGAGGAGAAAATACTGAGATAATGGAAACACAATGTTCACAGTCCCTCTAATGTAGTTTTAGAATTTCAAGGCACCTTAAAGGCGATCTAGTACAACCATCCATCTGAAGCTTGATATTTCTTTATGGTGGGCCTGCCACCATCTTGTCCCCTGGGCAATGGAGATCACTGACAATCTCACTATGTCTTGTAGTAACCCATTTTTCATTTTCATGCTTAATTTCAAATTCCTTTGAAATTATACAAACAGNCCAATGGGAATTTGCTGTATGACTCAGGGAACTCAAACCTGGGTTCTATAACAACCTAGAGTGATGGGAGGGAGATTTAAGGAGTGGACATATGTATACTTATGGCTGATTCATGTTGATGTTTGGCAGAAACCAACGCAATTCTGTAAAGAAATTATCCTTCAATTAAAAATAAATAAATTTAAAATTTTTTTAAATGGGTAATACAATGAGTCGATCTGGACACAGGCGAAGAAGAATATAATAGAACAGTTAAGGATGTCAGTAATAGTCCTAAGGCCTCATTCCTCATCCCACACCCCTTATTCCAGCCAGGACTGGACTTCTTCTTAAGGAGCTTAGTTATGGGATTGTGAGGGTATCACCCAAGACTAGTTCAAAGAAAAGTGTCTGTAGGAAGTTACACAAGGTGCAGCTACCAGCGAATCACGGAACAACAGTAATTTTCACAGATCCAAGGCAACTTCATTGACAGCTGGAAAGGACACAGAATGTTAGAGCTAGAAATAAAGGAGAAATTACTTCTTCAAATGATCCTATTGTTTGGATGAGGAAACAGTGGTCCTGAGCTGGGGGATGGAGAGAATGACTGGTCCAATGACAAACCACAGTTTATGGCAGAGCCAGGATCCTGCTCTCATGGATAACCTGACCCTCATTAGTGGGATGGCAGACTAAGTCAATACTTACTTTACCTAATTACATGATCTTTATTGGGTTCTGTGTATGTAGTTAGTTGATTTTACTCATGTAGTGGAAAGTGTTTTATTTCATTTGACTGAAAGTTTCTCCATGAAATTGGAAGTCTAAAAAGAAAAACAACTTTTCCAAGGTCATAGAGCTATCAAGTGGCAGAGCCTGAATTTAAAACCCATGCCCTCTCATTCCAGGTGCAAGATATTTAACTGGTCGGGTGACTCACTATGGCAGGGGGAGTGGCCACATAATAAAGAAAAGAAGGAAGGGCCATTACATTGGAGATAAAAAACTCAAGGGCTTTCCCTGATAAAAATATAGACACAATATATTAAAGTTTAGAAGAGAAACCAGCCCTACCTGTTTTCAATATCCACCATCTTCTTCAGTTCCTCTTCCCATAAAGTAGCTGACAATATCTCAAATGGACCATTCAGTATAAATATCACTTTAACAGATGAACTAGTGGAAAGAATTTTCCAAAAATTCGAGACAGAAACTTCTCCTATGCATGGTCTTAAGATATTAAAAGAAAATCTTAATTGCCACAAAGAGTGGGTAACCTAGGACATACTTATCCTTTCTAGGGTTATGACCCTTTCAAAATTTGATGAAAGCTATCAGTGCTCTCAGAAAAAGGCACACGTTTTCACACAGTTCTGACAACTTTCATATACAAGCAATGCATGGAAAGCTCAGAAACCAATCAATGAACCTTAACTTCTTTAGGCAAGACATTTTAAGAATGAGCTCTGCCATTAAGTATATGTATTGCCTTAAGCAAGTTAAGTGTCTCCGTTTGTCCACCTATAAGAAACTAGATTTGCACAGTGGTCATTCTATGTTATTGATGGATGTGGCAGAGTACAGTGGAAGGTACTCTAGGAGTCATGGCAAATATTTGATTCAAGGAGGTTTATTTTCCCTCTCTGGGGCTTAGTCTCCACCAATTGTAGAGAGATTAATATATGATGACCTGGAAGGTACCTGTCGCCTCTAATGTTTTGAAATTCTTAATCTGGGAAACATTATGTGGAGCAGAAAAGAGCTTCATCTCCCTAATAAGTATTTTGAGCTATATGCACCTGCTCTAAACAGAAAATCTGCCAGACCTTTCAAGACACCAGTATATAGCAAGACATCACACTTGTCCCTGACTAAACCATAGGATGTGACAGGTAAGTGGAGATGCTGTAGCTGTGGACATCAGTTTCTTGATCAGCTCCCTTTCCAAACTTGGAGTCATAAACCCCTATGGATTGAGCCCTATCAGCAGTCATATCTTCATTTGTTAAAGAGCACAGTGATAAGGACTCAATTGGTCGCAGGGAGAGAATGGATCACGAAATAACTTCTGAGCAAAAGGAAACAAAACAATTGTTTCTGGGACACAAGGATGTTATAACCAATACTTCCAGTGTCAGAGATGAATGTAAACATCATCCTCTTAGATAACCACGTGTTTGTAATCAAGGAATTTTCCCCAGGCACAAAAGGATTAGAATAAATATTTCTTGTCTTAGGATAGATCACACCTTGTACTCACATTTACTGATAACATTTCTAAATATTGGAAGACCTAGAGATCTGGAGACTTGAGTTAAATTATATACATTTTCTAGTCCTCAAGTTACTCATCTCTGTAGAATGGCAGGGGGCAAGAGGGCAGGAGACATGGGGAGGATATTCAATGCCTCTAAGACATTTTACAAGTGTATTTCTCTCCAAATGAAAATATTTCCTTAAACTCAATATCCCTAACCTCCAGTTTCTTGTAAGAACCAGACACTGGATCATATTTTTAGACATTTGATATATTGTTTCACTTTGCCTCTAATAAAATTGCAGAGCTATATCAAATGAAGAAGTTATAACTTTCAGACCACACAGCATTGAGAATTTCTTTGAAATGAAAAGAAAATAAAGAAAAACACTTTAATACTGATAGATGTATCAATATTTTCAAAGAGATCTGATTGTCTGCTTCACAGTTTATACATTCACTGTATTTACCAGGCATTTTTTGGATGCCTTCTACATTCCAGAGCATTGTAAATAAGACACCATTTCTGCTTTTAACATTCTCCTGGTAAGAGGAGAAAATACTGAGATAATGGAAACACAATGTTCACAGTCCCTCTAATGTAGTTTTAGAATTTCAAGGCACCTTAAAGGCGATCTAGTACAACCATCCATCTGAAGCTTGATATTTCTTTATGGTGGGCCTGCCACCATCTTGTCCCCTGGGCAATGGAGATCACTGACAGTCTCACTATGTCTTGTAGTAACCCATTTCATTTTCATGCTTAATTTCAAATTCCTTTGAAATTATACAAACAGAGCAAAAATCAGGTTCCTAATTTATAGAGGAAGTAAATATTATATCAGTGAAGAATGATCAATGAAGAGGTCATCAAAATTCTGCAATAGGTTGCCATCCAGGGTAAAAGACAAAGAGATTTCTGACACAGAGATAAGCTCCTTCAAACCTGGCAAATGCTTTCCTAATTCTTGTCTTGGTTTTCTCATCTCTAAAATGAAGGGGTTGGATTGGGTAAAAGGAAAGCCTTGCATTTATATGAACACTAGTTTGTGTGCATATGTACTAGGTTGCTTCGGTTGTGTGATTCTTTGCGACCCCATGGACTGTAGCCTGCCAGGCTCCTCTGTCCCTGGAATTCTCCAGGTAAGAGTGGGTTGCCATTTCGTCTTCCAGGGAATCTTCCTGATCCAGGGATCAAACCCATGTTTCTTACATCTCCTGCATTCCAGGGAGGGTTCATTAACACTAGCGCCATCTGGAAAGGCTTAGTTTAGGAAGTATCAAAACAGTTCTGTTTCATCACAACTTATTCTAACCCAATAAACCAGTAAGGGATTACAGACTTTGAGTGATCCTGCTTCTCCAAACTCTTAAATCTTACAGAAGACTCTATCCTGACCAGTAAACAATGAGACTTACTTTGACCAACTGTGTACAGATCTATATACTACCTCTCCCTTACCCAGAAGGTAAATTTCCACTCTTTCAGTAGCCCAATCACTAAGAAATTTCTCTATTACTTAAAAATCTTGAATTCCTTGATTTCTTGAATCTTTAATAATGTTAGTGAAATTTTCAGTAATGATTTGCTCCCTTACCTGCAAAGTTAGTGAATTTTGTTTTGTTTTTTAGTTCTTGAGTATTATTTATTTGTTTTTAACAAGGTGGATTCTAAAATCCTATTTAGGCCTAGAAGTCCATGAATCTGTTTCTGAAGGAGCCACAATCAATGCCACGTGTTAATCACTCTTTGAAAGCCAGCACGTGAATATCTATGGTCCCAAATAATTGAAGACATTCTGCTATACCTCATCTCAGTTTCTTTGCTTGGCATTACCACCTTGCCTCTGAGAGAGTTCCCTTCCCAGACACTCTTGCTTAGATCATTTCTCACTCACTCACTCATTCTTTTCCATTCCTAGCCTGTGTTGGGAGAAGCTGCAAATACTAGCTTCAAAACATTATGTGTTTCGTAAAGGAAATAGATTAAAGGGGCAAACTTAGAAATCATCACCTGGGAGGGATCTGGACCTGGACCTTCAAGTACCCAGTCTCACCTGACTTAATTTCCTCTCCTGGAAGGACTAGTCATAGCTTGCACCCTTTCGCCCTGTCCTTCTAACCACAAAGTCAGACAATTCAGAGACTTCAGAGTCAAACTCATTTTACAGGGGAAAAACTGTGACTCAGAAAGGTGAAGTGCAACAGACTAGGCTGCAGCACACCTGCTACAAGGTTAAGGCTAGAATATGGATTTTCCAAATTCCAAAGCAGGGCTCCTCTCATGGATCTTTTCTCCTTCTCCCTCTTCATTTGATTTTTATCTAGTATTTTTTTTTCCAGTTCACATTTTCTTGAGATGGTTGTTTTTTGAAGAAGAAATATATGACCTCTCATCCATCTTTCAACTCTGTAAACATAAGACCACTGGGAAGAGCCAAACGCATTAGATGGACATTACTATAACAATTCTAATTCCCTAGAAACACCAGTGGAGAGAGCAAGATCTTTCTTAACTTCTTTATTCTGTCCTATTCTCCCACTGAATGCAAGCTTACTGAAGATGAACTATGAACCAGTGCTAGAAATAAGCCTCATGTTGGTTATTATATAACAATTTCATGCTGTTATGGAGGAAATAGGAAGCCATGCACAACAAGAGAAGTTCAAAAAAAGGTGCTGTAGTTACTCAGAGGAAAAGACCTAAAAGAACTGGGCTCTGTAAAGCTTCATTTTGATTGGGCCTTGGAGTATAGAAGAGGAGGGTATGAAGAACAGAGGCGGGAGCAGTGAAAAGAGAAGAGCGCTGAAGACAAAGAAACGGCTGAAATTACTCCAAACAAAGTGATCCATGGGACTTCCCTGGTGGTCTAGGCTTAAGACTGTGCTTCCACTGAATGGGCCACTGGTTCAACTCCTGGTCAAGAAACTAAGACCCCACATGCCACACAGTGTAGTGGGGAAAAAAAAAAAAAGTGATCCAGAGGAAGAAGCATATGCAGGGGACAAAAGCAGGGAAGAACATGGAAGAAAAGACCAAAAACCAACCAACCAAACAAACAAAACAAAACAAAAAAGCAGACATCTGTAGTCCATTTCATGCTTGGTTTTTACAGATGAACCCATCCAAGTCCCTAAACATCCTTTTCACTCTCTTTCCTCCTTGACATCCCTCGCCACCCCACCAGCAATCTCCTGACCTTTCTGAGGTTCTCTTCTGGGGTATGACAGCCTATTCACTCGTTCCTATCTTTGGCTATACTGAAAATAATCTTATAGATTTTTAGGAAAGTCTTATTTTCTCCACAGTCTGCTCAGCTCTCCTCATTTCTGGTTTTCCTAGGACCCATCATACTTAATGATGTTCTTTATTCGCTTCCTTTTTTCTCTATATTCACTTATTGGATTGTCTTCATTATGTACATAGTGCATTAGTACGCTCTCACCATAAAAGTGAAAATGATACAAAAGACATGAGAGAAAGTGAAAGTTGCTCAGTTATAGCCAACTCTTTGCGACCCCATGAACTGTACAGTCCATGGAATTCTCCAGATCAGAATATTGGAGTGGGTAGCCCTTCCCTTCTCCAGGAGATCTTCACAATCCAGGGACTGAACTCAGGTCTCCCACATTGCAGCTGGATTCTGGACCACCTGAGCCACAAGGGAAGTCAGAGAATACTGGAGTGGGTAACCTATCCCTTCTCCAGGAGATCTTCCCAGCCCAGGAATTGAACCAGGGTCTCCTGCATTGCAGGTGGATTCTTTACCAACTGAGCTATTAGGAAAGATACGAGAGCCCTGCATTAACCCATACAACCATTCATCTCTTCACAGTCAGCATTATTAACCAACACTTTTTTTATTTTTACTTCTACTCTACATTTCTTTATACTTCCCTTTCCTGAGAGTAAATGCCCTAAGGATGCACAGACTCCCTAGTAGCTCAGATGGTAAAGAATCCGCCTGCAATCTGGGAGACCTGGGTTCAATCCCTGGGTTGAGTAGATTGCCTGGAGAAGGGAACGGCTACCCACTCTAGTATTCTGGCCTGGAGAATTCCAAGGACTGTACAGTTGCAAAGAGTCGGACATGACTAGTGACTTTCACTTTCACAGATGCCCAGATTAAGTCTAAATTTCTTAGCCTTACCCACAAGATGGCATATTTCCCTCTCATCCTAATCTATTCCATTTCCTGCCATCAGCCTTGGACACACTAAACGCCCCCACAATATTCAAAATACGGCCTTATTATCACTTTTATGCTTACTTATATGCAGTCCCTGCATTATTAAATACCCTTTTTCCGTAATTCTGACTTCCTAAAATGGAGCTGGTCACTCTGTCCATATTAATACCTTCAAAGCTCCCTGTCTAGCCATCCACCACCACAATTATAATGTGTAAGATGATTGTTTGATGAACTCTCTCTTCTCTACAGGGTGTTACGTTTTTGAAGACAGAATATACCTTTCTCAGCTTTGTATTCCTGGCACCCAGGAAAGTGCCTGGCAAATCTAAGGTACCAAATAAATGTTGAATTCCCAAATGGGAGATAGAGAATGAAAGAATTTCTTTTGGGCAATATGGCCATAGAGTCTAGAGACATTGTCACAGTTCTAGAGGAAGACCACATTTTTCTGTGGGCTCTCTCTCACCCACTCACATCCCATGTGGCGGTCAGAATGATAGTTCACCAACTGCTGTCTTGCAGTTGTTGAAATTACACATGTCTAGGATATAATCACATCTTGTTAGTCCCTAAAACTTTGAACCTATTTTTCATTCTAGGTGACATGTCTGAATTCTGCAGATTTCCTTCTGGTGAGAACATTGAGTGCTTTAACACTTTGAGAGCAGGTGCTGAGCTGTTGTTATTCCAGGTCATGCAAAACAGAGATTCTACAAATTCAGAAGTAGTGAGATGGGGGTATGACTGGCAGCCTCCTGTGATGACTTCATGTTCAACTATAAAGAGGAGACCGTGTTCCAGTGAAAGAACAGAAGATGAAGTCATCATTTTTGGCTGTGTTTAGGAACTGAAGTTGTCCAACTATATAGTGGGATATTCAATATCTTAAGTATGACAGGGAATAAAACTGATTCATCAGATGCTAAGGAAGAAATGTAGCCCCTCATGTTTCAGAAGTGGCATTTCTCATGCTTCCTACTGTGCCTGCTTCCCTGGCATCCTATATTTCAGTGACTGAGGTTTCAAAGAAAGATTTGTCTTTAAAGGAATCCATGTGGTAAAAACTGTTATCAACACACAAAAGGGAAAAACTTTACAAGAGAGCAAAGGGTAATGCATGTAGCTTCATTCTAGTTCTGTTACTCAGTAGTCATCAGACCTTGGGCAACTTATATAATTGTTCTGTGGCCATCTTCTCATCGGTGAAATGGGGATACTAGTAATATATACCTCATGAAGTCATTAAGTTTAAATGAATAGATTTAACACGCACCTGTGTGTGTGCATGTTAAGTGTTTGTGCATTTCAGTTGCATCCAACTCTTTTTGACACAATGGACTGTAGCTTGCCAGGTTCCTCTGTCCAAGGGATTCTCCAGGTAAGACTACTGGAGTGGGTTGCCATGCCCTCCTCCAGGGGATCCTCTCATCCCAGGGATCCACTTGTGTCTCTCTGCAGGCAGATTTTTTTTTTACCACTGAGCCACCAGGGAAGCTTAAATAGATACATACAAAGCACGGAAGCTTAAATAGATACACATAAAGCACTTAATACATGGCACATAGTTATCTATTATAAGCTAGATACTTACATTACCCTTTTATTATTGAGCTTCCCTCATAGCTCTGTTAGGCAATGGCACCCCACTCCAGTATTCTTACCTGGAAAATCCCATGGGCGGAAGAGCCTGGTCGGCTGCAGTCCATAGGGTCGCTAAGTCAGACACAACTGAGCAACTTCACTTTCACTTTTCACTTTTACGCATAGAAGGAAATGGCAACTCACTCCAGTGTTCTTGCCTGGAGAATCCCAGGGATGGGGGAGCCTAATGGGCTGCACAGAGTCGGAAACAACTGAAGCAACTTAGCAGCAGCAGCAGCATAGCTCTGTCGGTAAAGAATCCACCTGCGATGCAAGAGACCCTGGTTCAATTCCTGGGTCGGGAAGATCTGCTGGAGAAGGGATAGGCTACCCACTCCAGTATTCNTTTTTACCACTGAGCCACCAGGGAAGCTTAAATAGATACATACAAAGCACGGAAGCTTAAATAGATACATATAAAGCACTTAATACATGGCACATAGTTATCTATTATAAGCTAGATACTTACATTACTCTTTTATTATTGAGCTTCCCTCATAGCTCTGTTAGGCAATGGCACCCCACTCCAGTACTCTTACCTGGAAAATCCCATGGGGAGGAGCCTGGTCGGCTGCAGTCCATAGGGTCGCTAAGTCGGACACAACTGAGCGACTTCACTTTCACTTTTCACTTTTACGCATANGCTTCCCTCATAGCTCTGTTAGGCAATGGCACCCCACTCCAGTACTCTTACCTGGAAAATCCCATGGGGAGGAGCCTGGTCGGCTGCAGTCCATAGGGTCGCTAAGTCGGACACAACTGAGCGACTTCACTTTCACTTTTCACTTTTACGCATAGAAGGAAATGGCAACCCACTCCAGTGTTCTTGCCTGGAGAATCCCAGGGATGGGGGAGCCTAATGGGCTGCACAGAGTCGGACACAACTGAAGCAACTTAGCAGCAGCAGCAGCAGCATAGCTTTGTCGGTAAAGAATCCATCTGCGATACAGGAGACCCTGGTTCAATTCCTGGGTTGGGAAGATCTGTTGGAGAAGGGATAGGCTACCCATTCCAGTATTCTTGGGCTTCACTTGTGGCTCAGCTGTTAAAGAATCCGCCTGCAATGTGGGAGACTGGGTTCTATTCTTGCATTGGGAAGGTCCCATGGAGAAGGGAAAGGCTACCCACTCCAGTATTCTGTCCTGGAGAATTCCATGAACTGTGTAGTCCATGGGGTCACAAAGAGTCAGATATGACTGAGCAACTTTCACTACATTATTCTTTTAGATAATGTATGTATAACCATTAAGAGTTAGATCTGTGGATTATGATCAATGTAGGCTTGCATCATAACCATTTAATAGCTTTTTGGACTTGGCAAATTAATTAACTGCTGATTCTGAATTTTCTCATCTGTACAGTGGAAATGATAAAAGCATCTAAAGGACAGGACTTTTGTGAAACTTAAATGATATAGCATATGGAATTGTCTGGCATGATTCCTAGTATATCTGAGTGCTCGTTAATAACATTTATAATACGCTCCATGTATCATTCAGTAACTGAGACTCTACAGATAAAAAAATTCATCATCTTAAAGAATCCCAGTCTAGGATGGGAAGCGAGAAGATGGTTTTGGTGCAGGATGTAATTGGTTTCATTTCCTCTGATATGGCCCATCCAAATCAGTGGTGGGAGAGAGGGAGAAGAAGGACACAGCTATACATGGAATCCTTCCATTTAAACCTATTTGCAGGTCAAGATCAATTCAGGCAAACAGAAGGTGATATGGATACAGGCTGTGCAGAGTAATGGAAAGATTTATATGTTGAGACTATGGGGAATGTTTCTGATATCTAAGTTATCATAACCTGGGTCAAATAGCACTGGCCATCTGGACTTCAGTAGAATATAAAGTTAGATAATATTTCTGATTGATACATTCTTGAGCTCATGTTTTTATATAATTTTGAATAATGAACTCTGAGCATAGTAATTTTTCTGTACAGCATAACAATCAAATATTCTAATTTGATAATTGTCCCGGATGAAAATCTTTCCAGATGAAAATCTACTAATTCTACTTCCCAGCATTAGTAGAGTAAATAAAACCTAACCAGTGTTTCAAGCTGTTATCATAGATGAGTTTTTCAACCTGACATCATTATTACCAATCGTTTCTGATTTCAATTTCAGCTACAGAAGGCAGTTCTGTGCTGGTTCAGATTTACCCACACATTAATGGAGTCTCATTTTAGACTCATTTTATGTCACTATTTGCATTCTCCTCCAAGTCCTTCTCTGATGCTCCAAGACTCTGCTCAGTCTAGTGTAAGCAAAGGCTGGCTAAAGCAGAGTATTAAGGTGGTTTTCTTGTTGTTTTAGTTGCTAAGCCGTGTCACACTGTTTTGTGACCCCATGGATTGTGGCCTGCCAGGATCTTCTGTCTGTGGAATTCCCAGGGAAGAATACTGGAGTGGTTGCCACTTCCTTCCCCAAAGGATCTTCCTTGACAGAGATTAAACCCTTGTCTGCAATCTCTCCTGCACTGCAGGCAGATTATCACTGAGCCACCAGGGAAGTGTTGATGCCCCCTAAATGACCTTCAATTAATGGAGACTGTGAAGAAGTAAACACTCTGGATTTCTGTTCTGTTAATGGAAAATTCTTGGGCGTATTCTGTGCGTTTCTCTGGAGATCATGGGGGTGACAAGCCCCCAGTGCCCACAGGGTAACTTTGCTACGTCACTTCCTATTGACACTTCTGTGCTCTGCTTCTTCCTTCTTGCTTTCTGGGGTCATTATCCAGCTAAATTACAGCTTAAGTCTCCTCTTTTGACAGAATTTGAATGAAAGTACTTGAGATCATCATTCCAAACAATGGCAGCTGCAATTCTGGAGACTGCATACAGACTTGACCTGCATCCAGATTTCTCAGGAGGCAGGTAGAGAAAGTGAAGTCGCTCAGTGGTGTCCAGCTCTTTGCGACCCCATGGACACCAGCCTCCTCCATCCATGCAGATTTAGCTGGTACGATCCAGGTTCCAGTGGGTCCTAATTATTTTTAATTAACTTTTTAATTAAAAGATAATTACTTTACAGAATTTTGTTGTTTTCTGTCAAACCTCAACACGAATCGGCCATGCTGATTGCAGTATACATATACGACCTCCCTCTCGTCTCCCTCCCCATCCCACCCCTCTAGGTTGTTACAGAGCCGCTGTTTGAGTTTCTTGAGATATACAGGAAATTCCTGTTGGAAATCTATTTTACATGTGGTAATGTAAGTTTCCATGTTACTCTCCTCATACATCTCACCCTCTCCTCCCCTCTCCTCATGTCCATAAGTCTATTTTCTATGTCTGTTTCTCCATTGCCCTGCAAATATATTCTTTAGTACCATTTTTCTAGATTCCATATATGTGTTAGTATACAATATTTATCTTTCTCTCTCTATCATCCCAGTTTGAAGTCGTGGAGCATGTTTTCTCATTTTCTTAGGAACAGACTCATTCTTTTATGTAGTCTTCCTTGTCTTCAGAATTTATCAGCAAATACAGAGCTAAAGAAGCCTGGTTTTCTTACCACTATGAAAATAAATTCTCCCTCATAAAATCAATTATATATCATTGGCTTTATTCAAAGTTTTGCCTATAATTTCTTTATCACTAAAGTAACAAACATAAGCACCTCAGTGTGCATCTTATTACTCATAACAATAACAATAAAATCATTTCCATTTGCTCAGTTTCTCTCTTATACAGGATCTATGCTAATTGCTTTACGCATTATATTTCTAATTCTTTTAACAATTCACATGAAAAATGAATTTTAGTTATAAAACTGAATTTGCTGCTAAGTTGCTTCAGTTGTGTCCGACTCTGNGCAATGATTTTTGATTATTAATTGCCTTCAGTTAATTGGCTTTATTTCTAAACAATGGCTGTATTTAATAAGCAATTTACAGAATTTCTGAAAATTTAATACCCAGCTCTTCTGAACAAATATGAGCCAGCTCCAGCACACCACTGTCTCCCAATCAGTCATCTCATTTCTGCCTTTATTAAAATTATAGCCCTATACCACATACATATAAAAAAGGGTAAAGATTTTATTAAATATTATACAAAAAGAAATATTGCATTCATTATGAAAGTAGATTAAATTTTATTATATCTATTATCCAAGGTAGAAAATTGAGAAATAACTCAAGAATACTAAAATATTTCATAAACTAAAACAGAATGTAAAACCACAAATAACAAAGTCCTGTTGTGTTTTTTAACAGATATTAGATCAAAAGAAAAAGAAACTGACATCTTGAATAAACTTCAGACTCAGAAATCTTAAGTTGTGAGTCAATGTTCCTCAAGCTAGCTCTGTTTCCTGTATGTTCTGGTCAAGATCTACTGCACTGCAGGTGTAGGTTTTTTCCGGAAAATAAGGAAGTGATAATAGGTAAACTGGAAGGTCTCATCTAGTTTTAAAGTTTTCCATTGTGATTTAAAAAAAAAACAAAAACTTTCTGCATGTCTTTGAGTATAGCTTTTCTGAACTTCTTATTTTCAGCTTACAAAAAGGATGTCAGTAATGAAATAGGTTCTCAATAAATGATTTGGTGGGGACTTATCTGATGGTTCAGTGGCTGAGACTCTGAGCTCCCAAAGCAAGGGGCCCAGGTTTGATCCCTGGTCAGAGAACTAAACCCCACAGGCTTCAACTAAGAGCTTGCATGCCTCAAGCCTCAACTAAAAGATTCCATGGCCACAATGAAGATCCTGTGTGCCGCAACTAAGACCTGGCACAAATAAGTAAATAAGCCAAATAAGCAAATAAATACTGAAAAAAAACACTATTTGTTTAATTTATGTTAAGTACTTTCACTAGGTATAATATTACTGTTATTGTTGCTGACATGTATATTATTGCCTTATGTGTTTATGTTTCCTCCCAAAACTCTTAGGTTTGTGAAAAGCAAATTTTAAGAGAGAGAGAGGCAGGGAGCATGAAGGTCTACAGTCTTAGAGGGGCATCATATCTGAGTCTAAAGTAAGGTGAAGATTACTATTTGTAATAGCCTTGGACATGAATATCCAAGTAATGTCTCTGAGTCTCCATGTTGTCAGGTCTTTAGAATGTTTTGAGAATTAAATGAACTAAATCACTTAATAGGCTTTCAAGAAATGGTAGCTAAAATATATATACTTTTTCTGTATCCAAAGCACCTAACACTATGCTTGGCTCATATTAAAAACGTATTGTTTGCTGAACACATACGTGAATGCAAGAGTGAATAAAATGAGACATTCAAGCTATGAATTAGATAATTAGTTCATCATGCCTAGAACTGGTCCAGATGTCCCTTTAGATCTGCAGTCACTCATCTTTGTGAACTGTGAAGAATGGAGTACAAGTTTTGAGATACTTTGATATTTCTATAAATCCATTTTCTGAATTTTAATTTTCTCCATTGATAAAACCAAACTTAAAAGACCTGAAATCTAGGGTGCTTTCAAATTCTGAAGCCCATCCAGATTCTATTCTATACTTTTAATCATAATCACTAATGTAAAGAACTCAAATAGCACTTTACAAGTCATTTTGGTACCTACTGATATTTATAAACATTAGTCAAGAACCTAGATGTCCATGGACAGAGGAATGAATAAAGACATGGTATATATATATATATGACTGAATATTGCTATATATATATATATATATATGACTGAATATTGCTCAGTCATAAAAGAAGAACAAAATAATGTTATTTGCAGCAACATGGATGGAGCTAGACACAGTCATATTGCGTAAAATAAGTCAGATGGAAAAAGACAAATGTCTTAAGATATCACTTATATGTGGTATCTTAAGAAAGGGTATAAATGAACTTATTTACAAAATAGAAATAGAGTCACAAATATAATAAATAAACTTATGGTTACCAGAGGGGAAGGAGGGAAGAATAAATTGGGAGACTAGGACTGACATATATACACTACTACATATAAAACAGATAACTAATAAGGACCTAGCATATAGCACAGGGAACTCTACTCAGTACTCTATAATCACCTATATAGGAAAGAATCAGAAAAGAAGTGAATATATGTACATATATAACTGATTCACTTTGCTGTATAGCAGAAAATATATCAACTATACTCCAACAAAAATTAAAACAAAATAAACAGATAAAAATTTTGAAAAAAAAAAAAAAAAAGTACCATCTTCCAGGTTTCCACAGAATGAATGTTCAATCTATAGAAATCAGTGGGGTCAGAGAGTTTTAGTCATTTTATGAGTAGTAGACATCTAACAATGTGGTCAAAACTACAAACTGACATCCCAGAAAAGTGTCCATTTTACAACAGCTCAATCTGCAATTTCAGAGGCCTTACAAAAACCACAGGTTAGGTTAAAATCATTCAANCAGAGAATTTAGTCATTTTATGAGTAGTAGACATCTAACAATGTGGTCAAAACTACAAACTGACATCCCAGAAAAGTGTCCATTTTACAACAGCTCAATCTGCAATTTCAGAGGCCTTACAAAAACCACAGGTTAGGTTAAAATCATTCAATGTACACAGATGTGCTCATTTTACACAGGAAAAAAATGAATTCCAAAAATCTCTTGGTAATCAAATTTTGATCCCAACTTTACATACTCAAGGCTATGGTTTTTCCAGTGGTCACGTATGGATGTGAAAGTTGGACTGTGAAGAAGGTTGAGCACCGAAGAATCGATGCTTTGGAGCTGTGGTGTTGAAGAAAACTCTTGAGAGTCCCTTGGACTGCAAGGAGATCCAGCCAGTCCATTCTGAAGGAGATCAGCCCTGGGATTTCTTTGGAAGGAATGATGCTAAAGCTGAAGCTCCAGTACTCTGGCCACCTCATGCGAAGAGCTGACTCACTGGAAAGACTCAGATGCTGGGAAGGATTGGAGGCAGGAGGAGAAGGGGAGGACAGAGGGTGAGATGGCTGGATGGCATCACTGACTTGATGGACGTGAGTCTGAGTGAACTCCGGGAGATGGTGATGGACAGGGAGGCCTGGCACACTGCGATTCATGGGGTTGCAAAGAGTCAGACACGACTGAGCGACTGAACTGAACTGCACTGAACTGAGACCAATTAAGAGTAAGAAAAATACTTCACCTTTATTTATTCTTTCCCCAATCCTCCTTTTTTCTTCATGTAGAAAAAATATTTTCATTTAAGCATCTTACCTATATTATTTTTTCTTTATGTTGAAGGTGAAAGTTAAGGTCAGTCAGTCATGTCCAGCTCTTTGCCGACCCCATGGACTGTAGTCCGTGGAATTCACCAGACCAGAATACTGGAGTGGGTAGCCTATCTCCCTTCTCCAGTGGATCTCCCTGATTCAGGAATCAAACCAAGGTCTCCTGCATTGCAGGCAGATTATTTACCAACTGAGCTATGAGGGAAGCCCCTTCTTCTATATTAAGAATTTCTGTTAACATTTCTTGCAGGCAGGTCTGATGGCAATGAATTCCTTTAGTTTTTTTTATGTCTGGTTATGTCTGAAAAAAACCTTTTTCTTTCGCTTTTGAAGGATACTAGATGTAGAATTCTAGGCTTGCAGTTTTTGCCAGCACTTTCAGTATTTCACTCCACTTCTTGCCTGAATGATTTCTGAGAGGTGTATTGCAACTGTTATTCCTGTTTCTCTATAGGAAAGAAGATTCTCTCCATGTCCCCTGCCCCCTCAGGGTCTGTCAAGATTTTCTCTTTGTCTTTGGTTTCCTACAACTTAAATATGATATTTTTAAGGGGTGGTGGTGATGGTGTGTGTGTTTGGTCTTTGGCATTTATCCTGCTTCTTGTTCTTTCAGATTCTGAGATCTGCCATTCTTTGTTCCACTGATTTGAGAAAGTTCTCAACCATTATTGCTTTAAATATATATATATTTTTTTCTATTCGGTTTTCTTTTCCGGTATTCTAATTATAAATATGTTACATGTTCTGACATTATTTCACATTTCTTGGATGATCTGTTTTTTGGATTTTTATTTTCATTTGTTTCCTCCTTGAATTTCAGTTTGAGAAGATTCTTTTGACATCTTCTAGTTCACTGCTTCTTTCCCTGGCTGTGGGCTATTGGTGAGTATACTGATGAACCCATAAAAGGTATTGTTCATTCTTGTTCTACTGATTTTTTGATTATTTTTTTTAAGACTATTTTTTAGAGTGGTTTCAGGTATAGGGCAAAACTGAGCAGTAAGTATAGAAGTTTTCCACCTATTCCTATATATGCACAGTCTCTCTCATTATCAACGAGAATACATACGCACCATGGTGAACTTAACTTGGAACATTATCACTTGAGCCCATAGTTTATATTGAAGTCTGCTTTTGGTGGTGTACCTTCTATGAGGTGGAGCAAATATATAATGATAAGTATCCACCATTATAGTACCATACAAAATACTCTCGTTTCTCTAAAAATTTTCTGTGCTTTGCCTCTTCTACCTTCCCTCCTCAAAAATCCTGGTCACCACTGATTCTCATCATATTTTCACAATTTTGTGTTTGCTAGAATGTTATGTAGTCGAAATCATACATTATGTCACCTTTTAGGTTGGCTAATTTCACTTGGTATATGCATTTAAAATTCCTCTGTGCCTTTCCATATTTTGATAGCTCATTTCTCTTTAGCATTTAATAATATTCCATTGCCTGAATATACCACTGTTTATCAATTCACCTACTGAAGGACATCTTGGTTGTTCTCAGTTTTTGACAATTTCATGAATAAGACTAATGTAAAACTGTTGTAAACATGCCTATGCAGATTTTTGTGTGCATATACATTTTGAAACATTGGGGAAAAATACAGATGAGCACAATTGCTGGATCGTGTTTTAAGAGAATGCTTAGTTTTGTAAGAAACTGCCAAACTATCTTCCAGAGTGGTTGTATCATTTTTGTATTTCCACCAGCAAGGAAGGAAAGTTCATGCTGCCTCCTATTTTTTGCCAGTATTTGGTGCTGTGTTTTGCTTTTGAGCCATTCAGAGAGATGTGCAGTGGTATCTCATTGTTTTCATTTTCAACTCCACAATAACATATAATGTTGACCATCTTCATATATGTCTAATTGCCATCTGTATGTCTTTTCTTTGTGAGGTATCTGTTTAGGATTTTTACCCACTTTTAATCAGGTTATTCACTTTAATACTGAGCTTTAAGAGTCACTGGTATATTTTAGATAACAGTCCTTTATCAGATGTGTCTTCTGCAAATATTTTCTCCTAGTCTGTGCCATGTCTTCTCATCTTTTGGGGGCATTGTCTTTCACAGAGTGGAAGTTTTAATTTTAATGAAGTCCAGCTTAGCAATTATTTAATGAATCATGCCTTTGGTCTTCTAAATAATAATTCATTCCCATACCAAGGTCATTTAGATTTTCTCCTGTTGTTTTCTAGAGGTTTCACAGTTTTAAGCTTTACATTTAGGGCTATGATGCATTTTGAGTTAATTTTTATAAAAAGTGTAAGGTCTGTGTCCAGAACATTTTTTTTTTCTCTTGTACATATGGATGTTTGTCTATCTTAGCACCATTTGTTGAAAGATTATCTTTGCTCCATTGCATTACCTTCGTGTGCATGCATGCTAACTTACTTCAATCATGTCCCACTCTTTGCGACCCTATGGACTGTAGCCCACCAGGCTCATGGACTGTAGCCCACAAGTCCATGGGATTACAGAGAACACTTTATTTCACAACAGCTTCTCTTCCCTTTCCTTTCAATGGGGCTCAGATCCTCATAGTGAGGTTCCAGGTAGAAGCCCAGAAAAGTCTGGGTTCAAGTAGAAGTCTAGGAAAGTATGGGTCCCTTCTAAGACTGTAGAGCAGTCTGGTAAGCTAGTGTACACTGCCTCAACTAAAGTGATCACTTAATTAATTAAATAATCCACCACTTTATGAAATTTCCTGTAGCTAAACAGATCTCTACTGTGTCTCTCTCTGACGTGAACTTGTCTTCAGGTTTTATGGTGGCTGCTTGTTTTTCAACCCCATTTTTCTAATGGGTACAATAAAAGATTTTGATTTTTCAGTCCAGCTTTGTCTTATAAGAGAAGTTACATCCTCTGAGCTCCCTGTGTATTGAAGGTAAATTAATACAGTAGTCTCTCTAATTTTTAAAGATTTTGTAGAAGCAGATATCTTAACTTCCATTTAATTGTGTTCCAATAGACTAAAGATGGGTTTCCCTGGTGGCAGGAAGTAAAGAATCTGCCTGCAATGTGGGAGACCCAGGTTCGATCTCTGGGTCAGGAAGATCCCCTGGAGAAGAGAATGGCAACCCACTCCAGAATTCTTATCTGGGGAATCCCATGACCAGAGGAACCTGGTGGGCTACAGTCCATGGAGTGGCAAAGAGTCAGACATGACTGAGTAGCTAATACTTTGACTTTGAGACGAAAGAAAGAAAGAAAGAAAGTGAAATTGCTCAGTTGTGACCGACTCTTCGCGACCCCATGGACTGTAGCCTACCAGGCTCCTCTGTCCATGGGATTTTCCAGGCAAGAGTACTGGAGTGGGTTGCCATTTCCTTCTCCAGGGGATCTTCCCAACCCAGGGACCGAACCCAGGTCTCCCACATTGTAGACTGATGCTTTACCATCTGAGCCACCAGGGAAGCCCTTGAGACTAAATATGGCTTTAAAAATTATGACAATATTACTTTCACTTCCACAAATTCTGTAAGTCTATAAGAACATTAACTATGAAATTTCTTGCTAACTAATTATGATTTCTTGCTTGAAATCAGTATAAAATTCATTGCAGGGAGCTACATTTCAAGAGCTATCACATGATCTTTCTATTCAGGTGTTCTCAGTGGAATATAAAAGCAAAAATTTGGCTTCTCTCCACTAATTCAATTAAGATCCCTTCTAGCTCATCAAGCTGAGCAAAAACTTATATTGAGGGCATGAGACAATGGAAAATAAGAGGACATGACATGAAAGAGTGGGCCTGGGAAATTTTATGTTGAAAAAGCAGAGACATTACTTTGCCAACAAAGGTCCGTCTAGTCAAAGCTATGGTTTTTCTAGTAGCCATGTACAAATGTGAGAGTTGGACCATAAAGAAAGCTGAGAACAGAAGAATTGATGCTTTTTGACTGTGGCATTGGAGAAGACTCTTGAGAGTCCCTTGGACTGCAAGGAGATCCAACCAGTCCATCTTAAAGGAGATCAGTTCTGGATGTTCATTGGAAGGACTGATGTTGAAGCTGAAACTCCAGTACTTTGGCCACCTCATGCGAAGATCTGACTCATTGGAAAAGACCCTGATGCTGGGAAAGATTGAGGACAAGAGGAGAAAGGGACGAGAGAGGATGAGATGGTTGGATGGCATCATCGACTTAATGGACATGGGTTTGGGTGGACTCCAGAGTTGGAGATGGACAGGGAGGCCTGGCATGCTGCGGTTCATGGGGTCGCAAAGAGTTGGACACGACTGAGTGACTGAACTGAACTGAGTGTGAGTTGAAATCTCAGTACATGAAATTTCTAAATAAGTAGGTAATTAATGCAAATATGAAAGGACTTTGTGATTTCTACATTTTCCAACTTATTCTATTGACCATTTTTTAGGATTTTTTTTAGATAAATTTTTTTTAAAGCCATTGGAACATTGACATATCTGAGAATTCTAGTCTCTTGCAAAGTAAACATTGATAATATATCTCTCCCACAAAGATTCAGCTGAAAAATACTTCTTAAAATTACTTGTCAACTCAATGGACATGTGTTTGAGCAATCTCTAGGAGAGAGTGAAGGACAGAGAGTCCTGGAGCACTCCAGTTCATGAGGTGACAAAGAGTTGGACATGACTTAGTGACTGAACAACGGCAAAATTATTTTATTCAAAAATAACACACACACACACACACACACACACACACACACACACACACATATATATGCTGTGCTGTGCTCAGTTGCTTCAGTCATGTCCAACTCTTTGCAACCCTATGGACTGTAGCATGCCAGGCTCCTCTGTCCATGGGATTCTCTGGGCAAGAATACTGGAGTGAGTTGCCGTGCCCTCTTTCAGGGGATCTTCCCAACTCAGTCTCCTAAGTCTCCTGCATTGCTGGCAGATTCTTTACCTGCTGAGCCATCAGGAAGCCTAATAGCTTTGTACCCTTTAGTAAATATTCTAAATAATAACTTCGGATACTTTCATGTTCTAATATCAAAGCTAGTAAACAAAATAATCATACTTTATTTCTAAAATAAGTAATTTTCCTGTCCTATAGCATATTAAAGAAAATACAACATCTTCTTTCATATACATTTTCACTTTAATAATCTATATTTTCACTTTGTCATGAACGAATTCTTGTCATTTGTTTATTTGAAATAATAAATTGAAAAATCAAAACCTTCACATTAACATTTTTTTTACTTAAGTAAATATTTCTTATGTTCAGTTGGATACTTCGACTGGTTTTGTACTTCAGGACACATTGCTGGCAAATGGAGCTCATGCTTTCCCAGGTTTAGCTAATAAGCACAAAGTTGCCTCAAATAAACGGGAGATTATATATATAGCATTTTCTACATATAACAAGTGTACTTCCCAGGTAGCACCATGGTATTGAATCCACTGGCCAATGCAGGAGACTCAAGAGATGGAGTTTCAACCACTGGGTCAGAAAGATAGCTTGGAGTGGGAAATGACAACCCAATTCAGTATTATTGCCTGGAAAATTCCATGGACAAAGGAGCCTGGGGGAGTTAGAGGCCACAGGGTAGCAAAGAGTCATACATGACTGAGCAGGCACACACACAACTGAACACAAACACACACTCACATTAACAAGAAACATGCATAAATAGAGGATCTAATCATTATTTGATTATTTAATCTCTTTAGCCCTAGGGAAAGGTGGGCTTAAATTCAACCATTTCTTCCCCAAGCACGAAGAATCACATGAAAGACTTGAGATGCTTCTCTCTAACATACTCTTTTGGAGTTAAAATAACAAAGACTCAGAATGTGTTTATATTTAATTCCTTAAAAATACAAAACTTATAGACAACTAGACAAGCATCTTATAAAGGAAACATTGGAGCAAAAGCTTTAAGAAAATTACAAGAATTTATGCTTAATAATTACAGCTCATAAAAGCTATCATACCATATATCCAAAAAGGTCTAGTGAAAGTAGATTCAACAGAGACTTTTGGAAATTAGGCTATTTTAATTTTATAATGCCTTCCCAGGTGGCTCAGTGGTAAAGAATTTGCCTGCCAATGCAGGAGATGTGGGTTTGATACCTGGGTCAGAAAGATCCCCTGGAGAAGGAAATAGCAACCTACTCTATCATTCTTGCCTGGGAAAATCCCAAGGACAGAGGAACCTGGTGGGCTACAGTCTATGAGGTCTCAAAGAGTTGGACATGATTTAGCAATTGAGCAGTCATGCAATTAATAATAAGAACATCATCACTGCCACCACAACCAGCAGGTACCATGATTTGAAAAGAAATCTATGCTTGTTATGATTCAACTGGCCTACATTTAGCAGATAATTATTGAAAAGAATTTTAGGAGAATTATATATGGTAGCTATAATAGTGCCATATAATGGGACAACTCAGAAACTGAGAAATAACATGAAATGCCTTTTGTGAATAAAGCAAAAATAAACTTGATCTCATCGGCAAAGTCACAAAAAAGACAGAAATGATATCAGGACAAAAACAGAGTGAAATCTAATCATTTATATTAACATATCTCAAGGAAACATGTGTAACCGAGATAGGGTAAAGAATTTGTTGTTCATTGTCAGGGCTGAGGAGCAAGAAGAGACAGTATGTTCTACTGGATCTTCAGCTCCATCCTGGCACATGTATATTCTGGCCCAAGAACCCAGTTATCTATATAGTTCTTTCAGTGTGTTTATCTTTATGGAGTTAACTGTATGGAGATGGATATATCAAGCTATCAAATTATCCACTGACCTCCATTTTTCTGCTATGGCATATTCATCAAGCAACATCCTGAATCTATTTGCTATTATATATAATATGTCTACAAGAGAAAAATATGCTCATCAGCCAACAGTATTCAAGATGGCCGTATTTCCCACTATAAGAGATGATACAATGGCTTTCTCCTTTTCATCATCAATCCTAGTGTTAACCAGGAAATGATCTTGTGCTAAAACATCCGCTCTCTAAGCTTTCAAGTTTGAGAGCTAGGTTTGCGTTGACATATATTCACTTAGGTAATGCCATGCTGTGGAAACCAGATGCCCTTCTATGGCTGACAGCCAAGCCCCAAATAAGGTCCTTTTCTAAAAAGTTCAACACTTCTATTAGTCATCTTTGGATCATTGATCTAAAGTAGTAGTATCACAGTATAAAGCATCATCAATTCTCATTCAGAAAAATAGCCGCAGACGGGTCTCTACAGACTGTTTCCCACATAGCACACAGCCAAAGTCATCCTTTAAACTATAAGACAATAACATTCTTATGAGAGAAAGTCAACTCTTCTTTACATCTACACTCTGCAGCCCTGCTCCCTAACAATTGATCTCATCTCTTATCTCCCCATTTTGCCCACTCTTTTCCAGCCACTACAGTATGCTTGGAAATCTGGGGGAATTCTCTCTCCCTCAGATTTCTTCCTTATTTTCTTCAGATCTCTCTACTCAAAGGTCACTTTGTCTAAGAGGACTTATTAGATGGCATCCTATTTATTGTAGCACTCCCTCCAAACCTGTCATTATCACTAAATACCCCTTATCCTGCCTCAGGTTTATGCAGAGACTCAGCCCTACCCAACATATCATGGGCTTATTTGTGAACTAAAGATATCAGTTCCATGACAGTAAGGATGAGTTTTTGCTCATTAGTGCCTGGAATAGGACTTGATGCATAGATGGTACCCAGTACATTTTTTAAATCAAAAGTTGCAAGAGAAATGTTTAATAATAAAGGATACTTGTTTAGCTTCTAGGAATCTGATCCTATCTTTGCCCTCAGATTCTTTATCTATAAAATGCAACTAATAATAACTTTGTGGTTCAAATACTACATTTGAAACCTACATTTGAAACTACATTTAATTTTTGCATAATTAAACCCCAAACAATTAAAAGAGATTTGGACAAACAAGGTATCCAGGCTTTTCACACTGACCAGCTGTGTAACTTTGAATCGCAATCTTTTTAAGTCTCATAGCCCTGATGAAAGAAAAAGAAGCTTCTTTTTTTCCATCAGATTTTTTTCACTCATTTTAAAGAAATTGTATCTTAGTATCAGGAAAAGCATCCCTGAGTAAGGATTATTTTATTAACTACTTCTCCATAATTCATTCAATCAGCCAGTTATTTACTAAGCATCCACATGTTCCAGACTCTTTTCTAGGTTTTTCAGGTAAATCAGGTCACAAAGTCATCAAATATCCTGCCCTCATGGAACTTACCTTTCACTATGGAGAGACAGGTATGAAACAACAAACATAAGTAAATGAAGTAGCATTTTGGAAGGTGATGTGTTTTATAAGAACAAAATAGTAGAGTGAGAAACTGAGGCTTAGAAATGTGGAAGCGAAGAGGTTGAGGTTGCAATTAATTAAGAGACCATGACATGTGAACACACATTATCACTGAAAGAATTCTCTTCCTCCTTGTCCTTTCTCTCTCTCTCTTTTTTTTTTTGATCAAAAACTTGATATTATAAATATATTTTGCTTAAAATTATAGAAACTATGTAGTTCCACTGGAATAGTAATTTTAACAATAAATATTTGAAGAAATATTGTTGTAAAAACCTTTGAAATTGGTTATTTAATTTTTTCATGCAGAAATCTGTAAGCTTCTTATGAAATGGATAGTACTTCATCTCATAGTACTACTTTCTTTAAACAAAACACTATTTCCACTGCAAATGAAATAAATAGTAATATCTTTAAAACTCATACCTATTCTTTAGTTCAGTTGTTCTGAAACTTGTGGTTTTTGGTGCAAACTTTTCTATTCTTAGAAACTACTAAAGCAAGGGGGTGGGTGGAGAAAAGGCAGAAAGACAGAGGTGTTTTTTAATATAAGAAAAGGTCCCATTATTTTGGGACCTTTTCGGATTTTGCCTTGCTATGGGGGAGCTGCATGCACAATGATGAGGCAACTCTACCTTGGAGGATCAGAAAAATGGCAAAAGGGAGGTTAGGTTTCCTAAGAACAACCACATAAAGACTGAAATGACTTTCTAGGCAAACACAATCAATTGATCCTCTCTGTCCGCTTTCTGAATTGTAGTATGTGACTAGAAAAACCACCAAGGAAGACATGTTGAGCTGAGCCCTCTAAGAGAGAAGTCATTGAAATTAGCTTGTGGGTCCTATTTAATGGCTTTGGCCAACCATTTATCAAAGAGCTGAGGAATACAAAGAAGTAAGTAATTTTTCAACACAGTTATTCACAGTGTCACCAAGGGTTTCCCTGGTGGCTCAGATGGTAAAGAATCTGCCTGAAATACAGGAGACCCAGGTTTGATTCCTAGGTCAGGAAGATTTCCTGGAGAATAGAATGGCTACCCATTCCAGTATTCTTTCTTACCTGGAGTATTCCATGGACAGAGGAACCTGGGGGGCTACAGTCCATGGGTTCGCAAAGTCAGACACAACTGAGCGACTAACACTTTCACATTTATAATGTTAGAAAATTTTAATGCTCCAGTAAAGACTAGATTTTGGGGATGTGCCTAATTAAGAAAAATTCCAGAATGACAGTGCACTCATTTTTAGCCAGAAGTCTTGAACTGAAGAACCATATCATTTTGGTTGCTATCTGGTTACAGTGACCCTCCTCCATGAGTACAAAAAACTATCCACGTACAAGCTGGCATGGAACACACTGGTGTCTATTTGTCAGGACTTCTGGAGTTCCTGGAAGTGACAAAATGTGACACAAACACTATAATTTATAGTCTGTCCCTGTTCAACGAAAAGGATCCTTGGGCTGAAGCTGCCAAGAGTAGTATTAGTTACCCAATCTGACAATTTCATTTCAGGGTTCTCGTTGGTTGAGACCAAATAGAGTTCTTTAGGCAATGAAAATCATGACCCTCCCTTAGGACTTGGTCTTTCAGACCCCAACTGCCTCTGGTTTCCAGTAGTGTTTGCACTACACATGTTCTCAGATGGTTTGGCATGACAAACAAATATATTTTATCCACAAGGGTTGCATAGACTATGGATGTGGCCATAGCACCTCCAGTCTCAAACCCAATTCATTTGCCTTTTTCACTTCCTTCAACTTTCCCCTCTGAGATTTATTTCTGTTGCTATATGGATATGAATTCCAATATGTCAGGTTCCTGCCTGCCTTCTATCTCCTATTTGGTCCTTTATTTGATCTGAAACAATGTATCAAGTGATGGAAAGATGGATAAGGAGAAAAAAATGGATATGGATAACACAATCATAAAAGTGTAGAACAAAAACATTCCAACTGAAATAAACAATTGTCAAATACCTATTAAGTCCACTACTTAGTGTTAGACATGGTATTGACTATTTATTCAGAAATAAGTAAGAACTTAGCTATTTAAGTAAGTAAATATAAATACCTTTAGAGAAGCATACAGTTCTATGGTGTATCAGAAAAGAAAAATAAAACATTATTTGTGATGATAAAAAAAGCTTTATTCACTCATTCATTTATTATGCATTTGTAAAGTATCTACCTACTCAAGGAATAACAAAGTAAACAAGACTATATCTCCCCTTGAAAGTTTTATAAGTAAGTGCTCAAAGTTCAGTGGCATCAGAATCTCCTGAAAAATATGTTAAAATACAGGTTGCTGGGCCAAAATTCCAGCTTTTTTGGATTTGATAGGGCTCACACACAGAGAAGGCAATGGCACCCTACTCCAGTACTCTTGCCTAGAAAATCCCATGGATGGAGGAGCCTGGTAGGCTGCAGTCCATGGGGTCGCGAAGAGTGGGACCCAACTGAGCGACTTCACTTTCACTTTTCACTTTCATGCATTGGAGAAGGAAATGGCAACCCACTCCAGTATTCTTGCCTAGAGAATCCCAGGGACGGTGGAGCCTGGTGGGCTGACATCTATGAGGTCGCACAGAGTCGGACACGACTAAAGCGACTTAGTAGCAGCAGCAGCAGCAAGGCTCACACAAGGCCTGAGAATCAGCATTTCTATCACATCCCCAGGTGCTGCCATTGCTCTGTTTTCAGGATTATGGATGGAGAACTACTTGGCTAGACCAATACTTGTCAAATTTAGTGTTCATAACTTTATCCTACTTGAGTTCTCATTAAGATGCAAATTTTCATTTAATAGGACTGATGTAGGACCCCAAATTCTGTAATATTCCAGGTGCCTCACTTTGAGTAGTGAAGGTCTAATAAGTGAACAGACACTTGTAAGGAAATATGTACAAAAGACACTATGAACTGTAATTGAGACAAACTTTGAAGAGAGAGGTTTTTTGCAGGGAAGCCTGTAAGAGTAAACATACAGTTCAAGTTCAGTGAAGGCTGGGAGTGTGAGAGTGGTGAAGAGACAATAGATTTTGAGCAGGAACAGAAGTGTGAGGTGGTATGATTTGGGACTGTAATAACTTCAGATAACGAAGAAGTCCGAGACCTAGTTACGTGGGTCAGTAACTAGAGCNACATCTATGGGGTCGCACAGAGTCGGACACGACTAAAGCGACTTAGTAGCAGCAGCAGCAGCAAGGCTCACACAAGGCCTGAGAATCAGCATTTCTATCACATCCCCAGGTGCTGCCATTGCTCTGTTTTCAGGATTATGGATGGAGAACTACTTGGCTAGACCAATACTTGTCAAATTTAGTGTTCATAACTTTATCCTACTTGAGTTCTCATTAAGATGCAAATTTTCATTTAATAGGACTGATGTAGGACCCCAAATTCTGTAATATTCCACGTGCCTCACTTTGAGTAGTGAAGGTCTAATAAGTGAACAGACACTTGTAAGGAAATATGTACAAAAGACACTATGAACTGTAATTGAGACAAACTTTGAAGAGAGAGGTTTTTTGCAGGGAAGCCTGTAAGAGTAAACATACAGTTCAAGTTCAGTGAAGGCTGGGAGTGTGAGAGTGGTGAAGAGACAATAGATTTTGAGCAGGAACAGAAGTGTGAGGTGGTATGATTTGGGACTGTAATAACTTCAGATAACGAAGAAGTCCGAGACCTAGTTACGTGGGTCAGTAACTAGAGCAGAACAGAAATGAGAGCTCCTCAAGTTGAGGAAGCCAAGGAAATGTGAGCCTATGTTATAGGAAAGACATCAAAAGGATATTGAAGTTTCCAGAGTTGGCATAAGTAAGGAAGAAAATGGAGCCAAGCTACAGAGGAGAAGCTCCTAAAGTCAGTGTATTGTCATGGGGTTCAGTAAATCACTTTGATGAAGAGGTTTCAAAAGATATGAAATTGCTGAATGATAGTGGGCAGACACTGATCTAAAAACAATGGTGCTGATCATGAAATATATTAGGTCCATCTCTTGGCCTTCTCAATAAAAAGACTTTGCTTCTACTGAAGAACAACAGGCAATGTGGGTATTTTCAGGGAAAGGATGGCTTTCAGTTAAGACAAGCTACCTGGGGAGTAAAAGGAAAGAAATGTCAAGGTCAAAATATCACACTGGAAAAAGATATCACATTAATAGAGTGGAAACAGGAAAACAGCAGAATTAATTTTGGGTAGAGTTGAGAGTACGTGGAAGAGGATTACGTTTAAATCAGTAAATTTCATAATAGGAATTAGGGAATGACGGGTTTGTGAGTTATTAACAGCAGTGGGGGATTCAAAATAAACAACAAAACAAAAGGAATTAAAAGAGAGTTTTTGAGGTTAAGCGATCTTGAGTTTCCAAACTGCACAATTCCAGGCTTTCAAAGTTGAATCCCTGTTTGTGAGGTCTTAGTTAGGATGGTTGAAACTCATTTATATCCAGAGGCAGAATAGATTGTTTCCAACATTTTTCCAGGGTTGTTTTAATGGTAAAAATAATCCTTGGAACACTTCCTCCATTTATTTATTTATTGGTTGTACTAGGAGGCTTGTGGGATCTTAGTTCACCCACCAGGGATTAAACCCTGGGCCCACAGCAGTCAAAGTCCAGTGTCCTAACCACTGGACTACCAGGGTATTCCCATACTTTCTGTCTTTAGATTCAAACCATTTTCCTAGAATTTAAATAGTTTTTAGCATTTCTAAACATTAAAAAAAATTAGGACAAAAATCATCCCCACACAGATGCCATGCTCAGTCACTTCAGTCGTGTCTGATTATTTGCGACCCCATGGACTGTAGCCTGCCAGGCTCCCCTGTCCACAGAATTTTCCAGGCCAGAATACTAAAGAGGGTAGCCATTCCCTTCTCCAGGGGATCTTCCCAATCCAGGGATCAAACCCGGGTCTCCCGCATTGCAGGCAGATTCTTTACCATCTGAGCCAGTNTTTGCGACCCCATGGACTGTAGCCTGCCAGGCTCCCCTGTCCACAGAATTTTCCAGGCCAGAATACTAAAGAGGGTAGCCATTCCCTTCTCCAGGGGATCTTCCCAATCCAGGGATCAAACCCGGGTCTCCCGCATTGCAGGCAGATTCTTTACCATCTGAGCCAGTAAGAGTCTACTGAGAATTAAAGTATGACTATAGGAAAATAATGCTGTGGAAATCAGGAGCCTACCTATCTCCACCAGTGTCTAGCCATTGTAACCTGAGCAGATTATAGAACCTCTCTGTTCCTCAATGTCTTCATCTGTAGAGTAAAGATAATAGAAGCTATCACCTACACTTACTATGTGCCAGTTGTTGTCTTTAAGTCCTTTGTGAAATTCACTCATTTAATTCTCAAAGCCACTCAGTCAGATAGGTAGACTATCATCATACATGAGAGAACAAACACAGAGATTGCTAGGAGATCTAACTATTGGCAGAGAATTTGATTGGCAGGATTGGGATCTTGGCCACAAAATCCAGCCTCTTAAACATTATGCTGCTGTCTCTTGGGTAGCAATAGATAATACTAGTAAGTACCTCTTAAGGTGATTTGAAACTAAATGTGTAAAATTAAATATGTAAAGTGAATAGAACAGTTTCTGGTACATAAAAGAATTCAATAAGTTCAGTTCAGTCGCTCAGTCATGTCCGACTCTGCAACCCCATGAATCCCAGCATGCCAGGNGTTCCTTCCACATACTCGTTAAGTCATCTTGGTTAAGTTAATTATTTTTCCAAGCATCAATCTCTCATCTACAAACTGGATCTCTTGCATTGCAGGCAGATTCTTTACCATCTGAGCCACCAGGGAAGCCAATTGGATTTTAATTCCACTACTACTACTTTCTAGCTCTGAGACCTTGGCAAACTTAATTTCTCAGTACTTAGTTCTTCATTTGTAATACTGTCTAAGTCACCAGGGAAGCCCAACATTGGTAGATTATACAGTAATTTGTATAGATTGAGCATGTGTTAGTTTGCTTTCTTTAAATATTTGTTTCATTAAATGATCCCAAGAAAATAAATAAAAAGGGTGGCTAGATACTATTTTTAATTTATAATAGCCAACCAAATGTCCAATAAAGGAAATAAATGTACTATAATAATTGGCCTTAATATGATGTAATTCTTATGCATTACTTATATATTTGATAAATACAAAATGTATGGAATGTTCAGTCTAGTTCAGTCGCTCAGTCATGTCCAACTCTTTGAGATCCCATGGACTGCAGCACACCAGGCTTCCCTGTCCATTACCAGCTCCCAGAGTTGCTCAAACTCATGTCCATCAAGTTGGTGATGTCATCCAACCATCTCATCCTCTGTCATCCACTTCTTCTCCTGCCTTCAATCTTTCCCAGCATCATGGTCTTTTACAGTGAGTCAGCTCTTCACATCAGGTAGCCAAAGTTTTGGAGTTTCAGGTTCAATATCAGTTCTTCCAATGAATATTTGGGACTGATTTCCTTTAGGATGGACTGGTTTGATCTCCTTGCAGTCCAAGGGACACTCAAAAGTCTTCTCCAACACCATGGTTCAAAAGCATTAGTTTTTCAGCACTCAACTTTCTTTATGGTCCAACTCTCACATCCATACATGATGACTGGAAAAACCATAATTTTGACTAGACGGACTTTTGTCAGCAAAGTAATGTCTCTGCTTTTAAATACACTGTCTAGGTTGGTCATAGGTTTTCTTCCAAGGAGCAAGCGTCTTTTAATTTCATGGCAGTAGTCACCATCTGCGGCAATTCTGAAAGCCAAGAAAATAAAATCTCTCACTGTTTTGTTTGTTTCCCCATCTATTTGCCATGAAGTGATGGGACCAGATGCCATGATCTTTGTTTTTTGAATGTTGAGTTTTAAGCCAGCTTTCTCACTCTCCTCTTTCACTTCCATCAGGAGGCTCTTTTTGTTCTTTGCTTTTTGCCATGAAGATGATGTCATCTGTATATCTGAGGTTATTGATATTTCTCCCTGCAATCTTGATTCCAGCTTGGCCTTCATCCAGCCTGGCATTTCGCTTGATGTACTCTGCATATAAGTTAAATAAGCAGGGTGGCAATATACAGCCTCGAAGCACTTCTTTCCCAATTTTGAACTAGTCCATTGTTCCATGTCCAGTTCTAACTGTTGCTTCTTGACAGGCATACAGATTTCTCAGGAGGCAGGTAAGGTGATCTGGTATTCCCGTCTCTTGAAGAATTTTCCATAGTTTGTTGTGATCTACATAGTCAAAGGCTATAGCATATTCAATAAAACAGAATTAGATGGTTTTCTGGAATTCTCTTGCTTTTCTAAAATCCAACAGATGTTGGCAATTTGATCTCTGGTTCCTCTGCCTTTTCTAAATCTAGCTTGAACATCTGAAAGTTTTCAGTTCATGTGCTATTGAAGCTAAGCTTGGAGAATTTTGAGCATTACTTTGCTAGTGTGTGAGATGAGTACAACTGTGCAATAGTTTGAACATTCTTTGCCGTTGGAATGAAAACTGACATTTTCCAGTCGTGTGGTCACTGTTGAGTTTTCCCAAATTTGTTGGCATATTGAGTGCAGCACTTTCACAGCATCATCTTTTAGGATCTGAAATAACTCAGCTGGAATTTCATCACCTCCACTAGCTTTGTTCATAGTGATGCTTCCTAAGGCCCACTTGACTTTGCATTCCAGGATGTCTAGCGCTACATGAGTGATCACATGATCATGGTTATCTGGGTCATGAAGATCTTTTTTGTATAGTCTTCTGTGTATTCTTGCCACCTCTTCTTAATATCTTTCAGTCTATAATGTTTCTGTCCTTTATTGAGCCCACCTTTGCATAAAAGTTTCCCTTGATATCTCTAATTTTCTTGAAGAGATCTCTAGCCTTTCCCATTCTATTATTTTCCTCTATTTTTTGCATCTATCACTTAGAAAGCCTTTCTTATCTCTCCTTGCTATTCTTTGGAACTTTGCATTCAGATAGATATCTTTCCTTTTCTCTTTTGCCTTTCACTTCTCTTCTATTCTTGGCTATTTGTAAATGTCCATATTTGTATTTGGAAAGTTCTTATGCAATTTATATAATAAAATATTGAAATTATTTTATGATTATATGTTAAGTATAAAAATTATGGAGCTAGAAAGTGATATGGAAAACAACTATTTTATTAGATTTGTTTTGCTGGCTTCTAATATTGTTGAGGACACGTTATTTGTCTGATAATTTTTGATATCATTAATATCAAATAACAAGTACTTTTATCTGAATGTTTCATTTGAGAATACCTAAGGTGCTCTGACATTTATCTTCAAAGATCTTCCTTTATCTTGGTCTTAATTCAGATAAAGGTAAAAGATCTATGGTAAAAACTGATACTTAAAAACTTGAAGTTTTAAATTTCTTATTATGTATTAATTTAGTAAATATTTACTGAACATTAATGAATATTTTTTCATTTCAAATAAACTTAGATATTTTATGACTTCATAATTTCCCGTTTTCGATTCCTCCTTGTCACTCCAACCAACAGTATTTATCAGTTTATTTAATTATTTGCTAATTTACAAAACTCCTTCAAAATTTGCTTAGCAAACCAGATAGAAAAACATTTTTTAATAAAATCCATAAGTTACATATTTTGTCAGTTTTATTGGGTGTTTTTCTTTTTGATAGTGGCTATCATAATTTCTCTCACAAACTGCCCTAAACTTACTTTTGCAGAGCAAAGTTTAAACTATTTGTGTGTATGTGTGTTTTGTGATATTTAAGCTTTCTCAGGTATATTCTGTCTTCTCAAGAAGTGAATGTATATAGAACATCTATTAAGAAAGGAANTAGTGGCTATCATAATTTCTCTCACAAACTGCCCTAAACTTACTTTTGCAGAGCAAAGTTTAAACTATTTGTGTGTATGTGTGTTTTGTGATATTTAAGCTTTCTCAGGTATATTCTGTCTTCTCAAGAAGTGAATGTATATAGAACATCTATTAAGAAAGGAAAAGTAGGAGGGGGAATGATTCAAGATTTTGATGTAAAAATTATTTATACATTTTATGTGGAAAGATAAGGTGGGTCCTCAAATGACAGAAGAGCAAGCAGTGCTTTCAGAGACAAGACTTTCACTCAGTGAAGACATGATTTAACATAAGGTTCTATCAAATGTGTCAGTGCAAATGTAACACCTAGGATGGCCTACCTTCACAGTAGGGCTAACATGAAGAGAAGTCATCCATTGAGAGCTCTTCACTAAGCTGAAAATATTCATTAAAGCCATATCAACCTCTACAGTATACTACAAAATAGCTTATGCAGGTGCAAAGACTTATTATGTTAGATAGTATCTATCAACTGGGATGCTGAAAAAATTCATTAGATTGCTCATAAATTAGTTTGAAAATCCTGTAAGAAAATTTTTTGTTTATTGCCTGAAATAAGAGGGTTTAAAAGAAAAATAAAATGGAAACATACATCTTATTAGTACTTTTTATTTAGGGGAGGTTGTGATGAAAAATTTGGAAGAAAGTGAGCTTTCTCTTGGAAAGTTTCAATGAATAAAATTACATAGTTAAGAAGTGACACTACTGAGCTCAATCATAAAAATGGAAGTTCCCTGAGTCAGAAAGGAAAAAGAAAAGCTAATGCTGAATTTCAAGTAAAAATAATTAAGACTTGATTTTTTAAAGGAAGCTCTAAAAATTGACAACCTTGATGAAATGTCAAATGTGTTTGGAGGATAAATTAAATTCAATGAATAATCTTAAGACACAACATACTTAACTTTAGAAACAATCACAGCATTACCCATACCATGAATTTGTATGTATTATTTCCAAATCTATACCACCTCAATCTATAGCACTATACTTAAAACAAAAGAAAACAAACAGCCAAACAATCAAACAACAACAAAACCCTTACATTAAAAATCTACTCTAGGTAACCATGCAGCTGATTAAATTGTCACAACAATTTTCAGTTTTGTACTTCTCAACTAAAAATGCTTTATCAGTCTTATTATTATGATACTGGCATTGCCCTCAATTATAAAAGAACTGCTTGAGTTAATGGAAAGTGAGAATAAGTGTTTGCTATTCAACTTGATATATTAAGTTTGCTCATTTGAAACAAAAGGAAAAGGTATAAGAGATTGGAAAGTGGCAAGGAGATTTTCGAGTTCTTATAATTTGACTTCTAAGCTTAATGATTTCATTCTGAACTTCAAAGAGGCTAATTTATAATAAAAAGAGAGACATATAAGTGGAGAATGGAAAGCAAACAATAAGAATTGAGTGACAATCCTCTCCCTCTAAATTATTCCCCAAATATTATGGCTTAAGGTAAAACAGAAATGTTAATAACTGTCATTTCCCAAACCTTGAAAACCAAAAAAGTACACATCACCCTATGTCCATGTCTCATCCTATTTTAAATGGAACAAAGTGACTTTCAGAGTTTGGGAAGTGCATAATTACATAGACTGGAGTCTTTGGACTTTGATCATAATTATAGTGCTTTATCCATCCATCACTTGTTGCTTGAGGACTATTTCTTGGTGAATTCTTTAAAGGAGATAGAAACCCTGTCAGGACAAATTTGAGTTGCAAACAGCTAATCAAAAACTTGGCTCTCTTGACTTGAAACAGATTGAAAATTGCCACTTTAATCTCACAATCCATTTGGCTTTTAAGTAAAGTGAGAACATGAAGTCTTTCTTTGGAAAGGCATGCATCTCCCATTGTTCATATCACTGGGTACCTTTTTATGAGCTTCGACTGGGATATTCAGTCCAAGTTCTCCTCCTTGCCTAGAGTGGTTCTCAAAACTGGGTGTGTATACAGGTAAATCTTCTGGGGTGCTTGATAAAAATGCTGCATTTTGCATTCCTTCCCCTTATGCTCAGTTTCTCAGAGGGTGCCATCAGTGTAATTGGAAACCTAAAATTAACTGGGAACCTTATAGCACAGAAGGCCTACAACTATTTTCCCCCAAGAGTGGTCTGAATGGTCTGAGAAGTACATGAATCAAAATCATTTTTGTTTACAATGAAATTCGAAGGCTCCAGCAAGACTTATCAAGTTATAGCCTCAGGTTATTTTGTCTCAGCTCTCTGAATTCCTAACAGCATCAGAAGTGAATGTATGTATTACTGAGTTTTCCTGAGTATGAATTTGGGTGTCAGTTTCAGTTACTTTCTGAAAGTCAAATGTGTTTCCCTAAAAACCTTTTTGAGGAACCTTTACAGAGGCTCCCCTAGTAGCTCAGTTGGTAAAAGAATCTGCCTGCAATGCAGGAGACCCAGCTTTGATCCTTGAGTCAGGAAGATCCCCTGGAGAAGGAAATGGCAACCCACTCCAGTACTCTTACCTGGAAAATTCCATGGACAGAGGACCCTGGCATGCTGCAGTCCATGGGACAGCAAAGAGTCAGACACGACTGTGTGACTAACTTTCACTTTTCACTTTTTTTCAACAGATGCTACTAACCANGTCCAGGTTTGATGCATGATACTGGATGCTTGGGGCTGGTGCACTGGGACAACCCAGAGGGATGGTACGAGGAGGGAGGAGAGAGGGGGGTTCAGAATGGGGAATACGTGTATACCTGTATATCTGTGGCAGATTCATGTTGATGTGTGGCAAAACTAATACAATATTGTAAAGTAATTAACCTCCAATTAAAATTTTTTTTAATAAAAAATAAATTAAAATGCAAAAAAAAAACCAGATAAGCTCATGGAATATTTTAGTTAAACAAACAAATCAAAACAAAACAAAAAAAAGATTTAAGTTCCATATCTACAATTTGAGGATAAAAATTTATTACCTGGTGAATTAGTTTCCTATTGCAGCTGTAACAAACTATCACAAACTTATGGCTTAAACCAACCCAGATGTATTATCTCACAGTTCTGCAGGTTGAAAGCCTGAGACAGATTTCACTGGATTGAAATCAAGATGTTGGCAGGCCTATGTTCCTCCTGGTGGCTGTTAAGGAAAATCTGCTTCCTTGCCTTTTCCAGTTTCTAGAGACGGCCACCCTTCCTTGGCTCCTGATCCCCTTGCATCTACAAAATCCATTGAATCTTCGCTCACCTCATATCACTTTGACTTTCTACCTCCCACTTTCACTTTTAAGGAGTCTTGTGATTATATACCACTTGGATAATCCAAGATAATCTACCTATTTTAAGATCAGCTGATTAGCAGCCTTAATTCCATATGCAATCTAATATCTCTTTGCTGTGTAATATAACATATAATCATGTGTAATATAACATAGTTCCATAAAAAACTAAAAATAGAGCTACCATATGATCTGCAATCCACTCCTAGGCATATATCTGGAGAAAAACATGATCTGCAAAGATACTTGCATTCCAATGTTCATTGCAGCACTGTTTAAAATAGCCAAGACATGGAATTAACCTAAATGTCCATCAACAGAGGAATGAATAAAGAAGAATATAAATCTTCTAAAAAGAAATAATCCAAATAAACTTATAAAACAGAAATAGACACAAAGAATTCAAGAACAAGCATATCCTTCCAGAGGGAAGGATGGGGGTAAAGGATAGATAGGGAGTTTGGGATGGACATGTACATGCACTGCTATATTTAAAATGGGAGGCCAGCAAGGACCTATTGCACAGCACATGGAACTCTGCTCAACATTACATGGCAGCCTGGATGAGAGGGGAGTTTGGGGGAGAATGGATACATGCATACGTATGGCTGAGTCCCTTTGCTATTCACCTGAAAGTATCACAACATTGTTAATCAGCTGTACCTCAATACAAAATAAGAAAGAAGACATGACTATTGCTGGGGACCATTATTTTGCCTACCTCATCTGTCCTGCTGAATCAGCTACATAACATGCTGAATAACACTTTGTTATTCATAAAGTTCTATATGGATCTAATAAAATAGTATGTTCTGTGGTCAAAAGCATTGAATGGGGGAGAGACTTGGATTCTAGGCTTGGTTCTGCTACTATTTTTGTATGTGATTTGGGGCAAGTCCCTTAATCTCTCTAGGTTTTACATTTCTCAATTTTAAAGCAGAAGAATGGAGACAAATCAACATCATGAGGCAGGACTCATAATCATCATTGTGCTTAAAGATCATATAGAGCAAAATGAAGCTAGGTATGCCTCCATGAGGACACCGTTGTTGCTGGGAAGGAAACGCTAGTTCACCAGTGTGCTGGACACACACTAGTTGTTGTTTAGTCACTAAATCATGTCCAAATCTTTTGTGACACCATGGACTGTAACCTGCAAGTCTCCTCCATCCATGGGATTCTCCTGGCAAGAATACTGGAATGGGTTGCCATTTCCTTCTCCATGGGATCTTCCTGACCCAGAAATCGAACCTGCATCTCCTGCATAACAGGTGGAATTTTTTACCGTTGAGCCACCAGGGAAGCCCCTATATACACAACAGTAGAACCTAGCAGTACACTAAGTGGATGAATTTAAGAGTTTAGTGGGTTATTATTTAATTTTCAGTGTTTCAGCTATGAACAGTACACAAGTTGTTATCCCTGATTAACTTATTAGGAAATTTTGATTTGGATGGCTTAAGTAGTTTCCATGAAAGTCACATGATCAGTTAGTGGTGGCATTTAAGATTATTACCCAGAACTTTTGAGTCCTATGTGCCCTCACCTGACACACTTCCTTGCCTCTCTGCCATTTAAATGCACTCACGGTTCAGGAGCTGTGTACAGAATTATAGTACATTTTACTCTTGGCTAACAACAGTGGGTCATAAAGGTCTTTTGGCATTTATTCTTGTGAAAATTTAAGGGTTGGAAGTAGATTTTTCTTCACTACAATTGGTGACTACATTAGTCCCTGTTGATAAACTGTATTTTTATTTTACTTTATGAATCAATTCTCCCTGCCCTCTGCCTTTCTTCATTTCAAGTACTGATGTAAAAGCTATACAGACTGCAGCATGTTGGCTCATTCCTTTCAGACAGAGAAACTTAGTGATTATGGAACTGGCTAAAATTAATGGATTAGCTGTATTAAAAATGGTTTGCTCATTAAAATGGATACATCCTTAAATGGCATCAAAATTATATTATTAAATGATATATTAATTTTCAAAGTCTCCATGTGTACATCTATGGGCACATTTTTCATTTTTCTACTGGATGTGATTCTGAAAGGAAAAAGCATTTGAAAAAAGAGTAAATTAAGAGAGTTTAATAAAGCAACTATTGATGAAGGGAGAAGAGATATGGTATGACGTTTTGGACTTAGCAGTGGCTAAAAATTGTTACACCCCTAAGTTTGAAGGAAAAGGAGAGTAGAGAGAAGTTACTCAAACTCAAGATACCCAGACCTGTGGTAAAAGCCCCTGTAGACCTGCAACCTTTAGTGGAAAAACAAACGGAGAAACAGAGAAACATAAACCCCCAATTCATCCTCCTCCTGTCTTTTGATCTCCTGCTAGAGGTACCCACTGATTGAACCCAAGAGAAAACAGAAGAGAAAGGAACTGCTTCATAAGGAAGTCTTCATAAGTCAGCTTCCTGGGATTCAGAACAGAAGGATGTAGGATGGATGTGGAGAAGCAAATTGAAGACACTGTACACAAAACTACATCTGTCTTTATGAGACTGTATTTGACAAATAAAATGACCCTCCACTGTAACTTCATTGTCACCCACAACCCTCCTTGTCCTTTTGGGATATATTTAGAAAACACAGTTTAAAAAAATTGACCTTTAAGCCAGTAAAGCATAAAATTCACAATCAATAAGTAATTTACACAGGAAATACTTCTTACTCATCCATACAGTACTTTAACAGTTTAAACTTCTTTGAGTAGAGGGTGACTGAAAAAACAAACAAAGAAACAAACTCAAAATCATTTTACCAGTGGTTCAAATTGTAATGTGTTTTACTCTCTCTTATTTTGGTCCTCAGCTATCATAATGTTTCAAAGTTTAATCTTGATTCCTTTTTATCATTTTAACTGGTTAATCTTCAAAATGACATTTGGAGGAATTCAATCTGTCTTTTAGAATTACTTGGTTAAAGAGATCTATGTTAAAAACAAGATAGCAATTCCAAAACTAATTATGCAAAAAGGCCTAAATTATAACCCAAACGATAAATTAATAAAATTTAACTCCTAAAATGCTAAAATTTAGATTCATTTTGGATATTTACAAATAAAAATTAAACAGACTCATTGATTATGATTTTAATTTATAAGGAAATAGTATCATACTGTTTGGCTCCTGTTTATCGATTTCCACAATTTTATCTATTTCTTAAAAAATTAAGGTAGCAATAAAGTGACAAAACTTGTGATTTGTCCATCTTCTCCTCTTGTATATATCTTTCTGTATCTTTGTTTTTCAGAAAAGTTTTTGTAAAAACTACAGTAAGTTAGCATCCACATCAGAGCATAACCAAATGCATAATATGTTAATATGTTCAGGTGCAAAGGGAAAAAAAAGCAGAGGGTGAAATCTAAATTTTAATGGAGAATGATTACCATCATACTTTAAAATGTATATTAAAACTGGCTTTTGGGGAAATGGTATTAACATTCAGTAATAAATGATAATAGCAGCTCTCATTTATTGTATTCTTTGATAAAAGGAAATTCATGCATTAACGTAGCTTATGGCTAAAAATAACAAGAAACCCTGTTCTTTCCTTTTATGAAAATTCTCTTTTATAACTTCTTTCTAAAGACAAGGTCAGGAAAAAGACAAATTTAACTATGTAGATGACTATGATTATGGAATGATTAAATTTGGTCTTACTTAAAATAGATTTTGTAAACTGAGAACTACAAGGATTGTCTGCTTAGAAAAACCAGCTCAAACATATTCACTCCTGAGGAATCAAACAGAATATTGTCTGATTCTTTCTTATAGTGATATTCCAGTTATTCATTCATTTATTCCCTAAACAGTCTAGACAGAAAAATAGAATAATTCAGAACTTGAAATATCTGACAGTGGTTAAAAATATGAGGAAAATGTTCATTATTAAACATGTAAGTATTGTAGAGTTAAACATTACAGCCATATCTTGTTCATTTTTTAATTTCCAGTCCCTTGCTCAGAGTAAGTAGATGGTTGGCAAGGAACATTTTTCTTTAGTTTATTTTCCAATTAAGTTTGAGTGACAAATGGAAAGTAGACAATCTTACCTGAAACAATTTATTTGGCAAATAAATGTTCGCTAATCACTCTGCACCACCATCTCACAGCTGCCCAACATGAACCCCCCTCTTCCCCAAAAGTGACACTTGCCATTAAGTTCAGAGATTCAGCAGAATTTAAAACATTTTAAAGTACTATTATTATTTTAAATTTTACAGTTTGTCAAAAATTGAGGTGATATTTGCTCCATCAATGGGCAGGTTGGTGGGACACTCTGAAAAGCAATTTCCTCGTGTATTCATATTTACAGGCTTCCTTCGTCAATCATTAGAAATACACCTGGTCAGAGGTCTTCGTGATTGACATGCAGATTGCTAGTCAATAGAAGAAAGTTTCTTCTAGAGCTGAGGTAGATCCAAGCACCCACTTTAAAAAAGATGTCCTCAGGGGACACATTATACAGCTAATGTTTTACCAGAATTATCCTCTTAGAAATATTCTTTCAAAAATTTTACTGAAGTAGAAAATGTTGAGGCTGGAAAAATTTTGAGAACTAGAAAATCTTTAATATTTCTCTTAATCCACTCACTCCACAACGCCAACGAAATCTTATATAAGAACATGAATTCTAGAGCCATTCATTTTTGCTACCATTGTTTGCAATGCACAGCAAGGCAGGAATCAAATCACCATACACATTTCTCACTTCAACCTGGAGAACAACAAACTTGCTTTCTCTCTCTTTCCTCTTTCTTCTCTTACTCTCTCCACCATTCCATTTACGTTTCTCCCTTTCTTTCCTTCTGCTTTCTCACACAGTCCACCAGAAATATCACAGAGAAAGAAGCTGCCTTTATAGAGTTGGCCAAAAAGTTCATTTGGATTTTTGTGTAAGATGCTATGGGAAAAACCTGAACGAAAATTTTGGCCAACCCAATACATAGTCTACAGTATTGTTTACATGGTAATAACTCATATTAATGAAGGAAGATCACATGGCCTCCTTAATTGCCTGGGCAATTGGACAGTGAGTCCTGGCCAGAGAACCTACTCTGCTGCTGAACTGATCCTCTCCTAGGCACTCGTGGTGAATGACAAGTTAACCCTTTTGGAACCACACCGTTTTTAACAGCCAGAGGACCTCCCTCATTAGTCTCAGAAAATAAAGTATGAAATTCCAACATCAAATCTCATGCTGTTAAATTAACAACATCACACTGCTACATATGACTTGAATATTTCCCATAACTTTATGACTGGAAAAACACTGTTCAGATTTCATTTACCAGTTTAAAAATAGCAGCCTCTAATTTGAAACACGTACACACACACACACACACTGTGCACACTCACTAATATTCCCTCTTAGTGCTAGGCAAACATTACTTCCTATAAGCAGAAATAAAATTCAGGATAATTATAAGTTTTAAAAGTCGGATTTGTCAAAAGATGATGTTTGTTTTGAAACAAATCAAGAAGAAAATATGCTCTAGAGCCAAAATGACAAGCCACAATCTGTTTAGTATAACAATGGCTATTTATCTAATTTTTATTGCATAAATCAAAATTACTCTGTGTTTATTTTGACTTGAAGATCATTCACAGTCTATTGCATCCCTATCCAATGAAATGTCTTCTACTTGGGTGGGTGAGTGCTGAGCCTGGCAAATAACAGATTTTAAAAACCTTAAAATGGTGTGACAATTTTCTGAGACATCATGGGAAGACTGTCTTCAAACTTTGTTACTTTGTACATTCAGATAGGAACTAAAAAAGAAACCTAGAAGAGATGCCCACAGACCACTTTAAGTCCACAGAAAGTGCAAAATAATATCACTGTGCTCATAAACAAAGAGAGGCTGCTCTTTGAATACAGCAGAAACACTCATCATACACAAGGCACTCCAATTAAGTTTTGATAGAAGTTTATCTCACGTTTAAACTCACCGCTGGATGTAAGGGTCGGGACAGTACTGTAGGGTGGCACACCGTGAAGTTTCAAAATTCATTTCCTTCAACTCTCTTTGATATCAATAAATGGAGAAAAGTATATAACATATACACATATACCTGTGTATACATAGATATCAAGCCAGGAGGCTAAAAGCAATAGGGTCAAATGCTGTCAGACATAGACGTGTAGACACTTTCCCCCTTCACACATATTTGAAAAGAGGCGGAGCGTTTCTCGATTTGAACCAATGAGATTCATCAAGTGATTAAAACACCAGACACAGTCGAATCTTACCAGCTGGGCATCCTCTATAAAGCTGTTCTTCCTTTTCTAGTACGNAGAAGTTGTCAAAGTTGTGAGATAATCTAAAGTCCTTTTCAGAGCAGTTTGACATTTCCTTTTGAGAAAATTTGGTTCAAAATATATTTCATAAAAATATTTTATTTGTTGCTACAGCCAGGATAGAAGGGAGAAGCTATTTAAAACTTGACATTCTCTTCCTTACTTAGCCTGAGAGTGTCTAACATCTGTGAATTGTGAAATTCACAAATATGCCGGCCTGAGCCCCAGCCAATTTAAACAGCTTGTTCTACAAAATGGGAAACTTGAGGGAAGATTATTTTACTAATTAATTATAGATTTGTTAATTGGAGTTAAAGTGTTTGGCTTTACTCCCTGCTATTAGCAAATACAGATGACCAGAATATACAGAGTTCTTAAATTAAAAATATTCAATATCCTTTGAGCATGGCCAAGTCCCACCACACTGTGTCTGGCTTTTCCCATTTATAAAATGGGAGGTGAAATAGTGATCTCAAGTGTAGTGCTTCTCAAATGTTAAAGCACTTGCGAGTCACCTGGAAATCTTGTCAATGCAGATTCTAGTTCCATAGGTTTCAGATGGGGCCTGAGACTCTTCATTTCATACAAGCTCCCAGGTGATGGGTGCTGCTGGCTTTAGCATCACACTGTGAGTATAAAGAACCAGTGCTATTTTCAGGCCTGCTTTTTATATACTTCTAGGAAATAACCATAACTCTTCCAAATATTTTAATTACCAGCAGAGGCTCTTGGTTTCCAAATATTAATAAATTATTAATTTTAAGCATTCTTAACATGCTTTTCATTTCATATTTTTACAGTTTAATTTATTTTTTAAAAAAAGACCATTTAAATGTATGCCCTGACATCAATGTTATTTTTAAAAATCCTAAATTTATTAAGAGGGACAGATATTAAATAGTAATATATATATGTATGTGTATATATATATGTATGTGTATACATACATATACATGTACATATACATGTACACATACATATATATATTACCCCACTCCAAGTGGCACAGTAGTAAAGAATACGCCTGCCAATGTAGGAGATACAAGGTTCAGTCCCTGGGTTGGGAAGATCCCCTGGGGAAGGAAATGGCAACCCATTCCAGTATCCTTGCTTGGAAAACTCCATGGACAGAGGAACCTGGTGGGCCACAGTCTATGGGGTCGCAAAGAGTTGGACGCAACTGAGAGACNTACACATACATATATATATTACCCCACTCCAAGTGGCACAGTAGTAAAGAATACGCCTGCCAATGTAGGAGATACAAGGTTCAGTCCCTGGGTTGGGAAGATCCCCTGGGGAAGGAAATGGCAACCCATTCCAGTATCCTTGCTTGGAAAACTCCATGGACAGAGGAACCTGGTGGGCCACAGTCTATGGGGTCGCAAAGAGTTGGACGCAACTGAGAGACTGAACTGAGCTGATATATATAATTTGTAATTATGAAACATACTGGCTCCTATTGCTTTGTGAAAATAAATGCAGAGAGCTATCCGGATCAAGGGCAAAAGGAAGACTCTCCAGTACTCAACAACACACCGATGGCCCCCAACCATCCAGAACCTGGGGAAAATACATGACAATTACACAGTAATTACCAAAATTACCACTTTTATTTATATTACTTTCCCCTTCACCCAGGGAGCTCAGGTTACTACATTGTTGTTTAGTTGCTAAGCCATGTCTGACTCTTTTGCCACCTCATGGACTGAATCCCACCAAGCTTTTTTATCCACGGAATTTTCCAGGCAAGAATACTGGAGTGGATTACCATTTCCTTCTAAAGGGTATCTTCNCTTCACCCAGGGAGCTCAGGTTACTACATTGTTGTTTAGTTGCTAAGCCATGTCTGACTCTTTTGCCACCTCATGGACTGAATCCCACCAAGCTTTTCTATCCACGGAATTTTCCAGGCAAGAATACTGGAGTGGATTACCATTTCCTTCTAAAGGGTATCTTCCTGACCCAGGGACTGAACCTGAGTCTTCTGCATTGCAGGGAGATTCTTTACCACTAAGCCACCCAGGAAAGCCCTCAGATTAATATACAAATGCATAAATTATTTCTTTGCTATGCAAGTTAGATGCTTTTCCAACATGTTAGGTCTATTAGGTAGAGGTTGTAATAGACTGAGTTTCTCTTTAGCTTGGGAGAAGGAAATTGCCTTTCTGACCATGTCCTACATCTTTGGATGATGTTGTTGGTGAAGATTTTTGATTTGTAGGAAGAGGAGAAGTAATGAGCTTAGGGAAACAGTAGTATTCAGGACCTGGAGCCCTGGACTTTTTCTAAAATAAAAGGATTTTTTTTTCCTTTCAGTGGCTAGTAGCCAAGAATGTGTACTTTGCTAAACTCAGGTATTCAAAACACAGACCTTTCTCATTTACATTCATGTGAATTATATCTTAACTGCTCCCCATTATGTACTCTACCCACTGGGCGACATGCTTTTCTTGTTCCTCCCTGCCTTGGAGCATGTTTTGTCCTTCATCCAGAATGCCTTTAAATCCCACGTGTGTCTATCCACATCTGACAAACATGTGAAAGAACAGGAAGCCTTTCTCATCCCTCCAGGTAAAAGGAAGCTACCCTACCCCTCTTAAATCATGATGTTCTAACTTGTGAAAGGGTGCCTGCTATTTCCTTCCTAGATCTGAGCTACTTTTGCATAAGACCATTTCCTGAACTGGATGGTGAACAACTTGAGAGTGGGTTTCATATCTGATTCATCTCTGTATCTCCAGGGATGAGCAAAGTATGGTCTAGTGGCAAATAACTTGTTTATACCCTTGCAAAAACACATCTAATTATTATCTAAGTGGTTAAAAAGAACACGCATGAAGCACTTGACTTTTTAGAATCAATTTGCTGTTGCTATTAAGTCGCTTCAGTCGTGTCCGACTCTGTGCGACCCCATAGACTGCACCCCACCAGGCTCCTGTCCCTGGGGTTCTCCAGGCAAGAACACTGGAGTGGGTTGCCATATCCTTCTCCAATGCATGAAAGTGAAAAGTGAAAGTGAAATAGCTCAGTTGTGTTTGACTCTTCACGACCCCATGGACGGCAGCCCACCAGGCTCCTCCATCCATGGGATTTTCCAGGCAAGAGTACTAGAGTGGCGTGCCACTGCTTTCTCCGAGAATCAATTTAATTGAGGTATAATTTATATACAATGAAATTCATTATTCTACTGTTCCATCTGAGGAGTTCTGACATATTATAATCCACATAGCCTCTACCACAACCAAGATATAGAATATCTAATTTCTCCCCAAACCTGCTCCTTTCTATTAGCCCAAAAGTTCCCCTTGCAATTAATCCTTCCTCACCATTGACCCTAAACACTCACTCTCTTGTTTTGCTTTTTTGTCAGCATGTATCAGATGCATGTTTTCTAGAATAGCATTATCCAATAGAATTTTCTGTGATGAACGAAATACCTACCTTTTCTCCGTCTGACATGGTTGTCACTAACCATATATGGCTAATGCAACTAAGAAGCAGTATTTTAATTTTTACTTAATTTTGATCAACTTGTACTTAAATAGCCACATGTGACTAGTGGCTACCATGTTGGATAGCACGATGCTAGAATGTCACATAAATGTAAGCATATGGCTTGTAGCCTTTGGTGTCTGGTAGGTTCTTTCATTCCATGTGTTGCTTTTGAGATATATCCATGTTCTTAGGTACGTGTATGATTGACTTTTCTTTATAGCTGTTGAACATGTGGATTGTTCCTAATCTTCATTATTAATATAAAAATCTAGTCTCAAATTCCTAATTACAGCCAGAAGCAGAAGTCCAATAGACTTTTTAAGAGCAAATACTAACCCATCCCGTTAAGTACCTTCGTGATGTGGACTAGCTCATTCTCTCCCAGGTTGCTGTAGATCTAAAGGATGCAGAAGGCGTAGAAAGAAACTGACTAGCCTCGGTTTGGTCAGGGTTCTGGTCACAATTTCCTCCTTGACTTTAGACAAGTAGCCTACATTCTTCGGGCTTTACATTCTTCTTTTTATTTATTTATTTGGCTGCTTGTATTAGTTGTAGCAGGCGGGACCTTCATTGCATCATGTGGAATTTTTCTATGTGGCATGTGGACTCTTTAGTTGTGGCGTGAGAGTTTAGTTGCCCTGAGGCATGTGATGTCATAGTTTCCTGACCAAGGGTCAAACTCATGTTCCCCGCATTGCAAGGCAAATTCTTCACCACTGGACCACCGAGGAAGTCCTGGACCTTACCTTCTTGCTCTTTAAGAGGAAGGATGTGCCAATGAGGATTCCTTTGTTACTAACAATGTAAAGTAACTCCCATTAAATAAAACTGAGAATATAAAAACAGGTTAATATATGAAAGTTCACAGACTGAAGGAGAAAGTTGAAAAACAAGGTTTGGGAAAGGGCTAAGAACCAGAAGATCTGCAAGGATCTAAGTAGCAGGAATGAATAGAATCATTTCATAGTGCCACCTTAGAAATTAGTCAAACCTAGCAGGCTTCTTTTTTTCTTTTTAAGCTTGAATCATTTCCCTTAGAGAGCTTCCCAGGTAGTTCTAGTGGTAAAAAACCCGCCTGCCAATGCAGGAAGTGCAAGAAACAAGAGACAGGGGTTTGAGCCCTGTGTAGGGAAGATCCCCTGGAGAAGGGCATAGCAACCCACTCCAGTATTTTTGCCTGAGAATCCCACGGACAGAGAAGCCTGGCAGGCTATGGTCCATGGAGTCGCACAGAATCAGACAAGACTGAATAAAAAGCACGCACATACACAGTTACCTTCAAATTCTCAGAAGGAAGATGTCGTTTTAGGCCAGGAGAAATCTGAATGCCTTGATTGATATAGTCCTACCAAGACTGGGCCAAAGAGAGTTTCTGAAAAAAAATCGAAGGTCCATTAAGCTAGGAAAGGGCATTAAGTTCAGGGCAGCAGAAAACAACAGATGCCACCAGGAGGGGCTTAAAGTGGATGAGCTCGCAGATTCCTAAGAGCTCTGGCTGGCTGTGGCTGTGTGGCTGAAGGAGCTAAATTTCTTGTCAGGGTCTTGTCCTCTCCAAGTCATCCTGACCTGCCCCTCTTTTATAATATGGGGATCAAGAAAGAACTTTCTAGTACAAGAAGTGGCAAATTCATCAAGTGTCACCTACATCAAAGGGACTGAAGAGTTTGATGATTTTTAGTTTTGAGACACTTTCNTTCTTGTCAGGGTCTTGTCCTCTCCAAGTCATCCTGACCTGCCCCTCTTTTATAATATGGGGATCAAGAAAGAACTTTCTAGTACAAGAAGTGGCAAATTCATCAAGTGTCACCTACATCAAAGGGACTGAAGAGTTTGATGATTTTTAGTTTTGAGACACTTTCCTGGATATACCTTCAACTCAACTCCACAATCATCTCTGTTTCACAGAAATAGAAACAGGTTCTGTTTTTTTTTTTTTTGAAGAGGGCATGCTCCTAACAGTTCCAGCTTTGTGTTCTATGAATATAATATTTGCTGAAGTAGGGCATCTAGTGGAAGTAGGGCCACTAAGCTGGGCCTAGAGTTTAAGCACGCTGGATTAGGCTCAAATGCTTTTTATATCAATGAAAAAGCCAGTAATTTGCAAGCTTAGCCATGTTCTTCCTTTGATTTGACCTCCACCACCTTGCAGGTCACTGGAATTCATCAAATAGAGAGGGAAATACATAAAGCTAGTGTCTCAGAGTCTACTGAGGAGAAAGAAGATGCTTCAGGGAAGTGTCTGAGGAAAGAGATACTTGTCTCTTCAGAGGGCATGCAAGGAAACACAGAGGGCAATTGGAGAAGGAAGAGGTTGGCAGTGTCCCTGACAGACAAACCTGATACCCTCCAAGTCACACCCAGTGTCTCAGAGCAATGTGGGTGGGCTTCTTTTCCAGACATCCCTGAACAGCTGTGTGGGGGCTCCTCACTCCCACTCCTTCTTTGCTCAATGCCCACGTGAGTGAGAGATAAATAAGGAGATACAGGAAGTCCTTATTTGGCACTTTGTGGATTTTATTCCTGAACCATTTGTCAGTTGCAGATATGGTGCACCTTGATGCTGACTGTCCTGGTGCATATTTCCTAAAATGGGGACAGTCTCTGACATGATCACAATCCAATAAAGAAACAAGGAAATTAACACTGATATAACACGATTCTCTTCTTTATATTCAGACTTTGCCAATTGTCCCAGTGATGCTTATTATAGCAAACAGAAAATCCTGGATTTTACATTACATTCTGTTGTTCTATTTCTTTAACCTTTATTAATCAGGAACATTTCCTCAGTCATTGTATTTCATGAGTCTTTTTTTTAAATTGAAGTATAGTTGATTTACAGTGTTGTGTTAGTTTCTGATGTACAGCAAAGTGATTCACTTATATATATACACATATACATGTACATATATATGTATATGTATATATACATGTACATATTATATATATATATATTCTAGAATATTCTTCATATTCTTTTCCAAAATGGCTTAGTACCGGCTATTGAATATAGTTCCCTGTATGACCCAGTAGGACTTTGTTATTTATCCATCCTATATACAATAGTTTGCATCCGCTAATCCCCAATCCAACCTCTCCTTGTCCCCTCTTTCCCTGGGAACTGCAAATCTGTTCTTTATGGCATGACAGATATTTCTGAAATGTGCAGGCTGGTATTTTGTAGACTGACTCTCAGTGTAGGTTTGACTGATGTTTTCTCATGATTAGATTGAGTTTTCTACTTTTGGCAGAAACATCTGTGGTACTGTGATACTGTGTACATCCTGTACATCATATCAGGAAGTGCTCGGGTTGTAAAGGCCTTCAAAGGGTTTTCCCCAGGCCTCATCTCAGGAACAGATTTACTGTGAACCTAAAGTTTGAATGTTAAAACCTCTTTTTTATATAGACAGTCCCTTCTAAGTTCCTGCGTGCATTCATACGTGCTCATATTCAGTCATGTCTGACTTTCTGTGACACCATGGGCTGTAGCCCACCAGGCTCTCATATGTGTGGGATTCTCCAGGCAAGAATTCTGGAGTCGGTTACCATTACCTCCTCCAGGCGATCTTCCTGACCCAAGGATTGAACCCATGTCTCCTACATTTCCTGCAGTGGCCAGCGGACTCTTTACCACTGAACAACCTGGCAAACCCTCTAAGCTCCTAGGAACTCTTTTAGTAGTATGTATACATGGCCATTATATTTCTGTAAAATATACAAATGTGATCTATTTTAGCTACAATCCTCTAATATTACCATCTCTTTCTGCTTCACTTTCCCCTTCATCACCATTCATTTTGCACAGATGGAGAGGCCATATGATTTCTAGGATCCAAGTATGGGCTAGTTGAATACAGTATACTTTTAGTTTGGGTTTGGAAGTAAAGATTAATGTGGCCTGGGTTAGGGTTGTATGGAGTTAAATTATTGCTATTCATCTTTGTATATGAATGGCTTCCAACAGTGTTCCTCTTGCCTATGACACTAGACATAGTGTCACTAAAAAGTTGAGTTACAGATCTATCACAGTATGAATATCTCCAACAATAACAGTAATGAAAAATGTGTGCCTAGTGGAGTTGCCTAACAGAGTTGAAAATGCACCCTGTGGAAACTTTTCCCTCTTTTTCATCAGGCATACAAACTTGCATGCAGAGGAATCAAAATTGAAAGCAGGTTTCCCCCATCTGTTATTCAGCATATACAGTTTAAATGCTCCATACATTATTTGGTCTTTTTTGATGGCAGTTGCACTAAATAGAATTTATGCTTATACTGAATGTGTTTGTAGGAATACAATGCCTGGCAGTGCTTCAAATAGCAAGTGTGTCTGTCAAACCTTAGATTAGGGCTGCAGAAGACAATGATGTTAAGATTCTGGCCAACCCTGAGAATCCATGATTCAATACTATAAACTTGTAGGCTACGGCAGTTCCAGCGATTAGGACTCTGCACTTTCACTGCTGTATTCCAGGTTCAGTCATTGGCTGGAGAAATAAATTGTGCAAGCCTCTCAGCATGGCCAAAAGCAAAAACTAATAGGCTACATTTACATCTATCTACACAAAACCATTTTGTTCCAGAGTGATTGGATGTTGCTTACAAAATACGTATAAGAAGATTTAAAAACACACATGCAGGAGCTGAGAGGAGGAAATGTAGAGTTGTTTAATGGGTACAAAGTTTCAGTTTTGCAAGATGAAAAAGTTCAGGAATCATTGTGCATATGAATACAGCTAACACTGTTGAACTGTACACTTAGACCTGGTTATGCTGATAAATTTTATGTGATTTTTACCATAATCCAAAAGTTTACAAATTAAATATGTAGGTAAATGAGACAATCAATAACCAATATAAACACCAAAAGTAAGAAAAATAGAGGAAGCCAAGGACAATATTTGTTCACAAAATGTTTTACATGACGATCTGTATATATTTGTCTGTGAACTTCTAAGCAGCCTATTACTTATTTGCAACTATTTATCAATAATTATAGCTTAGGCTCTTGTTATACATAGCACATCATAGGTATAAAAGTTTTTATTTGTTTAAAGAATAAAGTGACCTTGAGCTTCTAGACTCAGAATCTAATGCATTTGTTTGATTGTTTATTACAAATAAAGGACAATGGATGATACTGTAATGAGACCTGGATTTCTAGTGGTTTTCAGCATAATTCTCTTGCAAGACTCTATGTACTCATTGATTTGACATGTGATTAACAGATTCAACATGCACATTCCTTGAGGGTTTCCTCCATGTGCTGGGAGCTGTGGGCAGCAAGGAGATTACTGGATCTTACTGATCCAGAGTGGATCTTACTGGTCCAGTAGAACTGAGAATGATTTTCTTTGCTTTTTGGCATCTTAAGCTTCACAGACCAAAAAAAAAAAAAAAAGACTTGCAGAGCTGTGTCCCTGATTTGCTGATGACCAGTTTCAGTTCAGTTCAGTTCAGTCACTCAGTCATGTCCAACTCTGCAACCTCATGAACCGCAGCACACCAGGCTTCCCTGTCCATCACCAACTCCCGGAGTCCACCCAAACCCATGTCCATTGTGTCAGTGATGCCATCTAATCATCTCATCATCCTTCTTACTTACTTACTTGCTTACGACTTGCTTACAAAATATGTATATGAAGATTTAAAAATACACATGCAGGGGCTGAGAGGAGGAAACGTAGAGTTGTTTAATGGGTACAGAGTTTCAGTTTTGCAAGATGAAAGAGTTCAGGAATCATTGCGCATATGAATACAGCCCATGCCAGCAAATTGGGAAAATTCAGCAGTGGCCACAGGACTGAAAAGGTCAGTTTTTATTCCAATCCCAAAGAAAGGCAATGCCAAAGAATGCTCAAACTACTGCACAATTGCACTCATCTCATATGCTAGTAAAGTAATGCNAAAAAAAAAAAAAAAAATTCCTTTCAAAATCTTGCTGCTCACTGAAAACGCATCTGGAGCGCCTAGGGTTCTGATGGAGATATACACTGAGATTCACACTATTTTCACATTAGTTAACACAGCATCTATTGTGCAACCCTTGGTTCAAGGAGTAATTTAGACTTTAAAATCTTTTAAGTCTTAGTACTTAAGAAATTTATTTTGTAAGGCTTTAGTGGCCATAGATAGGGATTCTTCTGATCAATCTGAGCAGTCAATTGAAAACCTTCTGGAAAATACTCAGAATTCTAGATGCCATTAAGGACATCTGTAACCCACAAGAAAAGGTCAAAATATTAACATTGATAGACATTTGAAAGAAACTGATTCCAACACATGTGGATGAGTTTGAGGGGCTCAAGACTTCTTGAAGCCCCTCAAAGTAACTGCAGGATGTAGTAGATATGGCAAGAGAATGAGAATTAGAAGTGGAGACTGTGAGTCTCTTCACTGTCCGCTTGATACTAACACAACATTGTTAACTGGCTATGTGTGTTTGTTGCTCAGTCATGTCTGACTCTTTGCAACCCCATGGACTATAGCTCACCAGGCTCCTCTGTCCATGGGCTACTCCAGGCAAGAATACCGGAATGNATGAGAATTAGAAGTGGAGACTGTGAGTCTCTTCACTGTCCGCTTGATACTAACACAACATTGTTAACTGGCTATGTGTGTTTGTTGCTCAGTCATGTCTGACTCTTTGCAACCCCATGGACTATAGCTCACCAGGCTCCTCTGTCCATGGGCTACTCCAGGCAAGAATACCGGAATGGGTTGCCATTTCCTTCTCCAGTTAATTGGCTATACTCCAATATAAAATAAAAAGTTAAAGAAAAAAAAAGAAGTGGAACCTGAAGATGTGACTAAACTTTTACAATATCTTAATAAAATTTGAACAGATGAGTAGTTGGTTTCTTATGGATAAGCAAAGAAAGTGTTCCTTGAGATGGAAATTATTCCTGGTAAAGATGCTATGAAGATTGTGGAAATGACAACAAAGGATTTATAATATTATATCAACTTAGGTGGCCCAAGCAGCAGCAGGATTTGAGAGGATTGACTCCATTTTTAAAGAAATTCTACTGTAAGTAAAATGTTATCAAATAGCATTGCATGCTGTAGAGAAATTGTTCATGGAATAGTTAATCAGTGCAGCAAACTTCATTGTTGTCTTTTTTTAAGAAATTGCCACAGCCACCCCAACCTTCAGTTACTTGATCAGTCAGCAGCCATCAACATTGAGGTAAGACATCCACCAGCAAAAAGATTGTAACTTGCTGAAGACTCAGATGGATGGTTAGAATTTCTTAGCAAAAAGAGTAGTTTACATTGCTTTCCAGGTGGCACTGGTGTAAAGAACCCACCTGCTAATGCAGGAGACACAAGGTACATGGGTTTGATCCCTGGGTAGGGAAGATCCCCTGAAAGAGGAAATGGCAACCCACTCTGGTATTCTTGCCTAGAGAATCCCATGGACAGAGGAGCCACGTGATCTATGATCAGACACAACTGAAGTGACTTAGCATGCAGGCACAATATTTTATTAAATTTAGTTCTATTGCACATTTAATAAACTACCGTATAGTGTTAGCATAACTTCTATATGCACTGGGAATCTAAAATACTTGTGTTATTCATGTAAACATTAACTTTGGTAGTGGCCTGGAACTAAGCCCACAGTATCTCCAAGGTAAGTCTTATACACTTGTTATAATAGCAAAAATCTGGTTTAATATTTAAAGAAAAAATATATAGATGAAATATCTCAATAAGTTAGAGAAAAGAGGGACAAAATTTGAGACTTCAAAACAGTGTTTCTTTTACCTTGGAGGCAATAACAACCAGGGTGGAATAAAATCTCCAGAAGTGACTACCTGTTGCTTACATGATGTCCAATGGCTCCTGATGAAAGAAAAGCAAAAATCAGTTTGAGCCACTAATGTCTCACCTCCTTTGGCAAGCAAAACAAAATAAACTCTCAAAGGAAAAAACCCTCCTGCCTACCATGTTTCTCTCAAGAAAAATTAGAGTTAGTATATTTAAAAGTGAAGTGAAGAGAAAGTGTTAGTTGTATTTGACTTTCTGCCACTCCATGGACTGTAGGGTGCCAGGTTCTTCAGTCCACGGAATTCTCCAGGCAAGAATTCTGAAGTGGGTTGTCATTCCCTTCTCCTGGGGATCTTCCAGACTCAAGGACTGAACCCATGCTCCTGCACTGCAAGCAGATTCTTTACCATCTGAGCCACCAGGGAAGACCCTTTCATCTACTTACTATAGATGAAATGTGTCTTACGGTAAACTCGGGGAAAAAAAAAGAAGGAACCCGAAAAGCCAGCATTGATATACAGTCCAAATTCTTCAGTTTATAGGTGAGAAAAGGCTCAGAGAGGGAAAGTGACTGGCAGGAGTACACAGGAATTAGAGATCCAATTGGGATTAATATCACAGCCATGTGCTTCCAGCCCAATGATGTTTCCACCACTGCATTATTGCTTATGCAAAAGAGCGGAAATGCACATGCAGAATTTTAGGGATTTGCAAGTGTGCCTGTTCTCCTATATAACTGGTTTTCAAGCTTCTTCTATTCCTGCAACTGAGCCCCAGGAAAACAAAAAAAGAGAGACACCATCCTTTTGCATTGTATGTTTATCTTTTATAGCTAATGCACAGTGTAGCTGAAAATCATATAAATGATTTCTTAACTAAGAAACCTATATCTAAGGCAGCACATTAGCTTCGTGCTTTAAAAAGAAGCATGTGCCACTCATTATGAAATCTATAGCTATATAATTGAATACAGGGAAATCCAGAATTTGCCAAAGGAACTTCTGGTATAAAAAGGGTGTGTAAAATCAGTGTGATGATGCAACAGCCATTTCCTGCAGCCCAAAGAAGAGGCTGAAAAGCACAGTCAAAGAGAATTAATATTTTCTGGCATGAACGCATCACTGGCTGCACAAGGTGATTTTACTGTGCATTATACTTTAATTATAATTGCTCTGTAGCCATCTGTTCCACTTCATTCTCTAATTATAGATGCAAAAAGCATTTCACAACTCCCACCAGTAAAAAAGATCTGAGGGATTTCATGGCAGGCTTGCTCTGAGTTCCTCCCTCCTTTTCTTGGCCTGTGAACTCTCCCTTCAACGGTACATTAGAATAACCAAGAAAATGTTCGTGATGCTCTGATCATCTCAGAAGGTCTGAGATTGTTCCTCTCATGATTAATTCTCTTCTACTTTATTATATACACTCTGTCCAACTAACTCTTCCAGTGCCATGGTTGTATATAACTTCCTGTTCACAAACATTTTCCTTTTTTAAAAAAATTTAACCATTTTTAAAAGTGTGCTATAATTGAGATATAGCATTGTATTAATTTCAGGTATACAACATAATGATTCAATTGCAAGATGATCACATAAACCTAGTTAACATACATTTTTTTCCCTACAACTGCTTTCCTTTCTCACCAAAAATAATTTTTAATTAGTTATTTTATTTTCTTTATCTTCAGTGCTATCATTTCAAGCAAACTCAAACTCCTTCCAATAACCCTACAAGACAGCTGTTCTTGTTCTCATTTTTCAATGGAGAGGTTAGACACAGAGAGTTTAGAGGGTTATTTTAAGGTGACCCAGTCAGTCAATAGCAGAGCAAGGCTTAAAACCACATCTTTTGATATTGATTCCCACTCCTTCACAGTCATTATTGTCATGCATCATTTGAAAGCAGTATTTAACTTCTCATTAGGGTAGCAGGGGTGTGCCAGAGTCTGTGCACAGCACCTCACAAGAAGAAATTGTAGGCAACTCTTTCCAATCTCAGGTTCAGTGACTCCTATTGGTAGCTTGAAGTTGACGGTGGTGAGTATGAAATTCACACACTGCAAATCAGAGCTCCCCCTGCCCATCCGGGAAACAGGTATTTATTCATTATCCACTAGACTGTCACTGACTATGGGAAATAAATCTATGAATTCCCAGAAAAATAACACAATTTGGATCACAATACCATCTTCATCTCTGAACTTAAATAATGTGTGTATGAACACAACTCAGGAATGAGAAAAAGTTTAACTGCTTATCAAGACTCCCCCGCATGACTCTTTCAAAATTCTGAAAACCAGGAGTCATCTGATAGAACGAAGGCTTTTACTCACAGTGGTAAATTCAGAATTTTTGAATGAATCTTTTGGCTACAAAGTATTTATGGTTTTAAAAGCAACCAGCAAATTAAGAGCTTAGCTGCCCAGGAAGGCTCGAGATGATACACCACAGTCTCAAAGCAGAAGGCTTCAGTTAGACAAGTAGTGCTTGACATATGAATATACTCCAACAAGATATAGAAGCATGCGAGGGAATGATTTCTGGAAGCTAGATCTGGGCATATCTGGAAAAAAAAGTAAATTAGTGCATGTGGCTTTTCCAAGGGTCCTAAAGAAAAACAATTTAGAGATTTCATCAAAAATTCCTGATCTTTCATAAAAGCACAAATTCTAGCTACTCACAAGACTGAAGTTCATATCCAAGAGCAAAGTCTAAAAATACCCTGAAAGTCTAAAAATGAAACTTGAACTGAAGAAGGGTTTGAAACATTAACACTGGGACCAAAAACAAGCACCAACTTTCTAGATAAAAAATGAAGCATAAGCTTTTCACCCAGCATTTCTAGTGCAAAGCTCAAATCACAAAGTAATAGAAACAGAACAGTAAAATTCAACACATGTTACACTGATTAGAGATTCAGTTAGGTTCTCTATCCAGCAGAGACAGCTGCATAGGATGTTATGTATGTTTCCTAATGGACAGCTGAATTTATGTATGTGCTGATCTTAAAAAATTTACTTGTGGTGACCTCAAAATCTGATAGGAAAATTAAATACTAATATGTAATTACCCAGCTCTGCTGCTTATGAATTGTTAGACTTTGGGCAAATTGATTAAAATTTATGCATTTGGTGTCCTTATCTGTTAAACGGGTACAATAACTGTATTCCTCTTAGGGTTACTGTAAATTATTACATAATTTTATTAGAAAGTGCTTAGAATAATATCTGACATATAGAAGTGTTTTAATACATGTTAACTTTTAAATCAGTCAGCCTTCTCATTTCACAAGATAAAATATTGATGACTAGAGAGGTTACACGCATTATTCAAAGTTACGTAAATTAAAGGTAGAATTAGAATTAAGACCCATGCCTTTTTTCCCTTGTTCCACCACCCTCCTCAATAGTTCTGTGCTAAGTTATTTGCATTTATTCAATTAAACAAGTGCTATCAAACTTTAGGATTGGGGTTCTCCCAGCATTTCTTCCAATCCGAGAACAAAGGACAAATTTAATTCTCAAACGTAGGGTCTTATGACTCCAGATGAATTGTTTTCTTCTCTTCAACATGTTACCATTTCTCAGTTATGTTTTTGGAAAGCGATCTTACCTGTTTGTGAAATAGGAAAAACTCCTGTTTCAACAATAGTCCCAGGAAGCTTATGTGAATGAATTATGTGAAGGAGTTTCATTGTTGAGGGAAATAAACACATTCAAAAAAGAAGAAAGAACAAACGAAGTACAAACTTATGTAAACAGTTCAATATTTTCCCAGACAATGACAAAATCAGCTACCAAGAAAACTGAGATGTGGAGCCTTGCTGTGTCCCTGGAGACTGGACACTCCTTTGACAAAATTGTAAAGGATTAGCACCACAGAACTAATTAATGACTTGAATTTGGTAAACTCCTTAATCTCCAACCTTAGAAACAGCTCTTAAGGAAGAAACTGCCAGGCCTCATTGAACATTACTGCTACTACTGTTGTTATTGCTGCTCTTGATATTGCTGTTTTGGCCTCTCATTATTATTCACCTTGGATATTCTTCCACCTCAGAAAGAAGGATTATTCATTCATGATTTTCTCTGAGTACTCCTATTTCAAAATGAGCATGATGGTTGAAATGAACAGAGAGAATCTCTGAGAAATCAGGCCACAGAGTATAAGTCTAGTGCCCAGGCAAACTATGGAAATGGGTCCAGAGAGTTCACAGAGTCTGAAATCCAAGCCTGGGGATTATACTTAGGCCAAGTTGGACACAGGTATGAAGTTGAAGCAGTGAAGTGGCTGGTAGTGGCAGGAAATTTGTCAAATGTAAACATGAGGCAAATTCCAAGGACAAAGACTAGGAAAATAGAAACCAATCAGGAAGGTAATTATGCATGCAAAAACTGAAATAAAGGTGAAGGGAGAGAGACTGAGATCTCACAAGGTGAACATAATGTTGAAGTCCATTCCAAATTTGAAGACTGGACAACTGGGAGAGGATCAGGGAGCTGGAGGGAATCAGAAGGACATTTGGGCACTGTGTAAACCTATTTGAGCTCTCCAGTTTCTGCTTTGCTGTAGTCTAAACCATGGTACCCTATACAAATTCCTAGCAGTTATGCCTATTAACCTTGCATAATCTCTCCAAGATCTGCCTTCTATTTGGTGTCTCCTAAGAGCTGACTCAGTCTAAGATGTCTCAATTCCATCCCATAGATGTTTGGTGTTCTATGAGTGTGATTCTGCCTCTGTCCAGATTATTCAGATGAATGCCTTACAACTGCGTGTGGTTTTTCAGGTTTCTTTGACTTTATACACCTCAAACAACAGGCCAGCCTNTGCCATAAGAGTGGTGTCATCTGCATATCTGAGGTTATTGATATTTTTCCGGCAATCTTGATTCCAGCTTGTGCTTCTTCCAGTCCCGCGTTTCTCATGATATACTCTGCATAGAAGGTAAATAAGCAGGGTGACAATATGGCCAGGCTTATATCCTTGGTCTCAAGGTGTTATGTAATGCTTCATAGTGTTGAAATAAGCTTATGTACTATATGCCTTGTGCTTCCTTCTCTGTAAGGACAAGATATTCTTCTTGACTTTATCTGGTTTGAGGTTCATAGAGCTTATTGAATCTATGGTTTCATTCCTTTTGCTTATTTTGGAAAGTAGCTAGAATGTCTCTTCCAGTGCTGCTTATGTTTCTTTCTTTCTCTCTTGTCTTCTCCTTCTTTTCCTCTGTCATCAGTTAGTTCTCCTTCTATATTTTCATTTGCTATATTTTTTTAAAAAACTATATCTTTCATCTTTCTCCTTTCAGTGCTTCAGTTGGATATTTTCTACTGTCTGTTATTAAGTTCAATATCTTCCAGTATTTTCCTTCTAATCTGTTACCAATCTGGTCTATTGAACTTGTAATTTAGTTTAGTATTAATATTTTACAGGTCTACAATTGCCATTCTATCGCTTCATAAATTTTAAGTTACTGGTGAAATATTTCATCTATTTTATTACATATTAATCCTAGCTATAAGCCCTCATCTGATAACTATGCTATGGCTTTGTTTCAACTATCTACTTTTTTCTCTAAGATTTTGGTCATTTGATTCTGTTTTTACTTTGTTTTGTAATTTTTAATTTAATTTCAGCTATTCAGTAAAGTATTTTAGAGATTCTGAATAATGTTATTTTTCTCCAAAGAGGAGTCAAATTTTCTCAAGCAGACAAATAGAACATCTACACATCACCTTGGTCCTACTAGTACTAGTTTTAGACTTTGTTTGGTCAGATCTACTTCGGTTTTGTCCATACATAGTTTGAAGGCACAAGCCTAGTGCTTTCTCCTAGTCATGTTCCTTTCTGGGTTCTCAACTGAAAGCCTGAGTATTTACCAAGGCTCTTCCTTCTTGGTGGGGTTTGAGTCTCAATCTCTGAGTTCCCAACTCTTCTTGGTTGTTTACATTTCTGACCATGTCTATAGTCTCCAAGCTACTGTTTTCTTTGGCATTTTTCTCCTGTATTTCTAGTCCTGCACATGCCCAGCATTGGAGTTGGTCAACATTCCAGTGAAATTTATATGTTGCAGCTCATCTGCAGGTTTCCTCTTCCCTGTGCTTTTTCACCTTAAATCCTCGTCACTTTGATAGCCGTGAACTCCAATCTCTGGCTCTTCTTCCTAGTAAGACTACTACTTTCTGCTCAAGTTCTATGCCACCTGCCTATAGCTGCTCTACAGTGCAGCTAGTAAAAACTAGTCTATCATGACTAAAATCCAAAGTTTATTAGACAACTTTAAAAATGTAAACATCTGTATTTGATAATCTTTATACATTTTAATTTATTTGCAGTTTTAGATTTTTGAGATGACTTAGGGGAAAAAAGTCATTTGTAAAATTTGTTTACTAAATAAAAACAACAAAAAATTCAGTACTAAGTCAAAATGAAGTAAATAAACATGTAAAAAAGAACAGTTGATATGTTTCTATGAAAAAGCATAGTATTACATCTGAAACTGTTTCCAGGTAGCCAAGGCAAAAAAGGAAATATTGTCCAAAATATAAATATCATTATCAAAAAGAAAAGAGCATATATGCTACTTACAGAGGAAATAAAATTTTTCATAATATGGAATTTTTAAATATTTTATCTATAAAGGCTTTATCTAAAATGCCAAAGTAGTTCCTTACAACCTACATTAATAGCCAAGGTGATGGCATTACATAACAACACAATAAATATACATGTGTTTGCATTGACAACAGATAACAATGCCTAATAGCTACTAAATCTTGAAAGATACTATAAATTTCTGCTATTTTTTCTTTTGTTACATATTTCTTATACCTTTAGAAATATCAGTACAATAAAAATAATGAACTTCAATCCATATTTACTTCATTATGTATTTAATTTTAATCATAATATCTAAAGGCATTGAGGAAATGTCACCATATATGTATAACACTAATCTGATAAACCTTAGAAACAAGGATGTAGGTAGACAGGCATCAAGATGTGGAAACATCACTATCAGAAAGATTGCATGCAAGCTTGTGTGTGTTAGTCACTCAGTCATGTCCAACTCTTTGCAACCCAGTGGGCTGTAGCCTGCCCTGGTCATCTGCCCATGTACTTCTCTGGGCAAGAATACTTGAGTGGATTGCCATTCCCTTCTCTAGGAGATCTTCCTGACCCAGGGGTTGAGCCCAGATCTCTCACATTGCAGGCAGATTCTTTACAGTCTGAGCCACCAAGAAAGTCTTTACGTAAAAGGAATCTGGTCAAATTAATTACAAGCTGGTGTAAGACTGTCCTGCCATTTGGTGGATGCAGCTGAGTGTCTAACATAAGTTGGTTGTGCTTGTTGAATGAATGGATGGATAAATACACAAAAAAGTGTGAATGAATTTTGGCCCCAGACATTCGGACAGTGCTCATCTCACAGGCAGAATTATATGACTCCAGCTGTGGAATTTGGAGAGCTTGGTGGATGATGAACCAGCCATTTTGATACTATACTTTTCAATTTCATCGGCATCTTTTATAAGCCATCTGTAACATTACAGTGATGCCTCAATTAACAAAGCCTTTGGAACAAAGCTCCTTTATAATCAAGTTGGCAGCATCAACAATAGCTCATAAACATGCAAAGTATGCTACCATGTGTCATTCAGCTCAGTGACAATGTTCCAATCAGGCTGCATGGGTGCACATGGCAGGATATTGTTGCTCACAGCTCCCACTGACATGCACAGTCAGAAGACCTGATCCCAGTGTCCCTGGGGCATTATTTAGCTTGCTCTTTCCCCTTGGCTTTTTTGTTTTTTATTTTCTGATCTTTGTTTCACATTTAATGGTAATCTTCCCACTCAAGTCTCTGATGTCCTCTTGTACTTTACTTATCTTGCCAAAACCACCAAAAACTGAAAAACGGGTCCTGTAGATAGCTCTTTACGGTTGTGGCTTGCCAAACTGATCTCAGTTACTTTTTACATTGACACAGTAGGTAGTAGGCATTCTTGAGAGTCCTTTGGGAAGCAAAGAGGTCAGATCAGTCCATCCTAATGGAAATCAACCCTGAATATTCATTGGAAGTACTGATGCTGCAGTTTAAGCTCCAGTACTTTAAGCTCCAGTACTTGGCCCCCTGATGAGAAGAGCTGACTCACTGGTGAAGACCCTGATGCTGGGAAAGATTGAGGGCAGGAAGAGAAGGGGACGACAGAGGATGAGCTGATTGGATGGCATCACTGACTCAATACACATGAGTTTGAGCAAATGCCAAAGATACTTAAGGACAATCAAAGTCTGGTGTGCTGCTGTCCATAGGGTCAAAAAGAGTGGGATACGACTTAGCGACAGAACAAGTATGCATTTTGTAATCACACCTGCCAATAGTGCTGAACTTGGATAACAGGGATTTTACAATGAGCTCTGGGAAGAGCATAGCACAATCTGTGTCATAAAGTCTCCACGGCTAGCGCTCATGCTCCTCTGCAGTCAGTCTTGCTGAGCCATAATCTCCACACTTACCAAGCCATAGTCTCCACACTTACCGCCAAGGATCCTTCCAGATCTAACTTTCTAGGGTTCAAAATTCATAACTGAAAATGTTTGGAGAAAATATACTGTTTCTCGTTTCTAGAGCTGGGAGAATTGAACATGTAAATTCTGGCTGGTGCTGTTTTATGAGTCTGAGTCACAAAAGAAAACAGATTCCTTTGATAATATTTCTCTTGCAATATAAAAGATATTCTGTCTAGGATGCTTCATAATCCCTTAGGGGGAAAAAAAAGCAGAGGATGACAAAACTGAGTGGCAAGACACCACTGCTATCATCTCAGAATCTGAACAGAAGTTTAAAGAGTCATAACATGATTCACTGTGTTCTTTCTTCTTTCTGTCTGCAATCAGGGAAGCATAAATCAAAATATAGCCTCTATCAGCCTTTGTCCCCGAGTGTCTGTGTTGAGCATAGCTCTCTTGTCCACTCACTTCGTGCACATGATGAATGAGAGAAAATGTTGGTAGAAAAACAAACAAACCAATGTTAAGTTCTGAAGATTATCAAAGCCACCTTTCTGCCAGTGTGGTTCTCCTGCCCCTCCACTAGCTCCAGGCCTCAGGGAAGGTGGAAGGAGGAAGTCTATTATTCAGTATTACTGAAATAGTCGTCCTGGCATGGTAACACTGGGCATTTTTCCTGTAACTTTTCAGAGAGGATGTAGTTGGGACTGTAACTGAGCTTACAATTTTGTTACCATGAAAGTCAGGGGCTTTCAAAGGTAGCAAGTATATTTTCACTGATGCTAAGACATGGAACAACAGCCTGATTTCAAATAAGAAAAGCAGTACCTCAAGGCTGTATATTGTTACCCTGCTTATTTAACTTCTATGCAGAGTACATCATGAGAAACGCTGGGTTGGAAGAAACACAAGCTGGAATCAAGACTGCCGGGAGAAATATCAATAACCTCAGATATGGAGATGACATCACTCTTACGGCAGAAAGTGAAGAGGAACTAAAAAGCCTCTTGATGAAAGTGAAAGAGGAGAGTGAAACATTTGACTTAAAGCTCAACATTCAGAAAACGAAGATCATGGCATCTGGTCCCATCACTTCATGGGAAATAGATGGGGAAACAGTGGAAACTGTCAGACTTTATTTTCAGTTCATTTCAGTTCAGTTGCTTGGTCATGTCCGACTTTTTGCCACTCCATGAATCACAGCATGTCAGGCCTCCCTGTCCATCACCAATTCCTGGAGTTCACTCAGACTCATGTCCATTGAGTCAGTGATGCTATCCAGCCATCTCATCCTCGGTCGCCCCCTTCTCCTCCTGTCCCCAATCCCTCCCAGCATCAGAGTCTTTTCCAATGAGTCAACTCTTTGCATGAGGTGCCCAAAGTACTGGAGTTTCAGCTTTAGCATCATTCTTTCCAAAGAAATCCCAGGCCTGATCTCCTTCAGAATGGGCTGGTCGGATCTCCTTGTAGTCCAAGGGACTCAGAAGAGTCTTCTCTGACACCACAGTTCAAACGCATCAATTCTTCAGCACTCAGCCTTCTTCACGGTCCAACTCTCACATCCATACATGACCACTGGAAAAACCATAGCCTTGACTAGATGGACCTTAGTCGGCAAAGTAATGTCTCTGCTTTTGAATATGCTATCTAGGTTAGTCATAACTTTTCTTCCATAAGCGTCTTTAATTTCATTACTTTGCCAACAAAGTAACTGAGTGAACTCTGGGAGTTGATGATGGAGAGTTGGTTGTGGAAGCCTGGTGTGCTGCAATTCATGGGGTTCGCAGAGTCAGACACGACTGAGCAACTGAACTGAACTGAACTGAAGATATGTAAAGGGCTTCCTTAGTGGCTCAGTGGTAAAGAATCTGCCAGCAATGCAGGATTTTATCCCTCAGTCTGGAAAACCCTTGGAGAGGGAAAATGGCAAACCACTCCAGTATTCTTGCCTGGGAAATCTTGTGGACAGAGGAACCTGGTGGGTTAAGTCCATGGGGTCACAAAAAAGTCAGATGTGACTTAGCAACTAAACAACAACAAAGATATGTAAAAACATTCTTTCCTCTCCTTTCCTGTATGTAGCTTACTCCTTGGAAGAAAAGTTATGACCAACCTAGACAGCATATTCAAAAGCAGAGACATTATTTTCCTGACTAAGGTCTGTCTAGTTAAGGCTATGGATTTTCCTGTGGTCATGTATGGATGTGAGAGTTGGACTGTGAAGAAGACTGAGTGCCAAAGAATTGATGCTTTTGAACTGTGGTGGTGGAGAAGACTCTTGAGAGTCCCTTGGACTGCAAAGAGATCCAACCAGTTCATTCTGGAGATCGGCCCTGGGATTTCTTTGGAAGGAATGACGCTAAAGCTGAAACTCCAGTACTTTGGGCACCTCATGCGAAGAGCTGACTCACTGGAAAAGACTCTGATGCTGGGAGGGATTGGGGGCAGGAGGAGAAGGGAATGACGGAGGGTGAGATGGCTGGATGGCATCACAGAGTCGATGGACGTGAGTCTGAGTAAACTCCTGGAGTTGGTGATGGACAGGGAGGCCTGGAGTGCTGCAATTCATGCAGTTGCAAAGATTCGGACATGACTTAGCAACTGGACTGAACTGAACACTGTTCTTGAATATCTGGTTGATAAATATCTTTTAAGAGATGTTATCAAATGTTTTTTCTAATGCAAAATCTTCTACATAACCTTTGAGCTAAAACTCAGCTTTTGCCTCAGCACCTTCTTTTATAGGGAGCTTATCTTTTCAGAAGGCAACCTGCAACATTTACACATAGCATTGACTCTAGTAGAATTATTTTCTCTATGTTAAAGTGTAACATATATCACTGTATTTCTACCAAATAAAATTCTTAATCCTACTTCTTGAAGGTCACATTTTAATCCTTCCCCTTGATAGCCCTTAAAATATTTTAAGAGAGCAAGCAAATTCCTTGCAATGCACATCCTTGAAAATTTCTCCTGAAGAGGAAACTTGAGTTCAAAAAATTGGTTTACACAGGAGATGATAATTATGTGGATGTGGAATGATTTCCAGGTGGTCACAACATTATTATTATTGTCATTAGTGCAGATGGAGTGAAAATTAGATGGTAGGAGAGAAGTGAAACCCTCATGTCCTCATATCTTAAATGAGCTGATGAATCAGTTTGATTCATCAAAAACAGCAAGAAGCAGAAGCCGTCGGCAAGATCTCTATTTTGGCAGGAAGACATTTCTACTCACATTCCCCTTCCTTACTCCCATCTCCTCTGACTTTCTTCATTGCTAATTGTCTAAAAGCAAAGTTTTGCTGCAAGCTTACTGATGACTAGAAAGAGAACAGAGAAACTACGATTACTAAGCATAAACTCAGAGATAAACAAAGGATCGCATAGAGATCCTATGCGATAGGATCTCCATAGAGATCCTATCCTCTGTTCTCGCATAGAGAATAACACATTCAGGGAAAAGAAGCAGTTCCCAGAGAGAAAAACAAGCCACCTCTAATATTTCAAAAATTAAAAAGGATAACTAAACTGCTCTGCATTTGAATCATGATAGAAATGCAAAAGCATAAATGGAGAGTAATGATTAGCAGAAGCACAAATGAATGATTTCGCCCTTTTTTTTTTTTTTTTTAACTACATTGGCGTGGTCACCTAAAGAAAAGTAAAAATGTAGGCTACAATTATGGCAGGGTGTTTCCAAACAGAGGGAGCAAATTATTTCTCCCTCTCTGAGCTTGTTCTTCCTTCTACAAAAGACTGTGGTTTGTTCTTAGATCAATGGTTTCAAACTTAAAATATTAGTCATGCACATAAATAATTAAATAAGTTAATTTTTAAAAAATGTATCTGTATTGTAGAAGTGATGGAATCTCTCTTCTCCCCAAGACATATCAAGGCAGCCTCTGTAGGGATTTCTCACAATCCCTTAGTTTATCTAGGCAACAAGGATTGTATTAATAAATCACCTCCCCACTGATCTTTGAATACCTAGGTAGTTTTCTAAGTGTGATGCAGCATTTCCCATCTCAACGAACAAGGAAAAAGATTCAGGGTTTTGTGATTCATTAGGAAATGTCCTTCAGAAATTAAGATATTTAGCACACAGTCCCCTGAACATTGTCTGCATTTTACTGTTTCTGAGCTCTGTCTACTCTTTTTTCAAGGTCTGGACTGTGTTCCTACTTTCTTGAACTGGCCCAAATTTTATACACTCTTCAAAATCCACCTCAAATTTCCTCCAGGAAGACTTAAATTGCCCCTCCTCCTTTTCTCACTCCCTCTGCAATTTCTTAGAGTTCTGAATTATACATGCTTGCTTTGTCATCCCAAAGGAACTGTGAACTGCTTAAGGCAGCAGAGTGAAGATTCTCTACTCGCTAATTGTGAAACCTTGAGTAAGTAACTAAACTAGAGGTTCAGTTTCCTCATCTGTAAAATGGAAATGGATACACTCACTCAAAAGGGTTTTTGTAAGAATCAAATGAAATAGGACTTATAAAACACAGAGAATAAGTGTGGCACTATTAATTTCATCCAATGTTTCCTTTGTTCCAGAGAAAAGAAAATTTAAGCTTTCCTTGGAGGAACATCTTTTTATCTCTTGTTACTTAGATATCACTACTTCCTGCCTTCCTTTGATTCAGTCATTTTTAGTATTTATAAATACTGAAAAAGCATGGAAAAGAAATTGGCTAAGTAAGGAGGAAAGAGTAATTTCTCTTTCCTTAGCAATGCTTCATAGAGTGTGTTTACATTTCTGATCAAATTTGATCTTCATATTAACACTCCTGGTAGACAATCTCTTCCCTTACTGATAAGAAAATGTCAGTTCAGTTCAGTCACTCAGTCATGTCTGACTCTTTGCAACCCCATGAATCACGGCATGCCAGGCCTCCCTGTCTATCATCATTTCCCAGAGTTCACTCAGACTCATGTCCATCGACTCCATGATGCCATCCAGCCATCTCACCCTCCTTCATCCCCTTCTTCTCCTGCCTCCAATCCCTCCCAGCATCAGAGTCTTTTCCAATGAGTCAACTCTTCGCATGAGGTGCCCAGAGTAGTGGAGCTTCAGCTTTAGCATCATTCCTTCCAAAGAAATCCCAGGGCCGATCTCCTTCAGAATGGACTGGTTGGATCTCTTTGCAGTCCAAGGGACTCTCAAGAGTCTTCTCCAACACCACAGTTCAAAAGCATCAATTCTTCAGTGCTCGGCCTTCTTCACAGTCCAACTCTCACATCCATACATGACCGCAGGAAAAACCACGGTCTAAGCCTTGATTAGACAGACCTTAGTCGGCAAAGTAATGTCTCTGCTTTTGAATATACTATCTAGAGAAAATGTAGGCTAAGGATTAAGTGACTTGCCCTAAATCACTTACCAGCTGGAGAGGAACTGAGATTCAAAACTTTTTTCCCCTTATTCTAAAACTCATGATTTGTCTACTTTGTTTTGTTACTTGAGTGAAGCCTTCTTGGTTCCTGCCCTTAGGAAAGTCTCAATACTTCCTCTTTGTGTGGGTGCAGGATAAGAGGTGAGATAACGCCCTAGATCAGATTGGCAAGGAGCAGCTAGGTCTTCCTCACCCTTCCAGGAAACACTCTGATCCAGCCTTGTTTCATCTGTGGGAACCCTTTCTAGAAGAATCACTCTGGGGCATCAGGACTCATAGTCTTATCCCTGGGAATAGCCAAGTGCCTACCTCACTCTCAGAGCCTGGGTCTGAGGAGTTAAGCCTTTCTCCAGAAGAGCCCTTTATTTGCTCCAGCCTTGCCCTTGTTTGTCTGTAGATCAATTCACAGCTCACTCTCCACTCCCTGTATCCTGGATTTTAAAATCACCCTCAGGCCTTTAAGGGGCTTCCCAGTTGGCGCTAGTGGTAAAGAACCTGCCTGAGAATTCAAGAGACACAAGAGACACTCAATCCCTGGGTCCCTGGGTCGGGAAGATCCCCTAGAGAAGGGCATGGCAACCCACTCCAGTATTTTTGCCTGGAAAATTCCATGAACAGAGGAACTTGCTGGCTATAATCCATGGGGTCGCAGAGAGTTGGACACGACCAAACATGCATAAGTGTGAGTCAGACCCTTTGAGGAAGACTTCCATTTCCTCCTGGGGTAGTCGCTGAAGTTCCCTAAGTGCTATTTCTCCTGGTACAGCAGTTGTGATGTCCCCCGAGACCTAGGTGGATACCTGCAGATGCAGAATGATCATGTAAATAAACCCAGACAGTTCAGCAACCCCAAATTTGGAAGGTCTGGGTATAGGAAAACTGTAAAACTCTTGATGCAACAGCTGCTGACAGATTTCACCTACTTCTCTTCACCACACACCCAGCCGCCCACATCTTAGCCTGATATGCTGTCCAGAAGTCACACACGTGCTCCTGGAGGGAGGACTTGGCAGCAGCCCTTCCTTCCTCAGGGCATGGTGGGGCGTTATGCATAACCAATAACTCACTGCTAAGGGTAAATGCATGAAGACAACAATTTCAGGCAAGGGCGGGTTTCTCCACTCCAGCTGAATTCCTGACAGAACAGACTGCTGGCTCCACCCTGACCTTAACAGGAGCACGCTGACCTTCCTTCTGTGTGAAAGAGAGAAATATGCCCAAGAGCTTTCAACAGCGGCTTGCCATTCACTTCTTCCTTGTCTTGATTTAGTCAGAAAAAAAAAAAAAAAAAAAAATGGCAGCCTAAAGTAGAATGGAGACAAATGCATGGACTTTTCAGGAGCCACTTCTTCCTAACACAGTCAGCGAACTGCATATTAATAAGGACATTTCTGACCAAGAGTAGGGCACAACAGAAGCATTGGCCGTGGTTCTCTCTACCTGTCCATCATATTTGGCAAAGTTGCAAAGAGTGAAAATCTCACCAGGAATGTTGAGGCCCTTGCCTTCTAATCACAAGGAAGTTACAAAGCATTTTTACCTGGAACATCTGAGGCAACGTGGAAACTAGGATTTATTGCTCCGGTACCTACTATTTGCCAGGCATTGTGCAAATGGCTTATAGACTTGCCTTATTTCATCCTTACAACAACACGTGAAGTAAGTAGTACAATGATTATTTTCTGATGAGGAAACTGGGGCTCAGAATACCAGCAAGTACAAGAATCTGGATTCCAATCTTGCTCCTTCTTTGACTATTCCACACTGAGTAAGTAACCTTCATAATCTAGATCTCTTGCTAATCTACTGTATCCCAGGTCCTTGGGGAATCTTTGTAGTGAGTTTATGCTAAGTGTGTAATGAGTGCTCTTCACATATCATGTCCTTGAGAGGATGTGACAGAAGTAGAAGACAGCTGGGGCCCTTTCTTTGAGAGGTTTTAAACCAATTACTAAGCACTGCTAAGGTCCGTCTAGTCAAGGCTATGGTTTTTCCTGTGGTCATGTATGGGTATGAGAGTTGGACTGTGAAGAAGGCTGAGCACCGAAGAATTGATGCTTTTGAACTGTGGTGTTGGAGACAACTCTTGAGAATCCCTTGGACTGCAAAGAGATCCAACCACCCCATTCTGAAGATCAGCCCTGGGATTTCTTTGGAAGGAATGATGTTAAAGCTGTGATTCATGGGGTCACGAAGAGTCAGACATTACTGAGCGACTGAACGGAACTGAAAGCACTACATGCAAGGAATGCATAAGTAGGTTCAGAATTGCAGGGTGAGATGAGACTGGATCTAAATGCCAAGGGGACACTCAGTGAGGGAAGGATGGCTGTAGGACCTAGTCTTCATGGAGGTCTTCACAAGAGAACTGACCTCTGAAAGAGTAAGGCCTCCCTTAGGCAGAGCACTAGTGCCTAAGGAAGATTATGGGTCAGCCTTATACCTGACCCAAACTTTTTTTCTCTTTTTCTCATAGAATAAAGAGATTTTGTTCCAAAGTCTTTGTTTCACAAGATTTCTTTCCAAAGTATTTTACAGTGTACTGCTACTGCTGCTAAGTTGCTTCAGTCATGTCCGACTCTGTGCGACCCCATAGATGGCAGCCCACCAGGCTCCCCTGTCCCAGGGAGTCTCCAGGCAAGAACACTGGAGTGGGTTGCCATTTCCTTCTCCAATGCATGAAAGGAAAAAATGAAAGTGAAGTCGCTCAGTTGTGTCCGACCCTCAGCGACCCCATGGACTGCAGCCTTCCAGGCTCCTCCATCCATGGGATTTTCCAGGCAAGAGTACTGGAGTGGGGTGCCATTGCCTTCTCTGATTGACAGGGAGGCCTGGCGTGCTGGTACAGCAATCACAAAAATGATTCTTCTGGGCATGTCCACTCTGTTCTCCACAGTAGGGTCATCATCGCTTGGTGACGGACTCCCTTGGTGACTCTCGAGACCAGGTTAAGGTGGACAGATTAACAGAGTGTAAATTGGTCTCATCTTAGCTTACCTGCGAGACTATGGTAAGTCTCCCCCCACTCTTCCTCTGGTCTTCAGTTTCCCCAGTGATAAAGTATTGGTTCTGGAAAAGTAGTCTATGAGGTTGCTCCTCATGTTGGCATGCCATCGGTCCTCTCCTGCTCTGAAGTACAGTGGGTATGGGGATCAGGAGCCACTGGTCCCAGATCTGACCCAGCTCTAACTAGGTGTGTGGTTCTGGAGAACTACTTCTCACACGCCAGGCATCAGTGTTTCTGTCCATATAATGTCCAAGCTGAGGGGTTCTATAAAGTCTCTTTCCACTGTGACATTTTATGAATCTAAATAGCCTATCTTCAACTATTCCTAATAAAAACATCCATTTGGATAAGAAAATAGAAAACACAAAATAGACCTCCTGAAGGCACCAAACTGAGTATTTGATGTTATTCAATTAAATTGGTTGTGAATGGAATATAGCATCTTTTCCACAAACAGTGACTCAGAAAATTAATTAGCTTCTGCTTTAATCAAATAATAATTCTATTAAATGCCAGTTAAAATACCACATCTGAGTCAATTGACTGCAACATTGTGTATTTAATGCAGGATACGTTCCCTTGCCATGTGGAGCTGGTTTGATGACGGAGGTTCTGGGGCTCTTAATTTCTAGCTAGTCATCCAGCATTCAGAACCACAGTATGAAAATTTCCAGAGGCCATGGGTGCAGCCTGCTCTGATGAAATCTTGCATACCTTAGCTTTATTCATCAGATTATTTTGTAGGCCTTATTAGTAGCATTAAAGACACAGAGAAAATCAAATAACAGCTCTGAATTTTCCAGATGCATTTTCAGAATCGAAACCATTTTTACCCAGTGCAGCATCATTCCAGAAAACTCCAGTTATGGCTGGGCTAAAGCGACTTTTTGACATCTCTGAACTTTAGTATGATAACACTCATTAGATTCCTGCATAGCTGAGACAGTGGGACCACTGAATAATATTAATAATAGGTTTTCCTACTGTTGCAGATATAATCTTTCTCTCCTTTGAAACAGCATGACTTTGGTTTATGCTAGCTTAAGGCAGCCACCATACCCCATATTAGATTTTTTGTGTATATGTATATAATTGTGTTATATCTGATTTCAGTTGTATCTTATTTTCTTGACTTAATAGGTATATTAATAAAGCCTGCTTTAAAAATAGTTTATAATATTGTTCCATACATTAATAACACTTTTGGAATTTCACAAGAACTTTTGAACTCAGTATGTATTATTGTCCCTTTTTCACAGATTTAGAATATTGAAGCTCAAAGCATTTAAGCAATTTACTCAAGTTTACAGTTCTAGTCTTCACTTTGCCCAGCTGCTTCTAGACATCACTCTGTCCCTAGTAGGAACATATGCCTGCATGCTAGTCACTTTGGTTGTGTCAGACTCTTTGCAATCCCATGGACTATAGTCTTCCAGGCTCTTCTGTCCATAGGACTTCCCATGCAAGAATTCTGGAGTGGGTTACCATACCCTCCTCCAGGGGATCTTCCTGACCCACGGATCGAACCCGCATCTTTTATGTCTCCTGCATTGGTAGGTGGATTCTTTACCACTAGCACCACCTGGGAAGCCCCAGTAGGAACACAATAGGTGCCAAAATGAAAGGATGAGAGGTGACTTCTTCCTAAGGAACTTCGCCCAAGGAACACTGAACCTTATGGCTATATGAAGATCTTCTTTGTTGTCTCTTTACACAGGTGGTGGTGTGGTGGTTTAGGTGCTAGCTAAGTTATGTCCAACTCTTGCGACCCGATGGAGACTCCCAGGCTCCTCTCTCCATGAGATTCTCCAGGCAAGAATACTGGAGTGGTCTGGGTAGTCAAGAGCTATCTAATGGGAGACCTGAAAGCACCAGCCAACAAGAAGTTTAAAAAAAAGATAAAACTGTTTTTCAGGTATAATACCAAGTGTAGTTAATTAGAAATGACCATAAAATATTTGGTACATTTTCCCTTGAAAGATGAGGATTAAGTCTTCTCTCCTTGAACCTGGCCTGGCTTTAGTTACTTGCCAATAAATTTTACAGAAATGACATTCTGGGAATTGTAAAATTAGGTAATTAAAAGTCTTGAAACTAGACTTCCTTGAATATTTTCTCCAGGAGCCCTTGATTCTCCATGAAGAAAATCAGCTATCCTGGAGTCACCATGCTGGTACAATCCTATGTGGGTACATTTGTCAATAGTCCTAACTAGTCCTAGCCTGCCAGCCATCACTGCCAAGGTATGAGACATGGGAATAAAGCTGTCTAAGGGCCTCTAGACCAACCATCTGCCAGTTAAACACTATCATATGACCTCAGTTAATACCATGTGGAGCAGAAATATTGCCCAGTGGACTCTGTTCCAGAATTCCTGACCCTCAAAATCATGAGATATAATAAAAGGGTGATTGTTTTAAATCACTTAGGTCTCAAGTAATTTGTCATTTAACAATAGATCACAGGAATACAAAATTACAAAGAACTAGGAAAAGGGGTAACTGTAATGCCATGAAACCTGTTGTTTGCTTCTTCAGTGAAATTAGAAGTTAAAACTTACAAGTCCTGTATCTTATCTACTCAGTCTCCCCCCAAAATCCAGAAATCAACTGCCACTCTGCAAGTCAAGGCCCTTTTTTCCTTTCTCTTTATAAATTCAATACACCTGCTTGGAGTACTATGTGTGATGCATTGTACTGGCTAGTGGCAATGGGCTTAAACTCATATGGTACAAAATATACAAATTAGCAATTACAATGGAGATAATTCCCACCAAGTACACAGATATTGGATTCAGACTACTAGAATTCAAATTACTGCTACAGTGCTAAAGATCTTGGGAAATTGGTCAGCCTCTTATAGGCTCAGTTTCCTCAGCTCTAAAATGGGGATAGTATCTTATCTTAGAGATTTATTCTGAGAATTAAATGAGATTAAAATTATTCACCATAAATTATCATTAAAGTAAATATCTTCACCATGCTGTCTATATAATTGGGGTATGCCAAGAAGCCATGGGGGCATCAAGGAAAGACCTACCCCATGGAGGGTGCATGGCTTCACGAGAGTATAAGGCATTTTAAAGTTAGCCGAGGTTTCACATTTAGAAAAAGTAAATCCTTGCCTGAAAGAGATATATTTCCTTGTAAGACAAACTGCTGGCCCTCTGAGTGTGGAAGGGGCCCAGTATAGTCAACCTGCCACCAATGGTTAATTGGGCTCCTGGAGTAAGATTACCATATTAAGGGATTAGTGTTGCTCTCTCTTGCTGAAATATTGAACATGCAGAGGCAGCAGCTAAGTCAGTTTTGGTAAGTGAAAGTCTGTGCTGGTGGAGTTCAGTTCAGTTCAGTTCAGTAGCTCAGTTGTGTTCGATTCTTTGCGACCCCATGAATCGCAGCACGCCACGCCTCCCTGTCCATCACCAACTCCCGGAGTTCGCTCAGACTTGCGTCCATTGAGTCAGTGATGCCATCTCATCCTCTGTCGTCCACTTCTCCTCCTGCCCCCAATCCCTCCCAGCATCAGAATCTTTTCCAATGAGTCCACTCTTCGCATGAGGTGCCCAAAGTACTGGAGTTTCAGCTTTAGCATTATTCCTTCCAAAGAAATCTCAGGGTTGATCTCCTTCAGAATGGACTGGTTAGATCTCCTTGCAGTCCAAGGGACTCTCAAGAGTCTTATCCAACACCACTGTTAAAAAGCATCAATTCTTCGGTGCTCAGCCTTCACCTCAAGTAACCTTCATTGCTGCCTCCTTGGCCACTCCATTCTTGAGCCCTTTGTGTCCATTCTGATGTGATCAAGCATAAAATCTGCCTGAATTTAATTGGCCAAATTATTTTGTTTGGTTGGTTGTTTATTGCTTCTTTAAACTATCTGGTAGACACTTAACATGTGATGTAAAAATGTTCACTATTTATTTTCACCTCTCTGTATCTACTCCCATACCCCATTAGATCCATATCCCAGATCTTTTTATCCAATATGCTTGACCAGATATCTAGACCATTGGCCACTACCCAGGGCTTTATATGTATTTACTCATGAGTCACATCTCCTTCCACATGAAAGGTATAAATAGGTTCATACTCAGCTCCACACACTGGGAAGACTTTTCTTCTCAACTGACCCTCTGGGCTACCACTGAATGTAACTGTAATGTAGCACCATCTATTTTTGCTTGTATCCATACAAAACCCAAGCTCATCCATTTGTAATTAAGCCACATAAAGGTCCGTCTAGTCAAGGCTATGGTTTTTCCAGTGGTCATGTATGGATGTGAGAGTTGGACTGTGAAGAGAGCTGAGCACTGAAGAATTGATGCTTTTGAACTGTGGTGGTGGAGAAGACTCTTAAGAGTCCTTTGAACTGCAAGGAAATCCAACCAGTCCATCCTAAAGGAGATCAGTCCTGGGTGTTCATTGGAAGGATTGATGCTGAGGCTGAAACTCCAATACTTTGGCCACCTGATGCACATAGCTGACTCATTGGAAAAGACCCTGATGCTGGGAGGGATTGGGGGCAGGAGGAGAAGGGGACAACAGAGGATAAGATGGCTGAATGATGTCACTGACTCAATGCACATGAGTTTTGGTGAACTCCAGGAGTTGGTGATGGACAGGGAGGCCTGGCATGCTGCGATTCATGGGGTAGCAAAATGTCAGACATGATTGAGCAACTGAAATGAACTGAACTGAACTGAAGCTCATCCATCTGTAACCAAGCTTGAGTTTTTTTCCTCCTTATTTAGGATACCCATATGATCACCATTTCCCTGGTGGCTTAGATGATAAAGAATCTGTCTGCAATGCAGGAGGCCAGGGTTCAGTCCCTGGATCAGGAAGATCCCCTGGAGAAGGAAATGGCTACCCGCTTCAGTATTCTTGCCTGGAGAATTCTATGGACAGGGGAGTCTAGTGGGCTACAGAGTCAGACATGACTGCAAGTGACTTAGCACACACATAAGATCGTAAGTGTAAACCAGGGGAGGAGCACTGGTACAGTTGTGGTGGGTGATGGAGAAAGTTGGACTATATACTATGCAATTTATCATATCCTCAGTACTGCTCAGGTTCAATGCCAGTTTATAATGACTATTGCTGGGTCCATCTGATTTCATTTTGGTGGATTTCTGAGAACCCAACTCATAATTGATAATTCTAGACTGGTGATAAATTGGCAACTTGTAGTTAAGCTATTTTTCTGTACCAGGGACCAATAACATGCCAAGAGATATTCTTCAAAGGGTCTAGAATTCTCTGTTGCTGAGGACATAGCATTACTTCAGAATGTAAAAGGCCTGTGTGGCAATTCTTTAGCTGAAATTTGCCTTAAACGCCATACTGTATCTTTTCCCACCATTGACAATTCCACCACCATAGATTCTACTGGATCACTTGATCCAAGTGGCAGGACTGATTCTATTGTGGTCCGGATTAGGTGCAGAACTCTTTTCTGCTCTAGGCCCTACTTAAGGCTGGCAGACTTCTATATTACATGGTATATGGGTCAGAGTATTATTCCTAAGTGTATAAGGTCTTGTCTACAGAACCCAAAGGAGGTCTACTATATGCTGTGCCTCCTTCTTTGCAGTATGGGTTATAACATGCAGCAATTTATCTTTTACTCTGGAGGGAATTTTTCTGCATAATTCTATTCAACCTCAAGTTAATGAGAGAGGTAAGAAAGGAGAAAAGGTTGAGTAGGTCTGAGGATCTAATGTTTACATGGTGACTATGGTTGATGACACTATTGTATCATTGAAATCTGCAAAGAGAGCAGAACTTGTATGTTCTCATGAAATATATATAGTGATGGGTGTGTTAATTAGTTAAATTGGAGGAATTCTTTTACAATGTATGCACTATGTTAAATCATTTGAATGTACATTTTAAATATCTTACAATTCTGTCAATTATATTTCAATAAAGCTAGAAGAAAACAAAAGAAGAAAGATAGAGGTATGACTAATAACGAAAGCTATCAGGAATCCTTGAATAAAAGTTGTTCATCTAGAAGCCCTCATCACCTGGGAATGAGCCTGCCTCAGTGTACCTGAAGAGTTCAGTCCTTGGCTGAGGGCAGCTGCAGGGAGGGCAGTCTCAATGTGAATACAACTGAGGCCCAGGTCATTATGCTCTTACCAGTACAACATCAGAAACAAAACTCTTACTGTCACATTGATCCAAACTGAGTTGAATTCAGAAACAGAGCTCAAATCATGTAAGCATACAATGACTGCAAGTAACTCTTCCAGCCTGAAGGAATAATTGTGGAGGGACTCTGGAGGAATTGTGAAAGGACTCTGCTAAATTTCCTGGCTTGTTCCAACCAACCTCTACATCCTATTCAACTCCCTGTTTTTGTCATTATTGGACAACAAGAAAAAGGATTTTATGGAAATTTCAGTATAGAAAGGAAAGATAGTACTTCTCACCACTTTCAAGCTCATCACCTGAAAATCATCTAGAAGTAGCCCATGAATAGTTTTTGCTGTAGCACAAGAATTGGCAAAATTTTATATAAAGGATCAGAGAGTGAACATTTTTCATAGACAGTATGGCCTCTGTTGCAACCCTGCCTTTGTAGCATAAACACAGCTATAGACAATATACAAACAAATGGACAAGGCTGTGTTCCATAAAACTTTATTTATAAGCAAAGAGGTTAGCCAGATTTGGGCCATGAGCCATAGTTTATATCATGAAAAGGGACCAAAAATTAAGTCTCAAAATTTCTGTTCTTAACTCTTCTAATCAACCAAATGTCACCCTGGGAAAGTTATTTTCTCCTTATGTCCCCATATGTAGTATGTGCATGTTTACAGCACCTAGCACAGTGTCTGATGTGTGGTCAAAAAAGTTTTCAGAGTCAGCAAATGCATAGCTACAAGACAGACTTTGGCTGGATATCTTCTACTTCAAAATCTAATATTCTCTGAAAATATCATCTAATCTACGTAGTTAAATTTATCTCCAGACCTCTGTTAATCTTGGATTTTGCATGTCCCCAGGCTAATGAGATCAAACAAAAATGTAAAATGTTCTAGTTATCTAAATCAAGTATGTGGTGCTCACATTCGAGGGCATTGTTGAAGAGTTTGAAATGTCTCTCTAAGCTTGCCAATCATTTTGATTCAAAAGAATCCCAAAGAAGGATGGGATTCCATTTTGGAAATCAACAAGATCATATTCATGTCACCCATCACTTTCCATCCATAATTCTATGTTCAGTGATTCAGACCTTAGCTTGCTTGTCATGAGCTCTAATGCCGTTTTTTTTTTTTACCCATGTCATAAGCAAGGCACAATAAATAAAATATCAGATGAATGTTTGGCTTCAGACTTAGAAATAAAAATTATAGAATATGAGAATGGTAGGGATTTTATACATCATCTAATCCTCATTTTACATTGAATAAACTAAAATTCTAGCGTAATTATCTAGAAAGATTATACATCAGATCAAGCCTCTTTTCTATTTAAAATTCTCCAATAACTTCCTTAACATTTATTCGCTCAAGAGATGTCTATCTAGCATCTGGCTGTATACTGGAGACTTAATTCTGCACAAGACATACTTTTCCTTCTCTTGTGGAGCTTTCATTCTGGTAGAAAAGAAGGCATTAAACAAATGATTACAAATATAGTTACAAACTGACAAAAAAGTACTACAAATGAACAGTGTTATGTAAAATAGGGTGGGGCAAAGACTGGGAATAAAAGCCAGGATGATAGCATAGAAAATTTTGAGAAGAAAAGAAAAATGAGTCAGTTAATTTCTAGTTAGAGTGAGAGGAAAAGTAGTATAAAATAAAATTAGTGAGTTAGGCTGGGGTCAGATCATGTAAGCTCTGAAGATCATATAAAGAATGGAACTCTAAAGATGGTTTTTTGTTTGTTTGTTCTGATTTATTTTTGCCTGAAAATGTGTTAATCACTTCTGCATTAAAAATGACCTGCTACTCTGGGTCCTTTATGGCAGCCTATTAGAAAGAGCTAGGATCAGAAGCAGGCTGATGAAATAGAAAGCTATTGCAATAATCTAAGGTAAGATGACTGTAGTTTAGACTAGGGTCCTGGCAGAAGAGATGAAATGCCATGAGAGATATGGAATACATTTTGAATCAACAGAGCCTGATGAATTTTTGGAAAAGATGAGTTATGCTATATGCTACCATACGCATGTAATATGACAGAAAGAAGGCACTTAGGAAGGAAAATTTGTTGACTCAATGAGTAAGATCCAGAAAGGTCAAGTGAGATTGGTCACACAGTCAAGAAAGTAGAGTACAATCTAAACCCTAAGTTTCTTAACTTTCATTCAAGGGCCATATTTAGTCTACTTTTCTATCCCTCTACCTTATCGGCAGTAGAATGTTATCATAATAGTTCTCCTATGCAAATAAAAAATTTATGCAACTTTATGTCAACAGTTCGAATTCTGTCTCCTTGACTTGCTACCCAGGTAACAAATGAATAAATTTCTTCAGACAAAAATGATGATAACTTCTTAAGCAAAAATGTATTGATATTAATCATTACTTTTGGTTCTAAAACTAAGAAAACGATGGTGAGAACAATGTCAAAATCACTACAATCATGGAATTTTTTGTTAGCGAAGAAAAAATGTGCACATTATTGTCCCTTTCCCATCCCTGCCCTTTCTGTAACACAGGAAACCGGAAGTTGACATTTCCTTACTGCTTTGTTAGCTGACAGATGCCTAGGTTCTGTGAATGGGAGGCATTGGTGCAAAACTGGAAAGCAGAAGGCAGAAAAGATTAGTTTACCTGGTGTTTGGAAATGCCTCATGCCCTGGCAACAGCAATGGCAACATGTGTGTGTTTCTGGGTTCCTGCTCAGGCAGCAGGAACCTTGGTCTAATACACAAGAGCAAATGCTCATTCAGGAAATAAGTACTCTTGCCTGGAAAATCCCATGGACAGAGGAGCCTGGTAGGCTGCAGTCCATGAGGTTGCTAAGTGTCGGACCCAACTGAGCGACTTCACTTTCACTTTTCACTTTCATGCATTGGAGAAGGAAATGGCAACCCACTCCAGTATTCTTGCCTGGAGAATCCCAGGGACGGGGGAGCCTGGTGGGCTGCCGTCTATGGGGTCGCACAGAGTCAGACACGACTGAAGCGACTTACCAGCAGCAGTAGCAGCAGCATGCTTATTATACTTATTTTCAACAGAGAACATTTATTATAAGGATCTGGTTATAAAAATAAGTTGAAAAAAATTGGAAGAATTTTTTGCTGAAGTCATTTGGCTGAAAGATTGGACTCTGGAAAGTTATGGTATGGAGATGAGTACTTCAATTCATCTGTATTATGGGCTGACTTGCATGTCCCCAAAACACATGGGGAGATATTTTACGTTAAAATTCCAACACACACTACCTCAAAATGTGACTGTATTTGGAAATAGACACTTTAAGTGGGTAGTTAAGGTAAAATAAGTCTATCTGAGCGATCTCTAATCTGATATGACTAGTGTCTGTACAGGAGAAGGAAATTAGAGCACAGAAATTCACAGAGGAAAAGACTATTTGAAAACAGAAAATACAGCCATCTATAAATCAAGTTAAACAAGGCTGTAGTCCATGTGATTAGATTGGTTAGTTTTCTGTGACTGTGGTTTTCAATCTGTCTGTCCTCTGTTACAGAAGGATAAGAGGATTATGGAAACTTCCTGGTGGGAAAGACTGAGGGGGAACTGGGTCTTATTCTGATGGGCAGGGCCATGCTTAGTAAATCTTTAATACAATTTTTTCTTGATGGATGGAGCTGTATTCCCTCCCTGCCATTTCAGTTAGGTTCAGTTCAGTCACTGAGTGTTGTCAGACTCTTTGTGACCCCATGAACCTCAGCACGCCAGGCCTCCATGTCCATCACCAACTCCCGGAGTCTACACAAACTCATGTCCATCAAATCAGTGATGCCATCCAGCCATCTCATCCTCTGTCGTCCCTTTCTCCTCCTGCCCTCAGTCTTTCTCAGCATCAGGGTCCTTTGAAATGAGTCAGCTCTTTGCATCAAGTGGCCAAAGTATTGGAGTTTCAGCTTCAACGTCAGACTCTTCAATGAACACCCAGGATTGATCTCCTTTAAGACTGATTGGTTGGATCTCCTTGCAGTACAAGGGACTCTCGAGAGTCTTCCCCAACACCACAGTTCAGATGCATCAATTCTTTGGTGCTCAGCTTTCTTTGTAGTTCAACTCTCACATCCATACATGACCCCTGGAAAAACCATAGCCTTGACTAGACGGACCTTAGTCGACAAAGTAATGTCTCTGCTTTTGAATATGCTATCTAGGTTGGTCATAACTTTCCTTCCAAGGAGTAAGCGTCTTTTAATTTCATGGCTGCAATCACCATCTGCAATGATTCTGGAGCTCCCCAAAAATAAATTCAGTCACTATTTCCACTGTTTTCCCATCTACTTGCCGTAAAGTGATGGCACCTGATGCCATGATCGTAGGTTTCTGAATGTTGAGCTTTAAGCCAAATTTTTCACTCTCTTCTTCCACTTTCATCAAGAGTTTCTTTAGTTCTTCTTCACTTTCTGCCATTATGGTGGTGTCATCTGCATATCTGAGGTTATTGATATTTCTCCAGGCAATCTTGATTCCAGCTTGTGCTGAAATCTGCCCAGTATTTCTCGTGATGGATCTACATAAAAGTTAAATAAGCAAGGTGACAATATACAGCCTTGATTTACTACTTTTCCTGTTTGGAATCAGTCTGTTGTTCCATGTCCAGTTCTAACTGTTGCTTCCTGATCTGCATACAGATTACTTAAGAGGCAGGTCAGGTGGTTTGCTATTCCCTTCTCTTTAAGAATTTTCCACAGTTTGTTGTAGTCCACACAGTCAAAGGCTTTGGCATAGTCAATAAAGCAGAAATAGATGTTTTTCAGGAACTGTCTTACTTTTTTGATGATTCAAAAGATGTTGGCAATTTGATCACTGATTCTTCTGCCTTTTCTAAAACCAGGTAGAACATCTGGAAGTTCACAGTTCACGTATTGCTGAAGCCTGGCTTGGAGAATTTTGAGCATTACTTTACTAGCGTATGAGATGAGTACAATTGTGCGGTAGTTTGAGCATTCTTTGTCATTGCCTTTCTTGGGACTGGAATGAAAACTGACCTTTTCCAGTCCTGTGGCCACTGCTGAGTTTTCCAAATTTGCTGGCATATCAAGTGCGGCACTTTCACAGCATCATCTTTTAGGATTTGAAGTAGCTCAACTGGAATTCCATCACCTCCACTATCTTTGTTCATAGTGATGCTTCCTAAGGCCCACTTGACTTCACATTCCAGGATGTCTGGCTCTAGGTGAGTGATCACACCATCGTGATCCTCTGGGTCATGAATATCTTTTTTATACAGTTCTTCTGTGTATTCTTGCCACCTCTTCTTAATATCTTCTGCTTCTGTTAGGTCCATACCATTTCTGTCCTTTATTGAGCCCATCTTTGGATGAAATATTCCCTTGGTATCTCTAATTTTTTTGAAGAGATCTCTAGTCTTTCCCATTCTGTTGTTTTCCTCTATTTCTTTGCATTGATCACTGAGGTAGGCTTTCTTATCTCTCCTTGCTATTCTTTGCAACTCTGCATTCAAATGGGAATATCTTTCATTTTCTTCTTTGCTTTTCTCTTCTCTTCTTTTCACAGCTATTTGTAAGGCCTCCTCACCTAGGGCCAAACTATGGTGATGGTAATGAAGATAATGGAACCTTCTTCAAAAGGTACCATGCATGTACTCCTACACTCAGTGCCCTCAATCCTGCAGCAGGCTCACCACCAATGCACACCTCCACTGGAGACTCCTGGACACTCACAGGCAAGTCTGGGTCTGTCTCCTGTGGGGTCACTCCTCCTTTCTCCTGGGTCCCAGTGTATAACGTTCCATTTGTGCCCTCCAAGAGTCTAGTTCCCAGTCCTGTGTAAGTTCTGCAGTTTTATCGTGGGGTGAATGGTGACCTCCTCCAAGAAGGCTTATGCCATACCCAAGTCTGCTTCACCCAGAGCCCCTGTCCCTGTGTGTGTTCACTAGTGTGTGTTCATTGTGTCTAATTCAATGAAACCATGAGCCATGCTGTGAACAATATGAATAGACAAAAAGATAGGACACTGAAAGATGAACTCCCCTGTCAAACGGTGCCCAATATGCTACCAGAGAACAGAGGAGAAAAAATTCCAGAGAGAATGAAGAGACAGAACCAAGGCAAAAACAACACCCAGTTGCTGATGTGACTGGTGATGGAAACAAGGTCCGATGCTGTAAAGAGCAATATTGCATAGGAACCTGGAATGTTAGGTCTATGAATCAAGGCAAATTGAAAGTTGTCAAATAGGAGATGGCAAGAGTGAATGTCGACATTTTAGGAATCAGCGAACTAAAATGGACTTGAAAGGGTGAATTTAACTCAGATGACCAGTATATCAACTACCTTGCAAGAATCCCTTAGAAGAAATGGAGTAGTCATCATAGTCAACAAAAGAGTCCAAAATGCAGTAACTGGATGCAATCTCAAAAACAACAGGATGATCTCCATTCATTTCCAAGGCAACCCACCCACCATCACAGTAGTCCAAGTCTATACCCTAACCAGAAATGCTGAAGAAGCTGAAGTTGAATGATTCTAAGACCTACAAGACCTTTTGGAACTAACACCCAAAAAAGATGTCCTTCTCATTAGAGGGGACTGGAATGCAAAAGTAGGAACTCAAGAAACACCTAGAGTAACAGGAAAATTTGGCCTTGGAGTAAGAATGAAGCAGGGCAAAGATTAATAGAGTTTTGCCAAGAGAACACACTGGTCNTGGAATGAAAACTGACCTTTTCCAGTCCTGTGGCCACTGCTGAGTTTTCCAAATTTGCTGGCATATCAAGTGCGGCACTTTCACAGCATCATCTTTTAGGATTTGAAGTAGCTCAACTGGAATTCCATCACCTCCACTATCTTTGTTCATAGTGATGCTTCCTAAGGCCCACTTGACTTCACATTCCAGGATGTCTGGCTCTAGGTGAGTGATCACACCATCGTGATCCTCTGGGTCATGAATATCTTTTTTATACAGTTCTTCTGTGTATTCTTGCCACCTCTTCTTAATATCTTCTGCTTCTGTTAGGTCCATACCATTTCTGTCCTTTATTGAGCCCATCTTTGGATGAAATATTCCCTTGGTATCTCTAATTTTTTTGAAGAGATCTCTAGTCTTTCCCATTCTGTTGTTTTCCTCTATTTCTTTGCATTGATCACTGAGGTAGGCTTTCTTATCTCTCCTTGCTATTCTTTGCAACTCTGCATTCAAATGGGAATATCTTTCATTTTCTTCTTTGCTTTTCTCTTCTCTTCTTTTCACAGCTATTTGTAAGGCCTCCTCACCTAGGGCCAAACTATGGTGATGGTAATGAAGATAATGGAACCTTCTTCAAAAGGTACCATGCATGTACTCCTACACTCAGTGCCCTCAATCCTGCAGCAGGCTCACCACCAATGCACACCTCCACTGGAGACTCCTGGACACTCACAGGCAAGTCTGGGTCTGTCTCCTGTGGGGTCACTCCTCCTTTCTCCTGGGTCCCAGTGTATAACGTTCCATTTGTGCCCTCCAAGAGTCTAGTTCCCAGTCCTGTGTAAGTTCTGCAGTTTTATCGTGGGGTGAATGGTGACCTCCTCCAAGAAGGCTTATGCCATACCCAAGTCTGCTTCACCCAGAGCCCCTGTCCCTGTGTGTGTTCACTAGTGTGTGTTCATTGTGTCTAATTCAATGAAACCATGAGCCATGCTGTGAACAATATGAATAGACAAAAAGATAGGACACTGAAAGATGAACTCCCCTGTCAAACGGTGCCCAATATGCTACCAGAGAACAGAGGAGAAAAAATTCCAGAGAGAATGAAGAGACAGAACCAAGGCAAAAACAACACCCAGTTGCTGATGTGACTGGTGATGGAAACAAGGTCCGATGCTGTAAAGAGCAATATTGCATAGGAACCTGGAATGTTAGGTCTATGAATCAAGGCAAATTGAAAGTTGTCAAATAGGAGATGGCAAGAGTGAATGTCGACATTTTAGGAATCAGCGAACTAAAATGGACTTGAAAGGGTGAATTTAACTCAGATGACCAGTATATCAACTACCTTGCAAGAATCCCTTAGAAGAAATGGAGTAGTCATCATAGTCAACAAAAGAGTCCAAAATGCAGTAACTGGATGCAATCTCAAAAACAACAGGATGATCTCCATTCATTTCCAAGGCAACCCACCCACCATCACAGTAGTCCAAGTCTATACCCTAACCAGAAATGCTGAAGAAGCTGAAGTTGAATGATTCTAAGACCTACAAGACCTTTTGGAACTAACACCCAAAAAAGATGTCCTTCTCATTAGAGGGGACTGGAATGCAAAAGTAGGAACTCAAGAAACACCTAGAGTAACAGGAAAATTTGGCCTTGGAGTAAGAATGAAGCAGGGCAAAGGTTAATAGAGTTTTGCCAAGAGAACACACTGGTCATAGCAAATACCCTCTCCCAACAGCACAAGAGAAGACTCTAAACATGGACATCACTAGATGATCAAAACCAAAATCAGATTGATTATATTCTTTGCAGCCAGAGATGGAGAAGCTCTATACAGTCAGCGAAAGCAAGACCAGGAGCTGACTGTGGCTCAGATCATGAACTCCTCATTGTCAAATTCAGACTTATATTGAAGAAAGTAGGGAAAATCACTAGACCATTCAGGTAATACCTAAATCAAACCCCTTATGATTATACAGTAAAAGTGAGAAATAGATTTAAGGGACTAGATCTGGTAGACAGAATGCCTGATGAACTATGGATGGAGGTTCATGACACTGTACAGGAGACAGGGATCAAGATCATCCTCAAGAAAAAGAAATGCAAAAAAGCAAAATGGCTGTCTGAGGAGGCCCTACAAATAGCTGTGAAAAGAAGAGAAGAGAAAAGCATCAGAGAAAAGGAAAGCTATCTGAATGCAGAGTTCCAAAGAATAGCAAGGAGAGATCAGAAAGCCTTCCACAGAGATGAGTGCAAAGAAATAGAGGAAAACAATAAAATGGGAAAGACTAGAGATCTCTTCAAAAAAATTAGAGACACCAAGGGAACATTTCATGCAAAGACGGGCTCAATAAAGGACAGAAATGGTATGGACCTAACAGAAGCAGAAGATATTAAGAAGAGGTGGCAAGAATACACAGAAGAACTGTACAAAAAAGATATTCATGACCCAGAGGATCACGATGGTGTGATCANACCCTGATGCTGGGAAAGATTGAAGGCAGGAGGAGAAGGGGAGGACAGAGGATGAGATGGTTGGATGGCTTCACTGAGTCAATGGACATGAGTTTGGGTAGACTCTGGGAGTTGGTGATGGACAGGGAGGCCTGGCGTGCTGCAGACTATGGGGTAGCAAAAATCAGGCATGACTGAGTGACTGAACTGAACTGAACAAATCAAGAAAGGACTCTGAAACGAACCATACCAACACCTTCATCTTAGAGTTCTAACCTCCAGAGCTGTGAGGAAATACATTTCTGTTGCTTAAGACACCCAGTCTGATACTTTGTTATAGCATCTCTGGGAAACTAATATAATGAGATAATTATTAAAAACTGTAAAAGAATTCAGCAGATGAGTGGATAAGAAAGTTGTGGTGCATTTATACAATGGAGTATTACTCAGCCATCAAAAAGAATACATTTGAATCAGTTCTAATGAGATGGATGAAACTGTAGCCTATTATACAGAGTGAAGTAAGCCAGAAAAAAAAAACACCAATACAATATATTGACACATACATATGGAGTTTAGAAATATGGTAATGATAACCTTGTATGTGAGACAGCAAAAGAGACACAGATATACAGAACAGACTTTTTGACTCTGTGGGAGAAGGAGAGGGCAGGATGATTTGGGAGAATGGCATTGAAACGTATAATATCATATAAGAAATGAATCACCAGTCTAGATTCGATGCAGGATACAGGATGGTTGGGGCTGGTGCACTGGCATAACCCAGAGGGATGGTATGGAGAGGGAGGTGGGAGGGAGGGGTTCAGGAGTGGGAACTTATGTACACCCATGGCAGATTCATGTTAATGTATGGCAAAACCAATACAGTATTGTAAAGTAAAAAATAAAAATAAAAGAAAATAAACAGTGCAAAAAAAAAAAAGGCTGTAAATTACTTCCTCATCTGAGGCTTAATAAACCATCTTCAAATGTCCCCAAATTCTTTAATAGAAAGATTTATTCTATTTTTTCCTCAATTTAACTGTATCACATAATCCTCTTTGTGAGAGATTAATAGTCTAGAATAGGACTTTAAGAAAATGAGTCAATGTAGGCTTGATTCAGTGACATAACAGAGTTGAGAATGAGGTGCTACAGAGTTCCTAAGTAGAAAGGGAACATAAGCAGTAAAATGCTTGAACTGATTCCTGAGTGATAATGAAGATCTGAATCATGGAGAAGAGAGTAGAAGGTATTGAGCTGTGTGTGTATAGTGGCACTGCGGTGTGGAAGCACATGTCATTTCAGGGGAGGGCAAAGTTTCCATGTCACTGATACCCAGAATTCAGGACAAGAAGGAGAAATCTTGGAAAAGAGAACCATTCTTCCTTTCTTCCCTCCTTCTTTCTTTGCCACCCCCTCTTCTCCCTACCTTCCCTCTTTCTTTCGTCTTTTTTCTTTCTTTTCTTTTCCTTTTCCTCAGAAAGAAATAAATTGGAGTCTAGAAACTGTGGCTGAATCCAGCTTACAGAAGTCAAGGAAAAGTCAAATTTTGTCAGGAACCAGAATGAGGCTTTTGGTGAAATGTTAGGAATCAGAGTCTGAAAAACACTGAATCACAGAATCTGAAAAAATCAGAGTCTGAAAAATTCAGCTGTGGCCATTGACATATTCATCATTGTCCACATGCATATTGCCTACAGTTGACGATACAGGCAGCCATGTATTGATCTTTTTGGTTTTCTCTAAGTCAATGAGGCATACCTGGGCATGGGAATCAGCAAATATGCGGAGGAAACAGTGGCAAAGGGAAAGAGCTGGGAATTGGATGGACCTAGATTCAATCTCCATCTTTGCGAAACACAAATGATCTGATTTTGACTTGGCTTGGTTTCCTTATTTGTAAAATGGGTGTAATGAAAGAATCTAAATTCTAGAATGGTGTAAGGTTGCAATTAAATAATGAATACAAATTAATTCATGTCTCTTAAATACATATTTAGTGAGCATACAAGTTACCCTGTCCAGGTGTATATTTCAGCCTTAACATTTTAGCCTGTGTGAATATGGACCAGTTATTTAACTATTCTGCCTCAAATTTCTCATCTCTGAGATGGACATAATGCAAGTACAATCCAGAGTGTGGTTGTATCAACCAAACTGGTATAGCTAACACTTTAGTACAGTGTCTAGGACATAGTAACAGACAAATAAATGTGAAAGAGTTAAGGATAGATAGCAGTGATGATTGTGTCCGGTGAAAATGAAGGCAGTGCAAATGTGCTTAAGAGAGAGTATTTTTTTTTTTCCCCAATCACTAGGATTGTTGCAGAAGTTCTGGAAGTTATGGGATAGTAAATGGAGGCCATCAGTGAAGGTAGTGCTGTGAAACTTTTGAAATCCTCCTGAGAGAATGGCTCATGAATGACTGATGCGCCTATGAAACACTGTATCAGGAGGCGCGGCCTTGTCTTTACTCTCCCAGGCCCAATCAGCTTCCTCATCCTTCAGGATAGCCTCTCATTTATCCAATTAGCTGATTATGACATTAGCATATGCCTTAGAGTATGGTCAGGACTCTGATTAAATGCTCAAGGCAATAGCTAACACACTGTCATGACAGAAAGGGACAATTTAAAATGATTAGCCAGTTACCTTATATAAAAAACCAAATGTGTACCCATTGGATCTTTCAATCAGCTTTCAACAACGCTACGAGAATTAAAGGATTGCCAAACCACCCGATTTTACATATGTGTCATTTGTTATTTACTTTTTTAACAGAAATATAGTTGATGTACAATATTATATCAGTTTCAGGTGTTCTACTTAGTGATCTGACATTTGCTAGCATTATACCATGATCCCACAATAGGTCTAGTAACCACCTGTCCCCATACAAAGTTATTACAGTATTGGTGACAACACTCAATGTGCCATATGTTTCATCTCTGGAACTTTGGTGTATAACTGTAGGTTTGAAACTTCAGTTTACCCATTTTGCCCACCCCAGCCCCCTCACTTCTGATAACTACCTATTTGTTCTCTGTATCAATGAGTCTCTGTTCATTTTGTTTCATTTCTTTTAGATTTCCACATATAAGCGACAACATGGTATTTGTCTTTCTCTGTTTGATTTATTTCATCTAGCATAATACCCTCTATCCATCCATATTGTTGTAAATGGTAAGGTTTTTTTTTTTCTTAATTATTGTTAATGGCTAAGTACAGAAGGCAGCACACTCCTCCCTTCTGATCATCAGAGCTAGATGCTGTAGCAGTGTCCCTTATGTGAGCTTTGAGGGCCCTTCTCTTGCGACAGGGCTGGTTACAGTGGGTGCACTGGTAGGCGCAATTGATTCCTGGAATAGCCAGTTGTGGGGCCCAGTATGCCCCAGATCTGATGCATGTGTAAGCCTCTGGTGTTAATAAGCTAAAGAAAGGACTCCAGAGTGGTGCTTACCAGCACCAGTGTTCTCATAGCAGAATGAGCTCCCCAAAATAGCTATGTTCCCAGCGGGAGTCTCATTTACCTCCTGCCATTCCAAGAGACTCTCCACGATCAGTAAATGAGTGTGACTCAGGTTCCTTTCAAATTACTGCCTCTGTACTGGGCTTCCCTGGTGGCTCAGCAGGTAAAGAGTCCGCCCACACTGCGGAAGAACCATGTTCAATCCCTGGCTTGGGAAGATTCCCTGGAGAAAGAAATGGCAGCCCATTCCAGTATCCGTGCCTGGAGAATCCCATGGACAGAGGAGCCTGGTGAGCTACAGTCACTAAGAGCCAGACACAACTGAGTGACAAACACTTTCTGACCACTTCTTGCTGGGAGAATGTGAGATTTTGTGCATATCTTTCAAGACTTGGAATCTTTGTTTTCTGCAACCTTGCAGTTCTTCCATTTGTAAGCTCCACTGGTCTTCAAAATCAAACCTCCTGAGGGTTCATTTTTCAGCTGCAGAACTCCTAGCCTGGAGAGCTCAACGTGCAGCTCAGGTTCCCCATTCCTTTAAGAGTATTTCTGTAACTGTGATTATCCTCCCATTTGTGGTCACCTCTTGGTATAATTGGTCTTAATTATACCACATCCCTAAATCTTTTACCCATATTGTTATGGTTCTTTCTTTGTCTCTTTAGCTGTAGAAAAATCTTTTCTGGTAGTCTTCGGGTCATTCTCATTGATAGGGCTTTATAAATACTTGTAATTTGATGTGCCTGTGGGAGGAGGTGAACTCAGGGTCTCCCAATTCTGCCAGCNACCACATCCATAAATCTTTTACCCATATTGTTATGGTTCTTTCTTTGTCTCTTTAGCTGTAGAAAAATCTTTTCTGGTAGTCTTCGGGTCATTCTCATTGATAGGGCTTTATAAATACTTGTAATTTGATGTGCCTGTGGGAGGAGGTGAACTCAGGGTCTCCCAATTCTGCCAGCTTGGCTGCACCTACAACTACTTGCTTTTAGAGTCTAGCTTCTTTATCACCTCATCTTCACACTTCAGCCTATAGCTATGACTGGTTTTTCCCAGGCAGATACTTTATAAATCACAAATGTTTCTAAAAATTCCTGGTGACTTACACAGTAAAGAATCTCCCTGCAATGCAGGAGACCTGGGTTCAGTCTCTGAGTTGAGAAGATTCCCTGGAGAAGAGAATGACAATCCACTTCAGTACTCTTTCCTGGAGAATGCCATGGATAGAGGCAACAAGCAGGCTACATTGATGGGGTTGCAAAGAGTTGGACACGACTAAGTGACACATAGAGAAGAGATACTGAAAAGGGAAGGCAAGGGAAGAGAATGGCAAATATCCCAGGGAAGAGATCTGCAAGAGTTTGAAAAGATTTGTCAATATTTAGTCAGCATTAGAATCACCTGGAGGGCTTCCTAAAATGCAGATTGCTGGACCCCACCTCCAGAGCTTCTGATTCAGTAAGTCTGAGATTGTTGTTCAGTTGCTAAATTGTGTCCAACTCTTTGCTACCCCTTGAACTGCAGTATGCCAGGCTTCCCTATCCTTCACTATCTCCCTGAGTTTTCTTAAACTCATGTACATTGAGTCAGTGATGCCACCCAAGCATCTCATCCTCTGTTGTCCCCTGGGACTCCAGAATTTGTATTCCTAACAAGTTCACAGTTGAAGCTGCTGTTGGCTAGCCTGAAGACCAAATTTTGAAACCACTAGCTAAAGCATTGGTCTTCAAAATTCTGAAGCATATCTCAATATAATTTTGAAAAATTATGTTACCTTCTTTTGCAGTTTAAATTTTACATCAAGAAATTTGTCATAGGTTGAATTTGTTGCAAATGTAATACTTTAAAAAGCATTGCATGTATTGATATTGTAAGTAAAATCATTACCTTTAAATAAAACTTAAGTAATTTCGATAGGATATAAATAGCAGTTTGATATGCAGACCCATTTAAAAAGAATACATTAGCAAGCTCATCTTTAATATTTGGAAACAATATATAATTCTATTTTCTCCTTTCAGTCATTCCATTGCCCTCATAGAGTTATATGCTCCTGTAATATATTTTTCTCCTTGAAGGTCTAATATGATCACTCAGTTCAGCTTTCATGCAATAAAACACATGTATAAGTTTAAAAACATGACTTTAGTGCCAAAATATTACTTCTGACTATTTCAACAGTTGTTATGAAAAATCAGTCAAAGCAATTGACTTTCCAATATCAATATTTTAAATTATTCCTTTGTTTTAGTTTACACCTTGGGGCAATGCACCATGGAAAGATGGGTGAGACCTTATCTTTTGTTGTTGTTAGTGAGAGAAAGGTCAGCACAAAGGGCCAGGATGACAGGCTAACTGCCTGAAGGTCTCAGCTCCTGGACTTTTCTTATGGAGAAAGGAAAAAATGTGGATACTGAGGATTTAGAAATTGATTTACTAACCATTGGTCATTCTCTGTGCCCTTTATACTTCTTTGTGTACTTCTAGGGGTACTTGAACCCCAAATTGAATACTGGCTGCTCAAAGGAAATTTTAAGTTTTCACTTTTTACTTCTCACTGACATGGGACTGCATATTATTTTGAAATAAACACCTTTTATCTCTTCATTTTTATTTATAATAGTCACAAGTTTAACTTTTTAATTAATGTGACCTTAATGTGTAAAAATTAATATATGAGGAAAACCTCAATTAAAATAGAGTTGGGATGTCAGAAGTGGGAGGCCTCATGCCTTATGAAGATAGTAGAGCCCAATAGGAAGAAGAAAGACTTCCTCTTCTTGTCAGGCAAGAGCTCAGCCAATGAGAGACTGTCACAACTCAGTCAATGAAAAGTCACTATAGTTTGAACTCTCAATTTCTCCAAGGTATTCTTTGGTCACTATGGGGCTTCCTTGGTGGCTCAGACAGTAAACAATCCACTTGCAATGCAGGAGACCTGGGTTTGATCCCTGAGTTGGGAAGATTCCCTGGAAAAGGGAGTGGCTACTTACTCAGTATTCTTGCCTGGAGAATTCCATGGACAGAGAAGCCTTGCTATATTCCTTTTCACCTTTTTAAAAGAGTTCTCCTCTTCATTTTTACTGGGGACTTGCATGTGGCTTGCCATAAGAGCAATCCCGGAAGTGAAGTTTTCATTGATCCCAAATAAACCCATTTTTCCTTGATAAACAACTAGCAGTCTGTTCATTTTAGGTCAACAAATGTATATTACTTAAATTTTATTCTCACAACTTTGTAGATTAATATAGATAAGGCAGATATGATTGTGATTATTTCACAAGAAGGGAAATAATTTCCAGGAGAAAATTAAAAATCAATCAAAGCAATTGAGTCTCCAACATCAATATTTTAATTATTCCTTTGTGAATTGCCCAAGAATACACAGAAGAACTGTATAGAAAAGATTGTCATGATCCAGATAATCATGATGGTGTGATCACTCACCTAGAGCTAGATATCCTAGAATGTGAAGTCAAGTGGGCCTTAGGAAGCATCACTATGAACAAAGCTAGTGGAGGTGATNAAAAAAAAAAAAAAAAAAAGAGCTTCGTGACCCATATAATCATGATGGTGTGATCACTCACCTAGAGCCAGACATCCTGAAATGTTAAGTCAGTTGGGCCTTAGGTATGAAGAGGGAGGTGAGAAGGGGTTTAGGATTGGGAACACATGTACACCTGTGGCGGAATCATGTTGATGTATGGCAAAACAAATACAGTACTGCAAAGTTAAAGTAAATTTTAAAAAAAATCCATCACTACAAACAAAGCTAGTGGAGGTGTTAGAATTCCAGTTGAGCTATTTCCAGTCCTGAAAGATGATGTTGTGAAAGTGCTGCACTCAATAGGCCAACAAATTTGGAAAACTCAGCAGTGGCCACAGGACTGGAATANAGTACTGCAAAGTTAAAGTAAATTTTAAAAAAAATCCATCACTACAAACAAAGCTAGTGGAGGTGTTAGAATTCCAGTTGAGCTATTTCCAGTCCTGAAAGATGATGTTGTGAAAGTGCTGCACTCAATAGGCCAACAAATTTGGAAAACTCAGCAGTGGCCACAGGACTGGAATAGATCAGTTTTCATTCCAATCCCAAAGGAAGGCAATGCCAAAGAATGCTCAAACTACTGCACAATTGCACTCATCTCACATGCTAGTAAAGTAATGCTCAAAATTCTCCAAGCCAAGCTTCAAGTACGTGAACCATGAACTTTCAGATGCTCAAGCTGGTTTTAGAAAAGGCAGATTAACCAGAGATCAAGTTGCCAACATCTACTGGATCATCGAAAAAGCAAGAGAGTTTCAGAAAAATATCAATTTCTGCTTTATCGACTATGCCAAAGCCTTTGACTCTGTGGATCACAATCAATTGTGGAAAATTCTGAAAGAGATGGGAAGACCAGGAAGCAACAGTTAGAACTGGACATGGAACAACAGACTGGTTCCAAATAGGAAAAGGAGTACGTCAAGGCTGTATATTGTCACCCTGCTTATTTAACTTATATGCAGAGTACATCATGAGAAACGCTGGGCTGGAAGAAGCACAAGCTGGAATCAAGATTGCCNGGTGTAGAGACGATGGTTTAATTGAATGGAGGCTTGAATTAGACTTAAAGTTGACTTACTTCTTGGCTTGGGGAGCTTACCTCTTGCCAAAAGACAGAAGTTTTTCTCACATCTGCCATTTCAGGTGACTTCACATTTCTCTTTTCTGTCTCACTCAGGCAGCTGTGTGTGCTCTTTCAGTCCTGGAATACTGGGAAGAAAAGCAAAACTGTGTGCTCTAAGCCTACAATACTCTGTAGAGGATAGAAATACATCTACAGTACAGTGAAATGTAGTATTTGTCTTGTATCAGAAAATATGGCTTTCTGTCTGGATGCTGCTGTTTACCAAAAGTCACTGCAACCAAAGTTCATAAGAGAATGATAAGTGTGAAGTAAGATAATGAAGAACAAAACTCTGCAAGATGTCAAGTATTGTCCTTTTATAGAACAACAACAACAAAGGAACAACATAAACTAGATTTTAATTCCCCGGGAATGACTAAAATGAAAGTGGGATTTTATTCTCGAATGAGTCTTGACAGGTCACCTTATCAGCTCAATAGATCCTTGAGAGCCAATAACAACAAGCTACAAGTTTTCTGATTTAAGTTCCTTCAAGGGAGGTTTACTAAAAATTGTAACATGACAAAATAGCAGCACTGCTTTGAAGGGAGCCGACAGTGTCGCTGTTGTCTCCAAATGAAAGGCTGCCATGGGCAAGCATTCCTTGTCATTTCCTTTTCTTGGGGTGCTTTTCTTTGCCTCCCAAGAGTCAAAACAATGGTAACTGAGAAGCTGGCATCAGCATGAGTGACAGTAAGTGTTCCAAGACAGCTAGCTGATTGATTGACGGACGACGATGAATGTTATCTAAAAGGACAGAAAGCTGTGTTTCCTTTTTGAAATCATTCAAATTTGGACAACATAGGCCAACACTCAGACATTTCTAAATTTAATGTGCACAGCATATCCAAATATGCAACCAACAATCAAAACCACCGCCCACCAGAACTCACATACATTAACGTGTCAAAATAATTCAAACATCGGAAAGCTCCTTTTCCACCTGCACAGATGCCACAAGTCCCAGTTGATGAAATGACACTGAAGAGAACACAGGTATGCAAATTCTAGCTAATGATAATCATAGAAAATTTTACACCTGTACAATAATTTCTTTTACTCTATTCTATTGTAAATGCTATAGTTGGAGGCTGGGGGATGTACCTTTAAGATCTCATAATTCAAAATTTATATTTTATTATATGTGAAGAAGACTAAAGCCTTAACAGGAAAGTCCATTGGCAAGTGATTGGCTGAGACATGGCTAACTTTGGTCCCCAACCAGTAATTTGGTGAGGCAATACATCAGTAACAGGTCCCAAAAGGTCATTGATGTCCCACTCAAAACAGGATAATTCAAAGTGGGTTTATTGACAAAAAGAATAAATAATAAATATTTAAGCACAGTTTATGGGAAATACAAGAGTTAGTGTGGAAACAGAATAGCAGCAGTCGCAGGGTCACATCCCAAGATGGGAGAAATTCACCTATAAAAGGAAAAACCTGCAGAGAAGTTGCCTTCAAAAGAGCAGGTGACCATCTGTGAAGGGGCACAGCTAGGCTGAGTACAGTTTACAGAAAGCGGGAACAAGATAAATGAAGAGGCTCACTTCACTCTCCTCCCCATTCTGACTTCTTACTGGAGCTAGCTACTAGCTGAACTCACCTGCAAAGTAGAAAGCATGTTTATGTGGTCCATGGTACCAGACTTCTGGAGCAAAGAGCAGATGGAGAGCTGATATGAAAGGGGGACAGGATGATATCTGGCACAAAGGCATATTATGATTCTGCAGTGTGTACAAGACCAAGAAAGAAATACACAGGAAGAGACAGCAAAAAGAAATTGATAGAGCAGAAACTCACTATCGCAGGCAGGCTAAAAACAGCTATGCAGAGGACTTATGGGAATTTCCCATTGACCACCTGCTCCTGAATGTGTATGGGGGAAATTCTAAGAGGCTTTAGGATGCAGGAGCTAGAAACAAAAACAACTTTTAAAATTGCAGCTGCAGTTTATTTTTATTTGAGCAACTTGATACACATATTTTAACCCATGAAAGGACGTGTTGGCTGGCAGACAGAGATGCAGAAAAACTTCTAAAACACACAGTATTGTGGTGCTGTCAAGGTATAAGCTGACACCCACTGTGGAGACTTTGTATGTCACAGAGATAACAGTGAATTCGTTAGAATAATAATATTATTTTATCCAAATAAAAGTGTATGATATCTAAAATGTTTTTATATTTATCATTTCCTAACAGTTCCATGAGACACTGAACCATTGTTTTTAAATTTCCATTTTATAGAGTGGGAAATCCCAGGCCAAAGAGGTAGTAACCCGATGGTGCACAGCTAGAGAGGGGTCTCGGACACAAGTCTACTGATGACAGATTGAGCTCTTTACACTTCACTCCACAGTCCCTCACATGCATGTGTCCACAGCTTCAGGAAGTGTAATTTGATTTGCACAAACTCAATCATTGACATAGTCTAGTGTTAGACACAGGCAATCCTCCATACACCTTATCAATCTCTCACATGATCCTGGCAGGAAACTTAGGAGTCTGAAACAATTTGCAGTTTACAGAGGTACCATTTATAAATATAAGAGAAGGTATTTTGATTGTCCCAAAGATTAAGGCACGTTATTAGCATTTAATAGTCAGAGCCAGGGATTCTAAACTTTTTCCAATGTGTGGGTCAATGCTACACAATGAAGAATTATCCTGTCCAAATAAATACCAAGAACCCTCTCAAGGAGAAATATTTAAATTGAGATTGCCCCTCTACAGTTAGCCAAGACTCTATCAACATAAACACTTATTAAAGTTCAGTTGGTCTCAGCTCTGAACACGATCATTCAAGATGGTCGATGTGGCCAAAATCTACATTTTAAAATGTGTGTACGGTGTGAACTCTCACACTGCTGTATTTAAAATGTATAACCAACAAGGACCTACTGTACAGCACATGAAACTTTTCTCAATGTTTTGTGGTGGCCTGGATGGTAGGGGGTTTGGGAGGAGAACGGATACATGAATATGTATGACTGAGTCCCTAGTTCACCTGAAACTATCACAACACTGTTAATCTTCTATATCCCAATACAGAATAAAAAGTCCAAAAGAATNCTACTGTACAGCACATGAAACTTTTCTCAATGTTTTGTGGTGGCCTGGATGGTAGGGGGTTTGGGAGGAGAACGGATACATGAATATGTATGACTGAGTCCCTAGTTCACCTGAAACTATCACAACACTGTTAATCTTCTATATCCCAATACAGAATAAAAAGTCCAAAAGAATAAAGTAAAATATGTGCTCTCTTAGTTGCTGCTGCTGCTGCTGTCACTTCAGTCGTGTCTGACTCTGTGTGACCCCATAGACGGCAGCCCACCAGGCTTCCCCGTCCCTGGGATTCTCCAGGCAAGAACACTGGAGTGGGTTGCCATTGCCTTCTCCTATGCATGAAAGTGAACAGTGAAAGTGAAGTCGCTCAGTCGTGTCTGAGCCTCAACGAACCCATGGACTGCAGCCCACCAGGCTCCTCCGCCCACGGGATTTTCCAAGCGAGAGTACGGAGTGGGGTGCATTGCCTTTTCCACCTCTCTTAGTTAGTCTGCAGTTAATTCTGTGTGAAATGCTGGCCCAAGCTTATCAAGAGGGAACACAACTTAAAGCTTTTGAACAAATTTTAGATGTTTATTTCACAGTCCTCGAACCTCTTCTGTACACCTATCCAGTCATCCAAATTTCCACTTAGTTCTGACAGCAAGGACCTGTTTCTTGGTGACAAATTTTCCCGATTACCTCTCCGATATACCCGTCATTTGATGTTCTAGGGCTTCCCTTGTAGCTCAGTCGGTAAAGAATCTTTCTGAAGTGCAGGAGACCCGGGTTCGATCCCTGGGTCGGGAAGATTCCCTGGAGAAGGAAATGGCAACTCACTCCAGTATCCTCGCCTGGAAAATCTCATGGACAGAGGAACCTGGTGGGCTACAGTCCATGGGATCGCAAAGAGTTGGGCATGACTGAACAACTAACACTTGATGTTCTAGCCCCACCTATTAAATCAGAGCATCTGATGGTATGTCCCAGAGATCAGTATTTCTGCAAACTCCGTGATTTCAGTGCACATCCGCATTAGAGAACAAGCAGTTTAGAGTCTTGCTACTTAAAACTCAAAACGTGTTCTACAGACCAGTAGCATAGAGTCACCTGACAGCCTTGTTGAATGCAGATTTGTATTCACTAGACCTGGGGTGTGGTAGAGTTGCATTTCTAACAAGCTTCCAAGTGATGCCAGGTGAGTCTCAGATATTCCTCCACCAGTTTCTACCTTTCGCTCTGTACTTAGGCTTTGATACCATTCAACTGCAATATTCCTCATGGTCTTTGACTGGATTAAGCCTTCAGGTCTCAGGCTCTAGAAATTCTCTAGTCATACTCCAGCCCTGAAGAGGACTATGCCAGGCACTGTGAGTGTTTATCATGAATCTGGTATGACTGGATACCACTACAGTTTATCAGGCAAGCACATCTCTGATCTGCCCTCAATGCTTTATAAATACAACTGCTCAGCCCACTCTCTGAACATTTGTTGATTGTGTTTCCTACCAGTATCCATCTGATGATTGTCAAACCTCTGGCTGCCAGTGAAAGGGTCTTTAATGGAAGGAAACTGGCACTGTGATCTCTCCAGTTACCTTTCAATGCTTTAGCCTCCCAACCCCAATAAACGATACCCTGAATGTCCACTTCCTTGAAAGTTCTTGTGACCTCTGTGTCTGTTCCTACTTTCAGTGCTCTTACCTTTACATGGAATACCTTTCCTCATCCCCTTCCTCTTATGAACATCTACTCATTTTCCAAAGCTCTATTAATGTGACCTTCTCTTTGTCTTTTTCCGTGACTTGTCTCTTCCAGGCAGAATCAATTATTCATTGGAATCTAGGGTCTGACTCCATACTATCTCCACAGCACTTATATTCAATAAAGTAGCTATTAAAGTCTAGAGACACAGATGATATTACATTATTGGATTTATATATTGGAGAAGTCCTTAACATTATATGTACATTTTTATACATATTTTCCTATGTTTCCAAACTTTATCATCACTCTGTATTTGTTCACACAATGTCCTTTGTGGACTCTCTGTTACCTGAATTGACCTCTAGACGTTATCTAATTCACTTTTCTATTCTCAGAATCTAGTGTGGGTCCTGGGCCATTTTTACAGTTTAGTATAAGTTGTCAAACTGAAATGTTAAGTTGCTTGCTCTAATGATGCTTTTGTTGATATATTAGAAAAAATGATGGGAAGATTGTTCATAGCATAGAACAAAGAGGCTATCAAATGGGGCCTTCACATTTAGAAGCAAAAGAAACCTTCCCAATGTCTTAGGCAGCAAATTCCACATTCTCTTATTTCCAAAAGTAACCTTTGTGTTGGGTCTTTCTTGACAGATATATAGAAGGTTCTTTAAGATCATCCTAAAAGGTAAAAGTATAGTGATGGTTTAAATATAAGCCATTGTCCTGCATGGATCTCCCATGTGGCTCTAGTGGTAAAGAACCCACCTGTCATGCAGGAGACATGAGAGATCCAGGTTCTTTTCCTGGGTCAGGAAGATCCCCTGGAGGAGAGCATAACAACCCACTCCAGTATTCTTGCTTGGAGAATCCCATGGACAGAGGAGCCTGGCAGGCTATAGCCCATAGGGTTGCAAACAGTCCGACACAACTGAAGCAGCTCAACATGCATGCACATTGTCCTGCAGCCAAAATTTGAACTTTGTAGTCAGAAGCCGGAGGCTTTCTGCCCAGAGACACCAAGAAGGGCATAAGCCTAGGTCAGGCTGCTCCAATTCTTGTAAACAGATATAAGTGAGAGGGTGTGATCTTCCTCCCTGTCATTCACAGCTTCTCACTTGGACTAGAAAAACCTCTGTTAACATGTTAAAAAAAAAAAAAAAAGAAAGAAAGAAAAAAATCCTACCCAAAGGTATTCAGTCAGAGAAAAAAAATGCCTGTGGGTTACCAAACCCAGAGTTACATCCCTAGTAAAATGATTCAGTAAAATGAGTCAGTCTCTTCACATTTCCACACCAAGACACCCAGAGAGCAGCCACCTGTGGGCTACTCAAGTAAGCACAGCACTTGTATAGCTCCTAAAAAGTGCAAACACAAGGAATTCTCCTCCTCCCAGGAGTGCCCTCTTAGGTCATACTTACCCTCCTGAGCTGCTTCAAAGTGCATCTCTAAGCAAAACAGCTGCAATTCCAAAGACTCTGAGCACTACGTCCTTGAATCACCTGGTTATGAAACACATAAACTGCTGAAATAGTGTAAAGATGGGTTTTAGTATAAGTAATTCATGCTCAGTGCATAACAATTAAACACAAGTAAGCTAAAAAGAAGGAAACAAAGCCAAATGAAATAATAGCTCTATTAATATTCTTTAGTGTATCCTTCTGTTGTGCATATGCATGTATAAATATATATATACATTTCTGTTGAAGGTGAGATGATGGTGCATATAGTTTTTAAATTTGGTATTTTTCGCACCAAAGTTATAAAAAAAAGTATACTATTAGCCATCCCATGAGCTATTTATTTATATTCTTTACATAATACTTATAGCTGCTTAGTATTCAGTATATAAATAAGTGGTTTACCAATTCATTATCATTAGGCTTATAAATTATTTAAACTATTATAAACAGTTTATATTGAATATATGTTGAATTTAATATAGTTATTAAATATTATAGTGGTATATTTGTATATAAAGTTATTAAAACAAAACTGTAACAAACCTCCTCTTAGCTATATCTTTCCACACGTCAACAACTACTACCTTAGTATAAATTACTAGAAGTGGAACTGCATGATCAAGAGACGTGGAAAATAGTATCAAAGAGCCCTATGGAAAGCGTCTACCAATTTACTTCCATCAAGAGTATTTGGGGGCTTCCCTGTTGACTCAAAAATAAAGAAACCTGCTAATGCAGGAGGCATGGGTTCGATTGCTGATCCAAGTAGATCCCACATCCCACATGCCATGGAACAACTAAACCTGAGTGTCACAATTACTGAGCCTTGCTCTGGAGCTGAGGAGCTACAACTCCTGAGCCCACAGCCGCAACCACCGAGGCTCACTTGCCCTAGAGCCCTGTGCTCTGCGAAAACAGAAGTCACTGCAGTGAGAGGCCACACACCACAGCTAGAGAGTAGCCCCTGCTCGTCACAAGCTAGAAAAAAGCCTGTGCAGCAATGAAGACCCAGCACAGCCCAAACGAACCAACTAAATAAAATTATTTATAAAAAAGCATATTTGGAACTTCCTTGATTGTGCAGTGGCTAAGACTCCACACTCCCAATGCTGGGGCCGAGGTCTTATCACCCAGGAAGTACATCTCACAGGCAGCAACTGAGAGTTCTCATGACACAAGTAAAGATCCCTCATGCCTCATCTAAGACCCAGCATAGCCAAAAAAATAAATTAATAAAAAATTTTAAAAAAATTAAAGAGTGTTTGAGAGTCCCTTTGTTTCCCCTATCATCTATCTTCTCCAAGAGTATAATTTAAATATCTTCAGATATAAAAGTGAGTATTATATCTTACTTTAGATTCAATTGCTATTACTGATGGGACTGCTATTGTATTTTATTGGCCATTTGGATTTGTTTGTGAAATTCCGTCCAGGACTTTTGTCTGCTTTTTCCTGCTATAATATCATCTTTTACTTATAGATATGCAAAATTATTTATAGATTAAAGATACTACTCTTTGAAATATTCATTGCTTCTACTTTCCTAATTTATCATTAGCTTTCTAACTCTATAAGTAATGTTTCTTAGACTACAAAAGCAATGCTTTTTTCAAAGTTGTTTTTCGTTGAGTGAAAGATTCTTTAAATTCTACAGCACTTTATGATTTTCAAAAGTTTCATACACATGATTTCATATAATCTCATAATAACCTCTTTGTTTTTTTTTAAAGTAGTAAATTTATATGTATATTCATGTAGTTTCTGCCTTTGGTGTCTAACCTATATAACAGGATTCCTTTTGAAGCAGAAAAATCAGCACTAGAAAAGAACTGTCAGTTAAAGAGTTAAGAATTGCTTTGTTTTGAGAAAATTACTCCAGAGAAGTGATTAGTTACAGAGGTATAAATAAAATATCCTTATTCATGTTTCATATTTCATGGACAGGCAGCTTCCACTGGAGGAAAGTCAACTGGCACCTATAACCTAGTAACTGGAAGGGGTCAAGACAGAGATGCCCAGAAGGAAAACCTCTGAATAGGGTCTGCTTTATGAACTGTGGAGGGAGTCCTGTGATATCCTGCTAAATATTTTGCTATTAAATAGTAACAGAATGTACAATGGAACACTTCCATTTATTTTGGCTAAACTCTTGTATAGCCAACTCATGCTTGCAACTGATGAATGAATGTGATTTTAATATGAATACTGGTTGATACTTTTGCCTTTGTTAATGTATTAAGACAAAAGGGAAATAAAAAAGACATTTCTTACAACTTTGATTTGTCAAAACCAGGGCAAATTTACTTGCTGAATCAGGTAACAGCTTTCAGATACTGAACTAAGATTTCCACTATTTTTTGTGCTATTCACAATGTGATGACTACAGACATAATAATTTTTTATTTAATTGGTATTATTTGCATTTTCCATTATTTTCTTAACTATCAACAGAACAAATCAAGCCTTGATTTACAGTATTTGCTGATTTCCATGGTGTAAATATTCATACACTGACCAAATTCAAATTATAAATATGATGTCACTGATTATGGAGTTGGGGAGAAATGGAAATCTCAAGAGAACAGATAATAAATTAATTAGGAATTGGTGAGTTTTTTGTGTTTTTTACCTTTGTTTTAAATATTATTTAATTTTAAAAGTATATAATTTAATTTTTAATGATATCTGTCCTTAACCACTAGTTTGTAAAATAGCTGAACATTTAACAATTGACTTTCATGGGCCAGTGGAAGCCAGCTCAGCACTCCCCCTGAGAGTGATAACATATTCATTTTACAGATTTTTTGTTTCACAATTTATATCAATTGTCCTTAAGCCTTCAGAAAAATCTAATCCTTATAAAAAAAAATTGAGGGGCATTTTGTTTGACCAAGTTTAGGGTTAAGTGGTAAAGTATCGGCAATAATTGCCTAACATTTTTTGTTTTGAGACATCATGAGGTGATCTGCATAAGAGAGTGATGTTCTAGAGCAAGACCCTGTAAGGGGGTAAAGATCAGATTTACAGACTGAATCATCATCCCCAGGGAATTCCCAAAGTAATCTGTTATTAGCTTGGTTTCTTTGCTATTCAAAGCATGTGAAGCTCAGGACCCTTCTCTTCTTTTATCTGCAATAAACATATATATACATTAACATATATATTAATATTTTTAAAATTATTTAAATTATTTTAAATTATTAAGGCAATTTAATTGACATACAGTAAACTATATGAACAAAGCTAGTGGAGGTGATGGAATTCCAGTTGAGCTATTTCAAATCCTGAAAGATGATGCTGTGAAAGTGCTGCATTCAATATGCCAGCAAATTTGGAAAACTCAGCAGTGGCCACTGGACTGGAAAAGGTCAGTTTTCATTCCAATCCCAAAGAAACACANGCCTGGCATGCTGCGATTCATGGGGTTGCAAAGAGTCGGACACGACTGAGCGACTGAACTGAACTGATTTTATATGTAGAAGTGTGTCTATGTTAATACCAGGCTCCTAATTTATTCCTCCTCCCATTTCCCTTTTGGTAACCATAAGTTTGTTTTCTGCATCTGTGAGTTTATTTCTCATTTGTAAATAACTTCATTTTTTTAAATTTTTTTAGATTCCATGTATAAGTGATACCATGTATTTGTCTTTGTCTGACTTATTTCTCAGTATGATAATCTCTAGATCTGTCCATGTTGCTACAAATGACATGATTTCATTCATTTTCATGGCTGGGTAATTTTCATATATGTATGCACATCTTCTTTGGCCTTTAATCTGTAGATGGATACTGATGTTGCTTCCTTGTCTGACTGTTCAAATAGTGCTGCAGTGAGCATTGGGGTGCACATGTCTTTTCAAAGAAGAGTTTCTTCTAGTATATGCCCAGGAGTGGGATTTCTGAGTCATATGGTAACTAATTTTAGGTTTTTAAGGAAACTCCATACTCTTTTCCAGAGTGGCTGCACCAATTTATACTTCTACCAGCAGTATAAGAGTGTTCTGTTTTCTCTATGCCTTCCCCTATATTTATTATTTGTAGGTTTTTGGATGTTGTTTTTATCTTTAAAATATATAGCTTTATACATGAATTTGTAACAGACATGTGATTTGAAGTTATTTTCTTGCAATCTGTTTCTTGTCTTTCTACTCTTACTTGTGTCATTCAAGGGACAGAGTTTTTAATTCTGATTTTTTTTTTCTTTTATAGGTTGTATTGTGATAACTAAAAAATATTTGCTTTAACCCAATACAACAAATATTTCCTCCTATGTTTTCTCCCATAAATCTTATCAGGTTAAGTTTTACTTAATTTGTTTGATCTTTATTAATATATATACAATATATAGATATATGGGCTTCCCTGGTGGCTCAGACAGTAAAGAATCCGCCTATAATGTGGGAGAACTTGGTTCAGTCTCTGGGTTGGGAAGAACCCCTGGAGGAGGCAAGGCAACCCAGTCCAGTATTCTTGCCTGGAGAATTCCCATGCACAGAGGAACCTGACAGTCAGTCCATGGGGTCGTGAAGAGTTGGACATGACTGAGCAGCTAAGCCTTCATAGATATGTATTGACTTATATATAAATATCACTTAGACTTTACATTTGGGTCTGTGATTCATTTAGAGTTAATTTCTGTATACGGTTCACTTTCTTAGTTCATTTTTGCAGCTGGATATTTGGTTATTTCAATAATCTCTCTCATAAAGACTATCCTTTTGCCACTGCACTTACTGTATACTAAGTGTACTAAGTATGTACTAAGTACCTCTGCACTTTTGTCAAAAAATAGTTATCTGTCTCATTATGGGTCTATTTCTGGAATATCTGTTCTAGTCCATTGATCTATGAGTTCAGCTGCAGGCCAGAATTCTATGTGTGATCCTTGGGGCTCAGCTGTAGGCAATTACAGGCTTTGCTCCATAGGTCTTATGAGGGAAGTTTCCCTCTCCACATTAGACTGTAGTCTATGGAGGGGATTGCAGTTAAAGATACAGTTGCTCTGGGCCATCCATATGCATATCTGCATTTCTAGCCCTGGTACTTCTAGTTAGAGTCTTTCTCATCAAGGCTTTTGCTGAGGTTCTTCCTAAGCACATCCACTGAGACCTACTAATGAGGGTGGATATGAAAATTGGTGGGCTTGGCTGGGGGACTTTTCCTCACTCTGACTCATTACTTTTCCACTCCTAGTCCTTCCTGCCTCCCAACCCTGCACTCCAGGTGCAGGAAAAGGCAGGGACCTCTTGTGTAGAGCCCCTTAGCAGTGGGATGGTTCCTCTCATTTGTGCTGCATATCATCTGACCCTTGGCCAGTGTCTCCTTGGGAAAGAACAGATAACTGGGGAGTCAACTCTTATCTCTTGTGCCTCTTGCTTGCACTGTCATAGTAAGTGAATAAAAATTTTATTGTTACTTGCCTATTGTCCTAACTGACCACCTTACTATCTGGCAGCTTGATAATCTATTTATCTATTTTTATTACATTGCCACATCCTCTGAATTGCTGTGGAACTATGATAATTCTTGAGATCAGATAGTCTTTAGTCCTCCAACTTTGATCTTTGTTTTCAGTTGCTTTGGCTATTGTAAGNAAATTTTATTGTTACTTGCCTATTGTCCTAACTGACCACCTTACTATCTGGCAGCTTGATAATCTATTTATCTATTTTTATTACATTGCCACATCCTCTGAATTGCTGTGGAACTATGATAATTCTTGAGATCAGATAGTCTTTAGTCCTCCAACTTTGATCTTTGTTTTCAGTTGCTTTGGCTATTGTAAGTCCTATGCATTTCCATGTGAACTTTAGAATCCATTTTTCAATTTATACAAAAAACAATTACCCAAGAATATTGATTGTAATATACATATCAATTTGGGAAGAGCTGATGTTTTAATCCTATAGAGAGATTTCTTACACATGAACATAGTATAACTCCTCACATATTTCAGTGTTCATCAATTTCTCTCAGCATTTTCAAGGTTTTGTATTTTTCAGTATATGTCTTGTATGACTTTTGTCAAGTTTATCTTTTAGTTTTCATATACTTGATGTCATCATAATTTTTTAAATTTCAACTTGTTTGGCCATTATTAAGGTATTTATTTATTTATTTTTGTATACTGATCATATATCATGTCATTATTTCCATATTGACTATGCAATATTGCTAAACTCATGCATTAGTTTTAATAGTTTTTTTGTAATTTGCATCAAATGTTCTAAATAACTATAGTCTCTGTGATTAAAGACAATTTTACTTCTTTTATATCTGGATGGCTTCTATTATTTTTTCTTGCCTGATTACAGTGATAAGAATTTTCAATATAATGTTGAATAGAAATAATAAGAGCAGTGAACTTGTTGCTTATCTTAGAAGAAAATCATGCAACCCTTCATAATTAAGTATATTACCTGTAGGTATTACCTAGATGCCTGTTAGCACGTTCTCTTCCATTCTAGAATGCTGAATGTTTTTAATCTGGAATCAGTATTAGTTTTTGTAAATTGTGTTATCTATATCTGTTGATAAAATCTTGTTTTTTCTTTCAGTTATTTAATATGATGAATTATAGTGATTACTATATGAATAATAAACTAGTCTTACTTACATTTCTGGACTGTAAATCCCAGTTGGTCATGATGCAATTTCTTATATAGCATTGAACTAAATTTCAAACTATTGCTTAGAACTTTCACATCTGTTTTTTGGGGGGAATATTCGTCAGTTGTTTCCTTTCTTGTAATGTCTTTGTATTTTTGATATCAAGGCAATGCCTTGATATGGTAATGCCATTGAATGCTAGGAAATATTTCCCTTTTTGCAAATTTATGAATTTTTATAGCATTCATATTATGGCAGAAAGTGAAGAGGAACTAAAAAGCCTCTTGACGAAAGTGAAAGAGGAGAGTGAAAAAGTTGGCTTAAAGCTCAACATTCAGAAAACTAAGATCATGCCATCTGGTCCCATCACTTCATGGCAAATAGATGGAGAAACGGTGGAAACAGTGTCAAACTTTATTTTTATGGGTTCCAAATCACTGCAGATGGTGATTTCAGCCATGAAATTAAAAGAAGCTTACTCCTTGGAAGGAAAGTTATGACCAATCTAGACAGCATATTTAAAAGCAGAGACATTACTTTGCCAACAAAGGTCTGTCTAGTCAAGGTTATGGTTTTTCCAGTGGTCATGTATGGATGTGAGAGTTGGACTGTGAAGAAAGCTGAGTGTGGAAGAATTAATGCTTTTGAACTGTGGTGTTGGAGAAGACTCTTGAGAGTCCATTGGACTGCAAGGAGATCCAACCAGTGCACGCTAAAGGAGATCAGTCCTGGGTGTTCACAGGAAGGACTGATGTTGAGGCTGAAACTCCAATACTTTGGCCACCTCATTGGAAGAGATGACTCATTGGAAAAGACTCTAATGCTGGGAGGGATTGGGGGCAGGAGGAAAAGGGGATGACAGAGGATGAGATGGCTGGGTGGCATCACCGACTTGATGCACATGAGTTTGGGTGAACTCCAGGAGATGGCGATGGACAGGGAGGCCTGGTGTGCTGCGATTCATGGGGTCATAAAAAGTCAGATACAACTGAGCGACTGAACTGAACTGAACACATTATTTCTTATATGTTTGATAAACTTTATCAGTGATGGTATCTGGACCTAGAGTATATTTATATGTGGGAACTTAGAGGGGATGGTTTTCATGAGAAATTCAATGTCTTTTATTGAATATTCAATAAATAAATTTCTTTTTTGAGTTATGAAATATATTCAGGTTATACACTTTTCCTTGAGTAAGCTTTGGTTGTTTGTATTTGTCAAGGAATTTGTTGATTTCATCTAAGTTGTTGAATGTATTGGCATAGATGGTTCATAATATATTCTTGGTATCCTATCTGCCAAATCTGTATTGACATTATCTCTCTTATATCTGATATTGGTACTTAGTGTTTCGTTTTCTTTTTTTTTTTTTCCTAATAAGTCTAGCTAGAAGTTTATACATGTCCTGATTTAAGAATCAATTTTTAGTTTCGTTACTTTCTCTATAGTTTTTCTGATTTTTGTTTCATTGATTTCTGCTCTGATCTTCATTATCTCATGTCTTATTCTTACTTTGGGTTTAATTTGCTCTTTTTCTAGTTTCTTAAAGTTAATGCTAAAGTCATTGATTTGATGTCTTTTTTTGTCTAATAGTACAGTCATTTGTACTCTAAGACACCACTAACAAGTTTAGTTTAGTGCACATTTCGATATGTCATGATTTCATTTTATTCAGGTAGAAATACTTTCTAATTTTAATATTGATTTCTTCTTTGACTCATTAGAAATGACTAGAAGTGTGTTATTTAGACATGTTATTTAGTTTCCAAAAGTTTTAGAATTTTCAAGTGTTTTTTTGTTTATGATTTATAGTTTAATTCCATCTGATCAGAGAGATACTTTATAAGAACCAAGTCCTTTACGTTTAGTAATCCTTGCTTTCTGGCTAGAATATGGTCTATCTTGGTAAATGCTCTATTCACACTTGAAAAGACTGTTATGTTGTTGCTATGTGGAGTATTCTAGAAATGTAATTTTAGTCAAGTTGCTTGATCGTGTACTCAATAGTCCGTATTCTTATTGATTGTCTGCTTATTCTATCTACTATTCAGAAATGCAGTGGTAACAACCATTTTAATATTGTGTGTGTGTGTATTATATCTGTCATCTCTGTCATCTCTTAGTTTTGATTAGCTGGTTTTCTCTACTTGTTCTGCAATTTTTTATCATAAATTTTACCTTGTTGGGTACTGAATAGTTTTGTATTCTAAACAAATATGCACACTGGCTCTGTCCTGATAAAGTTAAGTTATTGGGAAAGAGTTTCATCTTCTTCAGTAAACTTGTAAGCTGTTTGGTGGAACTTACCCAGCATTTAGTCTAGGGTTAATCTTCCTCTACTACTGAGACAAGATCCTTCTTAGCAGTCTTCTATCCTTCGGAATTGTGAGGATTTTCATTCTGCTTGCTGGGAACAGACACTATCCCTCCTTACAAGCTCTAATTACTTTCCCCTCATAATACTTTCAGATGTTTTCCACCCCTGGCTTCAAAAAATTTCCTCACTTGCATATGCCAATCAGCGCTCTGGTGAATTCTTGCGGGGAAACCATCTGCACCCCTCCAAAGCTCTCTTCCCCTGCAGCCCTCTTTTTCTTTGGCATTCTGCCCTGTGAACTCTAGCTTCCTTGGCTTCATCAGACCCAGTTCCATCTGCTCAACTCAGGGAGAACTTTGAGCTCTGTTTGGATCCCTTTTATTGCAGTGTAGCCTGGAAACTCTCAAGGCAGTAAGCTGAGATAATTATAGGGCTCACCTCATCTACTTCCCCTATCTCTCAGGGGTCACTGTCCTTTATTTCATATGATTAGCGTCTTGATTGCTACCGTTTTATGTATTTTGTCTGTTCTGTTGTTGCTGTTTCAAGTAGGATGGGAAACCCAGTTTCTTGTTACTCTGTCTTGACCAGAGGCAAGAGCCAGATATATTAATTTTAATGTCATAAGATATATCAATATTTCTTTATATTGTATACTTTTGTCTTGTTTTTGTATCTTCCGCTCTTTCCTTCCACAAGTTTTAAAGTGTTACCATTAACATTTGAGTTTTTAATCAGTCTAGAAAGGATTTTGTATATGGTTTCAGGTAGAGAAACTAAGTCCACTTATTTATTTCTCTCATAGTCAATTTGTTTATTCATTATCATCTGTTGAATGGAGTCGAATTTTCTTACTGATAAGCAAAGATAGTTCTGTCACATACCAAGATCTGATATATGTAAACATCTGGTTTTGGAAATTTTATATTGCTTGCTACATTGCTTTATTTTTCTCTTATTGAAATTATATATATATAGATAGATAGATAGATATAATATATTTAAGTTTAAAAACTTATTTTTATCCCAGTCCTTGGTCATTAGCATAGATTTTATGTTGCCAAAATTTTCTAGAATTCTTTATATCGTATTTCCCAACAATGTTTATCATCTTTGCAACTGTGTTTCTGAAGGTTTTGAGTTTACTTCCTCTCTTAAGTACCATCAAAGTACTTAAGCGAAGGTGTAAAGAAAGAATCTAAGGCTCAACGTACTTCTCAATTACTGACACCATCCATACATCTCCAGATTCTGGAGTTGTGGATCTTGCTTCATTACATCACCACTCTGGTTTTCTGCCTTAATTTTCTTTTCTGTTCTCCCTTCTTTTCTTTTTTTTCCTTAATCACCAAAATCCTCAGTGTATTGAAAGATTAAGTTTTATTTTATTTTTTTAAATTATTTTTTATTTTTTTCCATCTCAGGTGTACATGANTTCTTCCAGCCCAGCATTTCTCATGATGTACTCTGCATATAAGTTAAATAAATAGGGTGACAATATACATCCTTGATGTATTCCTTTTCCTATTTGAAACCAGTCTGTTGTTCCATGTCCTGAATCCTTAAATAGGTCATTTAGATTATTTTTGTTTTTAACTACGGACAAAAATGTCACCCCTCCCCCACTGTCCTAAAAATACTTGACCCTGGATGAAGAGCTAGGGATTATGGGAAGCTCTTTGGAAATCCATGCCATACTTAGAAAATAATGTTTATATTAATCAAATGGTGGATATGGAACACATCTATGCATAAGATAAACTGCTATAGGTGAAGGAAGATAGTCAAAGAAGAGTCATGCTTGTCCAGCATCACACAGCCAAGAAAAAAGAGAGCTAGAACTCAGTTTCCTGACCAAATGGCATGTTTCCACTAAATCATATGACTTTACTTAGACATTTGGCAATTAATTTTGATTTACCTTCTGGTTAACATGATATAACAGGGAACAGCAAAAAAGCATAGATTCCGAAGTCAGAAAAACCTGGATGTGAATCCTGGTTCTGGCATGTATTAGCTATTTGAATTGAGCAAATTCTCTATATTTCAGCCTCTCAGTTATACATCACTTAATTTTAAACAATAATATTTACTACATAACACTGCTATAAAGGATTAATTGAAATAATGCATATAGTTCATTATACGATTTACAACACAACACATAGTAGGCCTTTGACAAATACTGGTCTCTCTCTTTCTCTCATAAAAGAAAGAATATATATTGCTTACTAGTCAAAAAACTTGATTGCTAATTTCAGAAACTAGCAATGCAAATCAAGTAGGATAAAAAAGAAACATGTACTGCCCATATAAACTGTGGAAGTAGGCAGCCTCGGAGATGATTGGTACCAAGGACTTGAGTTCTGTCTGTCCTCTCTCCATCTTAGCTCTCTGCTTCATTCTGATTGCTGCCCTGTTCGTGCAGTTCACATGCCCCTTTCACTTTGTTAGAAACATGGCTGCTAGCACATCCCAAGCCACATCTCCCTGCTTTGCCACTGTAGGGGCACTGAGTCAAATTAAAACATCTGATTCCAATTGGTCACTTCAGTCTTGGACTCATCAACTGAGGGAAGGAAAGCAGGATTGCCCTGTGCATTCAGCTTGGGTATTGTGCTCTCCTGAAACTTCAGAAAGGAACTTGAGTCATGATTGAAGCACCCACTCTGAAAACACAACCAATCACAAAACTGGATGAAAGAGCAAGCTGCAAACAGACCCAGAAAATGTCACACCAATTAGGCAAACTTTAAAGACACAAAAGTAATACTTTCCTATTATTCAAAAGCATATTAAAAAGCAGAGACATTACTTTACCAACAAAGGTCCATCTAGTCATAGCTATGGTTTTTCCAGTAGTCATGTATGGATNATGAAAGAGCAAGCTGCAAACAGACCCAGAAAATGTCACACCAATTAGGCAAACTTTAAAGACACAAAAGTAATACTTTCCTATTATTCAAAAGCATATTAAAAAGCAGAGACATTACTTTACCAACAAAGGTCCATCTAGTCATAGCTATGGTTTTTCCAGTAGTCATGTATGGATGCGAAGAATTGATGCTTTTGAACTGTGGTGTTGGAGAAGACTCTTGAGAGTCCCTTGGACTGCAAGGAGATCCAACCAGTCCATTCTAAAGGAAATCAGTCTTGAATATTCATTGGAAGGACTGATGCTGATGCTGCAACTCCAATTCTTTGGCCACCTGATGCAAAGAACTGACTTGTTTGAAAAGACCCTGTTGCTGGGAAAAATTGAAGATGGGAGGAGAAGGGGAATGACAGAGGATGAGTTGGTTGGATGGCATCCCTGACTCGATGGACATGAGTTTGAGTAAGCTCCAGGAGTTGGTGATGGTCAGGGAAGCCTGCCGTGCGACCATGAGGTCACGAAGAGGCAGACATAACTGAGAGACTGAACTGATTATTCAAAGGCAGATATAAGTGAGAAAAGTACAAAAGTGTGTATAAGGACATACACCAAATTTAGACAAAAGTTACCTTTGGGAAGAAAAATGAAGAGGATAAAGAAATGAGAATTTTTTTAACTTTTTTAAGCTTTTTATTTTGTCTTGGGATACAACCGATGAACAATGTTGTGATAGTTTAAGGGAAGGAACTCAGCCATACATAAACATGTATCCATTCTCCCTCAAAACCCCCTCCCATCTAGGCTGCCATATAGCATTGAGCAGAGTTCCATGTGCTATACAGTAGATCCTTGTTGTTTATGCATTTTAAATACAGCAATGTGTACACGTTCATCCTAAATTCCCTAACTAGCCCTTCCCTCCATCCATTTCCCTGGCAATAAGTTTGTTCTCTAAGTCTATGAGGCTCTTCCTCTTTCATAAGTTCATTTGTATCATTGCTTTTTAGATTACAATGTAAGGGATGTCATACCATATTTTTGAAGGAGAAATTTCAATGTCTTTGTAAGCTTTAGTTAGAAAGAAAGGGGGAATGAAAGAAGAGAGAAAAAAAGGGGAAGAAGTGGGGAGGGGAAGGGGAAGAGTTAGGAAAAGGAGAGAGCTGAAGAGCAGTGATAATGTTTTCTGTAAAGCCAAAGCCTTAAACTTACACTGGGGGCAGAGGAGGAGAAATATAATTGTATCTCTTAAAAGAAACTATATCCAAAAGCATTTGCAGAAGTGTTAAGCGTGTTGGTCAAACACTAGATACCTACTATATTTCAGTTCTCGTTTATTTTCTACCCACTGCCATGGTGTCTTAAATTCAGCGCAGCTACAGAACAGGATAACCTTGTTTTAACTGGCTTTAAAAGATTACAAGCTCTTATTGATATATTTGTACCTCTTATTCAACAAAGAAGATCCTTTTTATTATTATTATACAAAGTACTATAATAGATATTGAAATAAAGTCTGACTTGAAAAAATGGTAAAATGCTCTGTAATCTCTTGAGACAACAAAAAATTAGACATTCAGTCACCAACTTCTAAAGAACATAGACAAACTTTTTGTGAAAAGATATGGAGCCGGATAAATATAAGAAAAGATACAGACCTCAGATTAAATTTTTCAAAAAACTATTAATGCTGTCTGCCAAAAAAGAAAAAAAACAAACAAGGCCTTTGTTTTATCTTGAAAGAAAACAAAGGAAAGAAGGAAGGAGGCCTTTATGTGAGTGAAACGTCTACATATGGCTTAACAAAATCTAAGAGGGGTGATACGCTGGAAGGTAAATTTTATGCTTACAATCACTGTGAAGAAATTCATGCTCTTAATTTTAAGCAAACATGACATGAAATTAAATATCAACTAATGAAAATATGTTTGTAATTTCCTTATTCTTTTAATGGGCTTCCCTGGTGGCTCAGCTGGTAAAGAAATCACCTACCAATACAGAAGACACAATAGTTGAGTGTTCAATTCCTGGGTCAGGAAGATCCCTGGAGGAGGAAAGGGCAATCCACTCTAGTATTCTTGCCTGGAGAATTCCATGGATAGAAGAGCCTGGTGGACTACCATCCAGGGGGTGGCAAAGAGTCAGACATGACTGGGCAACTAAGACATTATTTGTTTTATAGAGAGACCCAAAATAAGATTATTTCCAAAAGATATTCCTTAATGCATTGAGCATTTCCTAAGAAACATATTTTTTGTCATTTTATTATCTGCCCAACCCCATGGACACATTCATTTTTCGTGCCCTTACTTACCTTTAAATTAAGAAACAAAATTAAGATACATGCAATATCAGATTTGAATAGACAATTAAACCTATTAGGGCTTACCTTCGTGATTGGAAGAACAGAAGACCAAGTGACTGCATACTAGGGACCCAGCTGGAAAAAGGGCATCAATGTGGAATTAATATGGCAGTTGTTTAAACATCTATCAAACTATTACAGATTTATAGGAATTTGACACACATACACTGTGCTAAATATATTAATTTTGTCTAGTGTATCTTTAAACACAGTGAAAGGATTTTAAAAATGTGTGCGACATACAACTTGTTCCCTTCCGTGTTGTTTACTCCATATTTTTGAGTATGTGTGGGAGAGAGGTCTGGGGTGGAGGATGTGGGTCACAATTCTTTTTTTTTTTTTAATTTATTTATTTTTTACTTTACAATATTGTATTGGTTTTGCTATACATCAACATGAATCTGCCACGGGTGTACACGTGTTCCCAATCCTGAACCCCCATCCCACCTGAAGAAATCATTTTCCTGCCTCTCTCAAGGAGATGATTGCTGATCTGTGGTTCCAATTTTGCAGCTATATTCCCAAGAGACTCATAATAGAGCTTTTCCTGCACTACCTATCATGGATAAACTCTTCTCATCTTATGAGTTTCCCTATGATGGTCAGGATGAAAGAATTGTTGACTAATCAGAGTAGGACTCAAACATGTTTTTGCTTTTTGTTCTCTCTTTAAAGCCTAGCACAGTGCCTGATTCATGATAGTTGTTAAGTAAAGTTTATCAAATTAATTAATTGACTGATTAATGAATGAAGCAAACAAGACACAAACATGAGCTTTCAAACCCCCTATTTAAAGAGATCTTGGCATCTAGCATGCACCGATTCAAGAAGGATTTCATTAATGGACATTACCACATGACAAGCATTTTGTAATGTGATAAGGGGACTTTTGCCTCTAAGACACCTGTTTGGATCTATCCCAAGTAGATAGGAACTGGACATCACTGCTGCCAATATGCAGGGAGCTTGCAGTGGATTAGAGTTTAGATCCCAAGGAACAGGTGTCCTTGCCATAAAATTAGCCATAACTATGAACCAGAGAGGTCAGAGACTGAAAGAGCCTCTAAACAAAGATTTGCATGTAATCTAGGCAAGTTCTATGGAGGAAGTTCATTGTTACACTAGAGTGGCTGAATATGGTACATGGAAGATGCTTAGAGGACTGAAGTTATTCAAAGCAAATTCTATCCCTGATTTTCACATGGCATATCTTCTTTGTTATGATAAAATGTTCCAGACTCATCTTCTACATTTCTTGTCTCAGACCTGGAATTATTCATTTGTCCAAAATTCCCTGGTTTCTTTTGGTCAAAAAAGGCATTTCAGCTCGAGTACTAGTAAGTTTTAATGCTACTTCATTTTAGGCTTCTTTGTTGAAAAAAACTAGGAAGTATACCATGTATTTTAAGTAAACAACCTCATGAGATCATGCTGACCCTTGCAATTCAAATTCAGGGTTACAGTGTTTCTATTTATCCTCTTCTGTATTATATATCTTTTTTTTCTTTCAAAGGAGAATCCTGGTTCTCAATGGCATAGGAGCTGATATAAATAACATGAGTTCAGTTCAGTTGCTCTGTCGTGTCTGACGCTTTGCGACCCCATGAATCGCAGCACGCCAGGCCTCCCTGTCCATCGCCAGCTCCCGGAGTTCACTCAAACTCTCGTCCATCGAGTCAGTGATGCCATCCAGCCATCCTCTGTCATCCCCTTCTCCTCCTGCCCCAAATCCTTCCCAGCATCAGAGTCTTTTCCAATGANACAACAGACTACTGCACTTCACCCTCAAAATTTCTGATAGAATGGATTTTGGATAGAGCCCAAGAGTTTTCATTTCTAACAAATTTCCAGGTTATGGTGATATTGCTGGTATGGGGAACACATTTTAAGAATAATTGTCGGATAGTGATTCTCAAATGTGAACTCACATCACTATTACTTCTTGAACTACATAAAAGTACAGATTCTTGAAATCACCTCTGGATCTACTGAAACAAAAACTGCATTGGAGTTGGGAGTTCTGGAATGTGTATTTCCTAAATTTTCCCAGATGATTATGATGAAGTTGGATTATTTCTCTAAAATGCCTCCAACTCTGAAATAGTAAAGCGAGATATGCTTCTTCAGTGTCTACTGGCTTGAGGGTAATGAGAGGTTCTGATGCTGTTGGAACAAGGAATAAGAAGTTTATTCCTCCTCTTCCTCTAAGATCCAGCTTGGCAGCTCTAACTTTGGTAAAGGGTACCTTCTCTAAATATCGTAAGGTGTGACTACCTCATTCTTTGTTGTTTCACGTCGGTATCTGGCATATACCTTTCTAGTGAGTGCACCCAGCACAGGGCATTTGCATCACTGGCTTTGCTATCTAACTCTCAAAGAATTTGGTGAGCTCCTTGAGGGCAGGATTGACTTTTACCACTTTTGAATGACCAGGGTTTCGCATTTAGCACATCTTCGTATCATCAGAACCTAGCACCTGGCCTGGCACAAACTCAGCGCTACCTTGTTGATGGAGGGGGTGGGAAGACTGTCGAGTAAATGAGTGAAATGACAGAACGGATGAATAGATTGTTGCTCTTCCTCATCTTTCTATTACATCAACAGAAAAGGATAATAGATTTGCCTTGTGCCCTCAGATGCTGATTTGAACAAGCACATTTGCTAATGCTGCGGGACTTGAAGTGAGTTGCATGGCCTCATAGATCTTTTCTGTCTCTTCACTTCTTGGTTCTACAAGTAACTGAGAGGAGTCAATCTCCCACTGACTGACAGTTTTGACAGCTGCTGTTCTCGAGATGTCAAGTATAATCTGTTATTCTCCTTACCAACTTAAAACTGAACAGGGACATATGCACTGCCAGTCTCGTTTGTCTCATCTTGCTCCTGATCCCCGGGCCCCTCATTCCTGCCCTGTTTTATCCCCCTCTCCCTGCCCCCACCTCATGTCAGTCAAGTGCCTTTCAAAGCAATTCCAAAGCTCCTCTACCCTGCGCTAGAAGTTGGATTAGAGCTCAGCTTCTCTGAGTATTATTAAGCACATTTACAGTGGAGTCTCCAGCTTTGCAAACTAATAGGGCATCATAAATGTGAAACTGTTCAAATAATAAACGAATCTTTTCTCTATGTTTAGCCAAGAAAAGTGGATATTAAAATGAATAAGAGTAATAATAAAAAGTCAGCTAGCAGCATGGGTATAATTAAACTGAATAGCTCACACACAAAAAAAATAAAGCTGCGAACATTGACTTCCTCTGGGACACTCCCCACTACACCCAGACCTCGCCTCAGAAAGGTATGCACTGCTTGTCATCCTAACACAAAGCAAACACCTACACTTACCCTCCGTCTACACTAGGGAGATGGATTTGGCTGCCTAAATCAAAAACTCTTCCATGCTTTGGAGATTGGGGTGGGGTGGGGGGAACCACCTATTTTTCCTATCCTCAGTAGTCAGGAAACCAGAATGCAATTCCTTGAATTGATATGATGGCTGGTCCTAAGCATGTGGAGCTGAGGCAGAGGTATCTGATTTGTATTCAGTGTTATAAGCACATTTCCCACCAGCAGCAGGGTAGGTACATTTAGACATTTAAAGTTGCTTTGCAGACCACAGGAGAGCTCTTCCTTCTAGAAAATTCCACGGAAAGTAGAAACTCAGAGTGAGCTTGGGCACCATGGGTGGGGCTGCTGCCATCTGCCCTTTCTCCCCTGCAGCCATTTAAAACTCCATGAAGAACCAGTCAACCAGACTAGGTTACACCTATCATCCTTTCTCAAGAGCTCTGGGTCCAAGTCAACCCTAGTATGAAAATTAGGAGCTATTTCCTCATTACCCTTGGTGAGGTGAGCTTGTAAGAACATAGTCTCCAGGTTATTTCTCATTTGGGAACTTTGTTTGTTCATGTAACTCTTTTTCTCCAAAGACACTACTTACACAGAAGTCTCTCCTAAAATTCTTTCCTTTTAAAGAACAGAATATTCACCATACACTTAATATGTGTATTATGTATACAATTTTCTAACTTCAGTAGCTTCTCTTGTTCTTTATTTCTCTTCCCTGTACTTTTGAGACTCACATATCTTTTCTCTAGAGAAGCTAAAAGGGAAAGCCCACACATTTTCATTGACTCGAGGGATTAAAATCTCTTCTTTCTCATTAGCTTCTTCTGTAGCCCTTTTCAACTTGGCAAAAATACCTCTGAGGTGATGCATGACTTGAAGAGATTTCCCCCTTCATTTATTTAGTAATCATTGTCAACTAGCTGGTCTTTACCAGTTTCACAGAAAAGGCCATTCAGACAAAGGTAGAGCCTTCAAGATCCTCTGCTCTAATGCTTCATCTGATAGTCAGAGGAGCTGACAAGCAGAGAGGAGGAGAACTTTGTTTAATGTCACCAAGAAAGCTCAAGTCACATTACTTTAGCTTTTGTTAGAGATTTTCCCTTTTTCTCTTGTGTTACGCTGAGTATTCACAAGATTAACCGTATTTATCATAGAATTCTGTAAATATTAAGGCTAAATAAATCAGGATTGATTGCTTATAGTATTCCACAAACCTTCTTTATGTGAGTGATCTTGAAAATTTATTTGCCTTTTCTAGGTGTACACATTCCTGGGAATAGGGATGTTGGATGCCTTCAAGCTTTATTGCTCTTTTGTGTTATACTCTCAATGACTGATGATTATCAAGATTATTGCTGCCTCTAGTATATAGATAAGTAAGAGTTAAACAAGGATGCTTATGCACACAAGATTCGCATACACATATTATGCTCATAAGATGATCCATAAAAGCATGTTGGAGCTCTTGCCTTTAACATTTACTTAGTATTATATTATGATTTATTTAATTTTGAAGGGTGAATGGATAGAAATTGTAGAGTTGGAATTTTCAATCCTATTATTTCATCTCAGCTTTGCTATTTAATTTTACTCCATGGCTCTTAGCAAGTCATTTAATTGCAACGAGCCTCAATGATTTCATCTGTGAAATGGGGGCAGACTGTAGGGTAGGGAAAAGGAGAGATTCCTCTAAGAATGCTTTTAGTTCTACCATACTGTGAGCTAGGGATGGGCATAACTTTCTAAATACTCCTATCTCCATGTTTAGAAATATCTAGATTATTTGGACAAATAATAAAGGATGGGAGTAAAGAGAGACAGAGACAATGGCAGCCACAGTGGAAGTTCCACAGAGCCCCCTCCTTTGTTTGTGAAGTTGTGTATTTGCTGAAAGCAGATGAACAGCAAGCATGGAGGCAGCAAGAAACCAAGCATTAATGTGAGTCTTCTCTTTGGGGAGCTTCTGGTTTACCCTTCCTGTGCTCTGGATACTCTAAGTCTGGCACTAAAATTCACCGAAAAGGTAGAAGTCACTACCAAAAATGATTCTTCTTTTTTAGTGAACATCACATAGAAACAGCAACAAAAAATAAAATGTGCCTAGATTTTTGGTTTCAAATGCAACCCATACCTATAAGCTGAGAGCCCTTGGATACAAAGTTCGCATCAGTACAAACCAGTTTGCTGAGAAAATTGCCACCATCTCATACTTTGTGACATGTACACACCTACCTGAACCATCAAGAAGTAAGGGTAGGAGTACAGAGCCCGGTAAGGAATTTTTATCACCAGGCAATACTAAGCATAAATGGATTAAAATACCCAGGAGTCACCTTTCCAGTGCAGATGACATACACTGTCAGGAGATGTTCTTCAGGCAGAAGGGTGTGGCAGTATAGTCTACTTCAACTCTCTTTCCTCCTCCCTCAGCCATAAGCACATTCTTGATAGCAAATCAGCCAGTTCTGGTTTGGTGCATAGCCCAATAGGAGTCACCATCTTATATTTCAGTACTCAACTGCTACAGATTGCCTGATCTGCTCTGTGAATAGCTGGAAAATTAGTTAGATAAGAACAGTACAACTAACTACATATAGGAATTCTAATGAACTATGAGTCAATGTGTGTGGTCAGAAGACAATATATTTGCTGCATGATTTTCAGGAGGTTATATCCCCTCTCAGAATCTAGAAAGGACTGAAGCAGATCAGTTGGCCCTGCACATCCTGCACATTGGCCATACCTCTAAATCCTCTGGAGACCTTTGAAAAATGTGTTGCCCAAGCCTTGCCCTCACAACACCAGGAAATCAGAATCTCTGATTGCTGGTGCAATCTGGAATTTGGTGTTTTTTGAAAGCTCCCCAAGGGTTTCTGACGTGCAGCTGTGATTGAAAACCACAGGTTTCTTCTGAAAGTAAGCAGAGGAGGGCATCAGTCAGTGACAGGACAGACTTGACCTTGGAGTTCAACTTTGACTCTAAAATATAAAAGGGAAGAATATTTGGAATGCGGTGTGCCTATTTGGGGTCTACTCATAGGGGTCATGCCCCACAGTCTTGCCTCTGTGTAGAGGACAAATTGAAACCCCCTCCAAACTAAATAAAGTTGCACAAGGTCACTCAATTTGTTTNTTGACTCTAAAATATAAAAGGGAAGAATATTTGGAATGCGGTGTGCCTATTTGGGGTCTACTCATAGGGGTCATGCCCCACAGTCTTGCCTCTGTGTAGAGGACAAATTGAAACCCCCTCCAAACTAAATAAAGTTGCACAAGGTCACTCAATTTGTTTGAGGAAAACTGAGATTACTGCTTTTTGCAGTAATCTTCCAGTGCTTAGGTTTTTTCATTTTCCATTAGTGAAGTTGCTTGAGAAATAACACACCACCCAACAAAATAGCACCCCAAAAGTGCTATTGCCTCATTCTGGCAACAAAAACTGTATTTCCCCTTAGGCTTTGCTTCGTAGGCTGATGTTGCCATGGGAAGGAAGTCTTTATTGGGATGCCAGAACAAACAGGCTCTGAAACCAGCCCAGCAAAACTTATAGAGCTGCCTATAAATCAAAGAGAGCCCTAGGGTCAAAGCCACTTAGACACACACACACTTTCACACATAAACATAGTCCCAGAAAAAATTACAAAGGAGAAGGTGTGTCAGGGAAATCCAACTAAAATTACTGTACATAAGTAATCATAACAAAAATTTATGTGTCCCTTTCATCCACAGCTCTCAAAAGACACAGAATGTCCTAAGATCACTTACTTGTCTTTGAAAGTTTTCCAATATTCCAAGGGATAAAAGAGCAAGGATTCTGCATATAAAATCAGGCAGGTGGCAGTGGATGTGAAGGGTCACCTTTTCTAGTCTTCGGGTTTTAGACAGAGTTACAATGAAACTAAGCCATGTCTCTCTCCATCCCATGGACAAAGTCAGTGCTACAGCATTTCAGAGTATCATTATCCATCCATTCTCCCTTTGCCTAGGGGACTTTTGACCAGCAGTGATTCTGCTGGGACAGGATTTTAATGCAATCTCTCCTATCATAAGTTCAAGACCCAGGTGGAACTTTGGGCAGGCTAACTACTGCTAAGCTGGTGCCTCTTCTCCCATCTTCCCCATCTATTTGGTTTCCTTTTTCACCAAGGATGCCTGTCTCCCACTTAAGTCAGCTCCTTTGACTCTGGGGAAGAGCATCTTACGATCCTTAGAAACCTGGCCAGATAACTTTAATATTAAAAATAATATTTCTCCAGCTACCTCATAATTCTGACACTAGAGGTGAAGCCCAAGTGCCCCTGCTCTGCCATGTGAGACGTGGAGTAGCCAAGCACTATTCTGAGCTACAGGGAGCTCAGTAGATATCAATTTTCCCTACTTCTTTCCCTCAGGGAGTTCCACATTAAAAAAATAATAATAACGCTAAATTGAAATATAAGATTCTATTTGGAAACCTAAAAGGAAATTTTGTAAAAGGATCCCACTTTTCACTTAATGAAGGATCCTGTTGTAGATGCCTCGCAACGTGAAGGCTACCTGAATGAATGCCCTCAGACATTTCCCTGTCCTGTCACCAGGTCTGAAGCCCCCACCCCTACCTATAGGGTACAGACTTGCCCTGCTCAGAGCTCTGGCATCAGTCCCCACCCTAGCCATGTTGTTGAGTTAGTTCACCTTAAGAGTATTACCTCAAGGGAAATTCATTGCCAACCTACCTCGAGATTGTGTCTTTGTGTTAATAATTCTCCTCCTGTCTCATCCTTGACACCCAGTCACCACCATCATCTGAGCCCCTGTCAGAGTCTTCATGTCTTATGTGCTTTTTTGGTAACTTGTTGACTGTACCAGCCTCCTGAGGACTTTGCTTTTTCTCATCTTCCCAATTCAACACCTTCTAAAGGATAGAGCTAGTGACCAGAGAGGAAGGAAGAAAGCAAATGGATAGAAAGCAAGCAAAGCAGATGGATAGAAAGCAAACTTGGAACCTTTCCTGAGTCCAATGACAGACTCTTGCGTATGTTTTATTTTGTTCACATCATGCCTGGCTTTTGATTGGATATTAGTCAATGCAGAGCTCCACTAGAATGTAAGTTCTTGAACGTTGTACTTTTCTTATTTTTAATTATTCACTTCTATATGACATCCATGACTAGACCAGGGTTTCCTCTCTGCTAAGGTGAATTCGGACTCAACTTCTCCAACTCAAGAATAGAGGCAGCTAAGNGTCAATGCAGAGCTCCACTAGAATGTAAGTTCTTGAACGTTGTACTTTTCTTATTTTTAATTATTCACTTCTATATGACATCCATGACTAGACCAGGGTTTCCTCTCTGCTAAGGTGAATTCGGACTCAACTTCTCCAACTCAAGAATAGAGGCAGCTAAGGTGGAGTGAAAGGTATCCTGCACCGTTCGCCCGAATGGCTTCCAATTTGTCTATTCATTGGCAGAGAATCCTTGGGCAAATTACTTTACCTTCCTAAGCTTCACATTTACTCATGGTGTTTTTATGTGAATCAAATGAATTCTGAAAGCTTTGCTGCTGCTGCTAAGTCGCTTCAGTTGTGTCCGACTCTGCGACCCCAGAGATGGCAGTCCACCAGGCNGTCTATTCATTGGCAGAGAAACCTTGGGCAAATTACTTTACCTTCCTAAGCCTCACATTTACTCATGGTGTTTTTATGTGAATCAAATGAATTCTGAAAGCTTTGCTGCTGCTACTAAGTCGCTTCAGTTGTGTCCGACTCTATGCGACCCCAGAGACGGCAGCCCACCAGGCTCCCCCATCCCTGGGATTCTCCAGGCAAGAACACTATAAATATGCCGACTATTTTTTTCTCTCTTGGTATTGTTATGAGAAACAGTGGTAACACATACAAAAATCTTATGTCCCTCCTCAGAAAACTTAGAGCAATTTGAGGAGTCCTTTAACATCAAGGTTTTTCTGCTCAGGTTAGTTTGGGTCAGTTACTAAAGCACAGTTTTACAATTACTCATACAGTGCAAAGGTTTGGTATCCGCATTTATTTCTCTAATATACATTTTTCCCAGGTCTTTGACCTGGCACTTTAGCTAAAAGAAAACTTCAAAGAAGTCCTCAACTAGTGGGAGAACTTCAAAGGCTTCCTGAAGGGTCAATTAGCACCTATAAAATTTATCTCTGTTGTCACTAATGGCTATTATACTAAAGTGAGGGCTAATGAAGACAGATCACCACCTCCTCCTGAGATTGTTATTTAAGTGGAAAATAACTTGGAACTCTCTACACTGAACATCCAATTCATGATTAGTTTAAGATTCATAAACTATTGTATAGATTTGAGGTTATTGTTAAGATTCTTTCAGATAAGGAGCTGTGCTGAGTACCTGGTAACATGCACAGTTAGGTGCCCACTTGGCCATTAAATTAAGTTGGCAAGACTGCCGAATGATATGATAACTGACCTCCCAGATGTATGGGAGTTCTGAAGACTTTCAAAACTCAAGTGGCACTTTAGCACCAGGTAGTCCGGCATACTGTCTAGACTGTGAAGCAACACTGAGATTCAATCTTACCTCGGCTGTTTTGTAGTCTCTTGATCTTGGACATGTTAATTAGCCCATCTGTGCCTTTGTTTACTCACTTATTAGACAAGACTAATTGAAGTACCAACCTTCAGGAGTTGCAGCAGATGAAAACAATGAACAGAAAATACTCAGTGGGCAATAACATTTGGTGACTATGTGAACTTTTTTTATTGAGAAAAGCAAATAATATCTGAAGTCAGTGGTGAAATTTTTTAAAGTTTGAATTGCTATTACGTTTAAAGACTCTTTTGTTACATGAATATCTCTGTCAAATTATCATGTGGTTATAGGTATACATTTCTATAGACAGCAGGTAAAATGATTCAGTATGTAGATTTTTGCTTTGTGCCTTATTTATATCTTCTGATAAAATTAGCACATTCTAAATCTGTTTCTGAAAAACCAACAGAAACAAAGAAACAAAAATAAAACAGAACTTCACCTATATACAATCACCCAAAGACATCTGTTACCCTGTCACATTCTCTTTTAAACAATTTTTACCATCAGAAATACTACTGAAATAAAAATAAAAACAAATATTTTTGGATTATATAAGTATTTGGGGATATGAGTAAAATTGCTGATCAATATCAGAAAATTATTCATTCTTCTGCTCATAAATATTTGACTGTCTTAATTATTATTTCAATTTTCTTTTGATTCTTCCACCCCTTTAAGGCAGGGTTCTCAATACTAGCTGTACATTAAAATTATGTTAGGAGCTTTAGAACAGATTGAAGCTCAGGCTTTACCCCTAAGAGAAGCTGGCGTAGAGTTAGGCGTTTGTGTTTTTTGAATCCCATCAGAATTCTAACGTATGGCCTAGACTGGAAAACACTGTTTTAGAGAGTCTGAATACTTCCCTGGGCTCACAAAGAGACCCATTTTTCCCATCTGAAATCAGAGGTGGCAAACCTTTCTTTGGAGCTGCTATCCTACCAAAACAACCTCTCCTTGGCTTGGAAACTCCTGGAAAATCCCTCACAGTTATGATCCTCAATTCCTTTGCCGGCCTCCTGTATTATCCTTTCTTTTTTATCCTTCCACTGTTCCCTATGAAAGGTCAGAGATGATCACCAATCAGTATATTCAATGACTTAAAAAGAAAAATCAGTCATCAATTTTTTTTTCTCCCTTCACAGCAATTCTCAATTTCTCTACCCCCAAACTCTGGTTCTCCATTTATCTCTTTAAAAAGTGTTCTGAAGGAAGATGTAGGTGGGTTTGGGTCTTAGCCCCCCCACCCACCACGTGATGGGAGGGTTGAGTAAGTGACACAGTACTGCCCCTTGGGGCTTTCCCCAGCGCACCGTAGGAGGCACTTGTGTGCACTCCCCACTTCCCTCTCTACCTCTCTCTCCGCTCCTTTTCTAGAGAAAGCAGATACTTTTATTCACCAAGTAGCATAGGAATGTTTCCTGGGGTGAAATCCCTGCTCCAGATGGTTTAGGGGGCATGAGGAATGGAAGGAGTCAACTTTACCTCCTGTTCAGTCTCACAGTGAGGAGGAGACTCATCACTCAAAGAAGGTGGACCTAGAAGAAAGGGAGGGAGAATCAGAATGTTTCTGAAAATTTCAGTATGCAAAGGGCCATGGAAATTCCTCTAGGACCTATTTAAGAGAATACTTTAAAAATACATTTTTTAAAGGATATTGCAAGTTGAATGTTTTTATTTGTTTTTGGTTGGTTTGGGGCTGAGAATGTGTGGATGGGCAGGAGCAGCCCTCAGGGCAGCCAAACTGTATCCCTCTTCTCTCCCAACTAGAACTACTCCAGGTTACTATGGGCTTCCTTGGTGACTTAGTGGTAAAGACTCTGCTTGCAATGCAGGACACATGGGCTCAATTCCTGGGTCAGGAATATCCCCTGGGAAAGGAAATGGAAACCCATTCCAGTATTCTTGCCTGGGAAATCCCAAGGACAGAGGAGTCTGTCAGGCTATAGTCCATGGGGTCACAAAAGTGTTGGACACGGCTTAACAACAAAACAACAACACTGTGGTCATCACGAGTCTCAGTGTGCTGAGGTCAGACTATATACTGTTCTAGATTGGTAAATCTGAAAACAGCGCACAAAAGGAGAATCTGTTCTCTAGAAAAAGAAAACCACTTGTGTTTTCCATCTATGTAACATCATTTTCCACCCCAAAGTCCTTGCCTATGCTTCTTTCAGAAATATCTCCCCTTCATCATCTCTCCAACAACAAATTCCCCTCAAAATTTCAAATCTCAATGCTAAAGTATATTTCTCTTCTAAATGTTTATAACTATTTACCTACATCTCCCTTCTGATCCAATTTTCTCCTCTATTGCCATTTGAGTTCCAATGATTAATGTCCAATAATGTTTTATAACTTCTGTTAACGATAAACCTCGTGATACACTTTCACAGCAATGCTTAGCACAGTACCTGGCCCTAAATTCAGTTCAGTTCCGTCACTCAGTCATGTCCGACTCTTTGCGACCCCATGAATAGCAGCACGCCAGGCCTCCCTGTCCATCACCAACTCCCGGAGTTCACCCAAACTCATGTGCATCGAATAGGTGATGCCATCCAGCCATCTCATCCTTTGTCATCCTCTTCTNAATTTGGTAATAAGGAGCTCATGATCTGAGCCACAGTCAGCTCCTGGTCTTGTTTTTGTTGATTGTATAGAGCGTCTCCATCTTTGGCCGCAAATAATATGATCAATCTGATTTTGGTGTTGACCATCTGGTGATGTCCAGTCTTTCCCATTCCGTTGTTGGTTCCTCTATTTTGCATTGGTCGCTGAGGAAGGCTTTCTTATCTCTCCCTGTTCTTTTTTGGAACTCTGCATTCAAATTGGAATATCTTTCCTTTTCTCCTTTGCTTTTCACTTTCCTTCTTTTCACAGCTATTTGTAAGGCCTCCTAAGACAGCCATTTTGCTTTTTTGCATTTCTTTTCTTTTGGAATGGTGTTGATCCCTATCTCCTGTACAATGTCACCAACCTCATTCCATAGTTCATCAGGCACTCTATCTATCAGATCTAGGCCCTTAAATCTATTTCTCACTTCCACTGTATAATCATAAGAGATTTGATTTAGGTCATACCTGAATAGTCTAGTGGTTGTCCCTACTTTCTTCCATTTAAGTCTGAATTTGGCAATATGGAGTTCATGATCCGAGCCACAGTCAGCTCCTGGCCTTGTTTTTGCTGACTATATCGAGCATCTCCATCTTTGGCTGCAAAGAATATAATCAATCTGATTTCAATGTTGACCATCTGGTGATGTCCATGTGTAGAGTCTTCTCTTGTGTTGTTGGAAGAGGGTGTTTGCTATGACCAGCATGTTCTCTTGGCAAAACTCTATTAGCCTTTGCCCTGCTTCATTCCATATCCCAAGGCCAAATTTGCCTGTTACTCCAGGTGTTTTTTGACTTCCTACTTTTGCATTCCAATCCCCTATAATGAAAAGGACATCTTTTTTGGGTGTTAGTTCTAAGAGGTCTTGTAGGTCTTAGAACCATTCAACTAATAGGGAACTCAATAAATACTTTTTGAATTAATGAATGAATTTATTCCCAGTAGTTCACAGTAGTCTTTCTCTTAATCACTCTTACTCTCTTTCTCTTTAGTGAGGACTGTAGGTATATAGATGAAGTAGAGCTGTAGGTATTAACATTTCTCCTGATNTCAACTAATAGGGAACTCAATAAATACTTTTTGAATTAATGAATGAATTTATTCCCAGTAGTTCACAGTAGTCTTTCTCTTAATCACTCTTACTCTCTTTCTCTTTAGTGAGGACTGTAGGTATATAGATGAAGTAGAGCTGTAGGTATTAACATTTCTCCTGATAATAATAATGCTTACTATTATCATTCTAATTCTTATTATTTGATATTGGACAATAGTTTTTACATATGTTTCTTAAAAGTTATGAAAACAAAATATTGTTTTTGACTTTAGCTAAGTCATGTTGATAAAGAAAAGGACTTGATTAGGGATTCATGAGAAGGAACCTCTTGATAATCCCTAAAAGATTTGTCTGTTGCTGTTGTAAATTAAGATTAAATATATAAAAACACAGCAATTTAGGGTTTATTTGGTGAAAAAATTCCACCTTCTTCCCTTTTAGAATTTAATATTGTTAAGACATGTAACTGGAAACAAGAAATTTCATAGTTAATAATCATATTTAACAATGATTTTTCACACTGACAGAGTTCTTTATGTAAATAAACCACTTTGCACTCATGGATTAAGAATCCAGATAAGGTTGAAGACACAAGAACACAGAGAGAGGGTGGGTTTCTTGACCTTATTCAGCAGTTGAATACTAATACTGCAATAAGAAACCAGTGTGGGTATGCCTGGTAAGACATGCACATCAGAGGTTTTTTTTTAAATAATGAAGTTTAAAAAATTACTTCATTGAAGAACTGTTCAATGAAAAAAGCAATGAAAATGCTTTTTTCAATGAAAAAAGCAAGAAGAAAAACTCACCATTAAACTATTACTCTGAGATTAATAATTTTACAATGTGGGTAAATTCTCTTTTATTTTATTACACATACATCTTATTAGTGCAACCTCCAGTCATATTTGGTTAAAACACTAGAATCATTACAAACACATACAGTTTTATATTTTGCTGTTATAATTTTTAGTATATTTTTTATCAACATATATCATTTGGAAATACAATTTTTAAATTTATACTGGAGTATGGTTAATTTATAATATTGTGTTAGCTCCAGATATACAGCAAAGTGATTCTGTTATACATATATACATATATGTATAAATATGCATCTTTTTCTATTTTTTCCATTCTGGGTTATTGCAAGATATTGAATATATTTCCCTGCGCTGTTTATATTATACATGATAGTTTACATCTATTAATCCTATGCTCCCAATTTATTCCTCCACCCTTTCCCCTTTGGTAAACACAAGTTTTCTCAATGTTCACAGTATAATAGCTTATTTCATTTCAACTCATGCTGTGAACATTGGGATGCATGAATCTTTTTGAATTAGTTTTTTCTTTTGCCCAGGAGTGAAATTGCTGGATTACATGGTAACTCTATTTTTAGTTTGTTTTTTTGTTTTTAAGAAAACCTCCATACTTTCTTTTTTTTCACTATAATAGCCAAGATGTGGAAGCAACTTAAGTGTCCATCAGCTGAATGGATAAAGAGGTTATGGAATAAACCATAAAAAATGATGAAATAATGACATTTGGAGCAAATTGAGTGGCCTAAAACTGTACTAAGTGAAGTAAATCTTGCTCTACTTCATCCAGGAGAAGTATGAATCTCTTCTGCATTCCTCATTTTAAGACCAATTTGAGCAGGGACTTTGGAACTTTAATTTGTTTTTTAATCATCAGGAGGCATATGTAAAGCAGAAACTGCCAGGCCCTAATCCCAAGAGTGCCACTTTCAGAAAGTCTGACTAGGGTCTAAGAGTGTGCATTTCTAGTAATCCCTAGATATTGCTGATTCTCCTGGCTTGCTGACAACACTGTTGAAAGCAACTGAATTGGAGTATCTGTTTAGAAGGAGGATACCGGGATAGTGAGGATACAAGGGAGGTGTCTTCACTTATGTAAAACAAAGCACAAGATGTAAGAATCCAAGCAGAGCCTTTTCCTGAAAAAGAATGGAGAGAAGGACCAGACTCTCTCACCATGCCCTCGGGGACTCCTTTAGATGCATTCCCCCTTAACGCCACATCTCAGTGACGAAGAACTTTCCTGCTAATAAGCCCATACCCCATCTCTTGATACCTCGATAAATAGCTGAGACAAGGTAGAATTGTTCAAAATTGTTTCTAATACTAAAGGCCAACTGGAAAAGAACAAAGGATAAGAAACAAACAAACAAACAGATTCGATGCAGGATACAGGATGCTCGGGGCTGGTGCACTGGGATGACCCGGGGGGATGGTATGGGGAGGGAGGTGGGAGGGAGGTTCAGGATGGGGAACACGTGTACACCCGTGGCAGATTCATGCTGATGTATGGCAAAACCAATACAATATTGTAAAGTAATTAGCCTCCAATTAAAATAAATAAATTTAAATTAAAAAAATAAAAAACAGTCTAATTTACATAGTAAGGATATCTGATGATGCTATCAGTTAGTGAGCTCTTAAACATTATAGCTCTGAGTCACTTCCACCTCCTGTCCAAGCTCAGTTGTATTGCAGCTATAGGGTCTTGGCCTCTTACCTAGCTGGCAGAAACCATGTCCCATTTTCCCTTGCACATGCTGTCTTCTGTTACTCTGTGACTAATGCTGGTTAAGGCCAATCCACTTGGTTCAGCTTGAGGGATATTCTTCTTTCTCTAGCAACTAGCAGGCTAAAGCCACCAGAACCCAGACCCTTCTCAATACGTATGAATACACAAAGCAGCATCACCATTTAATCACAACACAATCCCTAGCCTGTGCGAAACAAAAATTGCATACCTACGGTAATTAGGCTGTGGGGGCAGGGTAATGGCTCTCTCACTAAGTGAATATGAAGTTGTATGCAATTAGACTGATTAAAGGACACTGAGATATTCAGTCGGTCTTTGTAGACTCAGTGGATTTTAATTAGGGTCCTTGAATCCCTATGTGTGGCCACAGAGGATGTGTATAGGATGCATGTATGAAGTCGATAGGGCAAAAGTTGGAGAAGTGACACTTCAAGGCACTCGCCGTGTGCGGTGACGAATGCAGCATCAGTTTCTGAGAGACAGAGTTGTCTCAAATAGAGGAGACTGCCTTAAAAGATGACACGGGCTGTCTGTTACTGGATATGTTCAAGCCACACTTCCCTTTCACATCTCACTTCTTCCATCAAGCCTTCTGATCTACTGCCTTTCCCATGTTCCTGGCTTTTCTCCTGAAGCACTCATTTTATCTTCTCTGACTTGCCTTTCTGATTTTACTCTTGCCCCTTATAATGCATCCCAGTTAGAGCAGCAGTTCAAAAATGTGAAAGATATCATTATGCTTGCATGTGTGCTAAGTCACTCCAGTCATATCCGTCTCTCTGTGATCCTATGGGCCGGAGCCTGCCAGGCTCCTCTCCATGGGATTCTCCCGGCAATAATACTGGAGTGGTTTGCCATGCTCTCCTCCAGGGGATCTTCCTCACCCATGGATCCAACCCGAGTCTCTTATGTCTCCTGCATTGGCAGGTGGATTCTTTGCCGTTGGAATACCTGAGGAAGATACAAAGAGGGGACATTTTAGTTTTTAAAGATTTTAAAACATTTTCGTTTTTAAAGATTTTAAAACTGGTGGTTGTTAAACATCAACAAACTGACACATAATCTAATCGTTTACTTCTTCTCCAGCCAAACTGCCTTATTCAACCAGTGCTGTAGAGATAGAGAACGGAAAAGCCCATGCGATTGACTGGCCCAAGGTCATGTGGCAGAGCCGAGACAAGTTCTTTCCACTGCATCATCCTGGAATTTCTTAAACACTCCAACCAGACTTACACCTTTTCTCTAAAGAAAGCAAGGCAGAGTTCAGAGCCCTTATTTTTAAACCCACATTAAATGGAAACCTTTGGAAGAGCAGGTGGTGGTAATGCTATGAATCTGGCTCAGCAAGGGAACACTGAGGTCATGATATTTTTCACATTTAGTAACTTCAAAAATATAGGGATGATGTAAACTTCCTAAGACTTGTTNAGAGCCCTTATTTTTAAACCCACATTAAATGGAAACCTTTGGAAGAGCAGGTGGTGGTAATGCTATGAATCTGGCTCAGCAAGGGAACACTGAGGTCATGATATTTTTCACATTTAGTAACTTCAAAAATATAGGGATGATGTAAACTTCCTAAGACTTGTTTCCAACCTAGTGATACTGGTAACTCTGGACAGAAGTATGTACCATTGGTCAGAGCTGGGACCTGTGTGGCCAATGAGCTCTCTCTAGTCAAGAAAGATGCTCTGGTAATGCTTTCAGATGGCTGTCTTGGATTCACATCCTGCTTACAGTAACACTAGCAAGCCTGCTTGAATTTCCTATTAGATACATGACAAAAATATCCTATGATGCTAAGAAGTCGCTAAGACCAAAAAGAACCTACTTCATAGGGTTGAAAGACTTAATGAGTGAACACATTTCATGTGCTTTGCACATACTCTGGCACTTAGTAAGTGCTCACTAAATGTCACTTTAAAATAAAAACAGGTTGAAATGAGAGTGAATTTGAATGTTTGATTTTTAAGTTAAATTGGGCTACTCTGCCTATCCTGAGCTCTGTATAAAGGAACCCACCCTCAATAGAAGCATTAGACAATCATGGATCAGATCTTAAAGGGGCATTCATAGCGATCACCTAGTTACAAATGACGGAATCGAGGAAACAAACAAAGAAAAACAACAGTAACACCAGATAGACAGACTTAACTCAAGGCAGTGGCAAAACTGGAATTAGAAAGCGGATCTCTTTTTCCTCAAGTCCATTGCTTGCTTGCTTTTTATTGAATTATCCTTTGCATTTGGCCCACTTTAAAATTTTTTTTCCCATATTAAATACTCTTAGCTCCCTGTTGTTTGTTGTGGTTGTAGCTCCCTGAGGATACAAAAAATAGCTCCATTTTTGGACTAGAGGACTTAAGTAAATTGATATGCATTCTACCTATCCTACCAGAAGACCTCATCACCATACCACATAGAGTTCATTACACAGGGGATCACAGATGCTGCACTAAGTCGCTTCAGTCGTGTCCGACTCTGTGCGACCTCATAGACGGCAGCCCACCAGGCTCCCCCGTCCCTGGGATTCTCCAGGCAAGAACATTGGAGTGGGTTGCCATTTCCTTCTCCAATGCATGGAAGTGAAAAGTGAAAGTGAAGTCGCTCAGTCGTGTCTGACTCTTCGCGACCCCATGGACTGCAGCCCACCAGGTTCCTTTGCCCATGGGATTTTCCAGGCAAGGGTACTGGAGTGGGGATCACAAGTAGTAGATCTTATTTAAAGACACTTCAAGATCTAAAATTTGGTGAGTTCTATATTCATAATGACAATTCTGACCAGCTGGGGTGGTTCCCAAATGTACTGTTCAAGAAATAGGTAAAATAGTTAACATCCAAAATGCTTGGTTAAATGGTCTTTTAAAAGATAAGTATCAATAATTTAGAATCATATTCATGCAGTATTTTGTTCCAAAACAAAAAGGATAAATGATGAGCTAATGTGTGTTTTACTAATAGTTCAGTTGCTAATATACCTTAAATTGGGGCAATTAACTTTTTCCATTTGTGGAGAATAATCCTTGTGCTAATTTTAATTGGAAACTGTTGTTCATTTTGTAAAAATGTCCCAGTGAATTTATTATCAAAAATAGAAAAAAAAACTAAAAAAATATTTTTGACTAACTTGATTCCAGCCATGTACCCCTATAGCTTTGTGTGTGTGTCTAGTAAGTTGCTTCAGTCATGTCCAACTTTCTGACACTATGGACTATAGCCTGCCAGGCTCCTCTGTCCATGGGATTTTCCAGGCAAGAATACTGGAGTAGGTTAGCAGGCCCTTCTCCAGGGGATCTTCCTGACCTAAGGATAGAACCCACATCTCACATCTGCACTGGCAGGTGGATTCTTTACCACTAGTGCCACCTGGGAGACCCCTGTAGCTTTGCATCTTTCCATAAATCAACTAAATTTTCCTTTTAATTTATACATAAACTACAGGATGTTTTGCCTCTACTTGATTGACCTTCAACTGGTACTTCGCTTCAAAAGAAAAGCTAAGCAATTTGTTTCTGTGTTGAAGGAGATGGACAAAGCTAATGTTCACCCCTCAGCTATTAGAGATGCCTGCTTGCATTCTGAGCAGTTTATTATATCAAAGGAGTAAAAAGAATGTGGAGGGTTAAGAATAAAACCTGAGTCTGAGTTCAAGCTCTGGTGCTGTATACCCTCTGATTCTCAGATAGGTCACTTTTCATTTCTGAATTCAGTTTCTTCATGTGTAAAATAAGAGGAATCCACTCGATGATTCAACTCCCCCCCTCAATAAGTCAAGAACCTGTCAATAAATACCAAAGGTTTAGGAATGGGCACAATAAAATTCTTTCTACACTCCCACGTGCCTAGGAATGACTTAGCGGCAGAAAATAGCCATGTTCCTCTCAATGTGGATTTAGCTTCTTCCAATTTCAAGCAGCTGGACAAGTAAGCAGATGTCTAGGTTCTACTGCAGAAGGAAATACTAAGTTGCTTACATTTCTCAGATTTTCCCTGAAAGATAGTTTGAGATTTTTCACTTCCCTGTTCAGTGGTCACTAAACCCTTCCAATCTCATATCTGTGGATGACATTTCTTGTGGGTCCATTTGCTGCTTGTAACACACAGTCAGTGCCAAGTTTAAATTCTAGCTTCTCCGGACCTGGATCATTTCCACAGCCTTCCAATCAAAACTTAGCTTCATTCTCCCTCAATCTCTTCTTCTCCCCATCCCAGGCTGATCTCTGTAGGACAAAAATCTGACCTTGACCAAGACCTCTTCCAAAAGTAGGTGACTACTGATTGCCATCAGGATAAAGTCTAACCTCACCTTTGATTGATTTGGTCCAAACCAGTGTTTCGAATCTAAGGTCCCTCTCGACCCTCATCCACACATCTTATGCTTTACCTCAATGAAACATGTCTTCCTCTGGAATAGCATCATATTTCATTTATCAAATAGTTTCAAGGTGCCAAGTGTTTCAATATTTTTCTAATTTAATCAAAAAAAGCTACTATCAAAGGTATTCAAGATAGGTATTATCTCAGTTTTCAAGAGAGATTTGGCAGCTTGCTCAAGGACACCTCAGGTCTCAGAAGGGTGAGTAGGACTCAGACATATTTTGTTCTTCCTACTTGCCCATGCTGCCTTCCTAAAGACACCTTGCACTTTCACGTCTTTATACTCTTTCTTCATTCTGGAATGTTCTTCCATTTCTACGTGTTCCAGTCATTCTGAGGCCCATCTACAATGTCATATGCTCTGAATATGTTTTACATTATTCTAATTAAATATTCTGTTTTCTGTGCTCCAGTATTTTGTTCATAGATCCACATAACATTAGGAATTATAGTAGAGATATTTGTGTGCATTTTTTAGACTCCTATGGACATGTAAGGTCTGGAGGGCAAAGGCCATGTTAACTCCACATCTGGCATTCAGTACAATTCCTGGCACTTGGTTTGGAACACAAAAATTAATAAATATTTCTATATTTTCTTTATTATACTCATGCTAAATTTAGCTCAGACAAAAATATGACAAAGCAAACATTAAACATTGCACAATATTAGCTACAGGTTGGCACAGAAAGAAAACTCAGAAAAGAGCAAGACTCCAACTTCAAAATTAATGAATCTGTACTCAGGATAAAAACTGATTACTCCTAAAATAAACTGCAACCATTTCCCTGGAAATGATGTTTTAAAAGTTTCTACTGATACCATGGTTAAAAATAGCCATTTTGTCTACATTGCTCAAACATTATTTGGCTTCTAATCTGGGAATCAAATAAACTCCCAGATTTTCCATGGGGATAGGTGGCGGTGTTTTCTCACACAAACTTACAGCTAGGCAGAGGGTTGAGTGTGTTCCAGAGTGAGCACCACATTTTGATTTTATTACAACAACAATGACAATTACAAAGATGCAAACACATGGCTAAATCTAAGGCTTTTGCGGAAAGCATTTCTGCAGTCAGGCAACCAGACTTCCCAGACTTAGTCAGACATGACTATTTACTCACTGAGGGAAGAAAATGTCTTAGTAATCTAACTTGCCAAGAAGATATCATTTGTATGGAACCTGCTAGCTGTTTCAGAGAATGTAAATAAATGCACATCCATGCCAGCAAACTGAGCTTCACATCTCTGAGATAGCATTAATGAAAGAACTCTCTGTGGGGAGCATTTGTTCAACACACCAAGGCTCCTCTACAGCAACGCTCCTCTCCAGGCTCTCCAGGCCCCTCAGTCTCTGCCAGAGTAGGGAGGGATCTACACCATCATCACTTTCCTGTCCCCTCTCCCTCACATGAGAGCCAAAATATCCCTAAAACACAGGTTGTATCATGTTACAAGTGTTCATGTGAATCTAAAACACCCTCACCGCCTAGAATGATGGAACAAGGCTTTCAAGGCCTCCCTGACTTCAAGCATGAATGCCCTCTCCCATCCCATAAAAATCCTACAAGTCACCATCCTTCAAGCTACAGCTCACTTATCACTTTCCCAAAGAAGTAGCCCAGCTTCAATCCATTCATAACCTTTCTCTGAATAGCCATCTCTATTTTCTTCTGGGGTCTGTATTGAGTTCTTCATTTTTAAGTTGTAAAAGTCAAGGGCAGAAACCATGTCTCTCTCTCTCTTTTTCTTTCTTTTTTTTTGATATCTTGCAAGGCACTAAATGAACTAGATAATCAAGAAAATTTTTATGTTTTCTGAATGAATGACTAATAAGCAAATGAGTTTCTTGTGGTTAAACCTAAGAAATATTTAGGCATGACTGCCTTTTTCTCATAGAAAAATTGCTGATCTCAAAGTATAATCTCAATAAAGAAGATCTGAGTCAGGGTGTAGAGAACTATGAAGCCTCAAATATCAAGAGGCAAGAAGTCACATCATACCCACGGACCTTTTTCATGAATCCAAATGTGATTTTGTACTAGTCTGGTTCTCAGTGTCCTGTCGAAATCTAATTTTGTAAATTCTAGCAGGCTAGTCTTATAAAGATTAAAAAAAATAAATAAACAGGATATGAAGATGAATGTCATGGATAGTAAAAATCATTAAAAGTGATGGCTGATAAATGTTTTTCAAAATAGTTCTTTCTCTTCCTGTCTTCCAGAGTCTTTTGGAAGCAGAGCACCCTCAGTGTTTCATGTTACAGTTGAAGAAACAGGTGCAGAGAGAACAGCTTACCCAAGTCCATGGGGCAATAAGTGATAGAGAAACAATATGAAAGCAGGAGTTGGGCATTGGACCTTTATATTGGACTCATGTTATGATACCTTGACTAAACTACACTTTCAGCTGCCTCCTCTGTGAAAGGCTATTCATCTATTTACTTTACTCTTCACGGATTAATCTAAGAAGAAAATTTAAGACTTTGCCCCAGGTTTACAGCCTGTTCAAGGGCCTATAACTCCAGGGTATATTACTGAGATGCTGCTATGTAACTTTCACACGTTAAATTTGACTTTCCTAAGATATATTTTAATTTAGGCTAAGTTATTTTTCAGTTGAAATAAAAACATCCTAATTTTGCAAAAGCTCAACGTATTTAATATCCATCAAATGAATTACATATATATGGATTATTAGTAATTTGTTAAAGTCACTGATATGGAGTGGAATAAGGGAAGCCAGGGACTAGGCCTGGCTAAGGATCTTCTCCAAAGACAGGTGTCAGTGGAGCTGGAAGAATCCCAGACTGAAGACCAAATTTGCTAGTTTCAAAGAGCAATATTATGAAATCTATTTATTATTAAGTCTACTCTTTTCCTGTTTCCCAATCCATTGGTATTTGATTTAATCTCTATTTAATCCTTTCTAATACTTTTTTCAAGTTCATTTTATTAGTGTTTATCTAACTTACTATCTTTTATACTTGGTTACTTCCTTCTTTGATTTGCAAGAAAAGCAGTAAGAAGTAGTCTGCCTTTGAGTGTAGTTTTGACTCTGAATCAATGAATAAATTATTACAGCTATTTTCATGTATGAATAAATAGTGATATATCTCTATGATGTCATATTACACAACACAAATCTTTTTAAATGCTTTTTAAGATTTTCATCACAAGCAAAAATTTCTAAACCATTTTATACAGCATTTTTCCAGTTTTTAACATATTTTTATGCCTCAGGGAAACTCATTGTTACTTTTCTTTAAATGATTGTTTTATAGATGAATTTTGTTTTCTTCCTCTGCCTTTATATTTTCCAACTTTTGAAAAACATAATTAAGTTATAATCACTCAAAATTTTTCTATTCAATTTTCTATCATTTTTCTAAAAGATAATTAAGACAATAAATAGCATATATGGAAAATGCTTGCATTAAATTTAAGAACATATTAAGTATGTACTACAGTCTCAATCATGGAAAATTTAATTAGACAGACAAAAAGATTATAAGTAAATAGGCAAAAATATTAACTATTGTGTTCCTTTAATTGGGGAGTTATGGATTAAATTTATTTTCTTCAGTATTTTTCCAAATTTTTGCAATAAGATAACATGAATTTTATAAAAAGACAACACATGATTGCTGTTTGTTATAAAGGCTTATCCCTCATCTCTGCATGAACACAAAGCTGCTATTCGAAGAGAATTTCAATGACTCTCCTTGCCTCTTTTCTTGTTCCTCCCAGTTTATTCTTGACACTGCCAATAGGTTCTTTAAAATCACTTTTTTTCTTTAACTTTCTAATCACAGAGGATCCCATGATCAGAACCCTTCAAAGATTCTATCACTGCCTATTAGATGGAGTTTGAAATTTTAGATATCAGAAACAAAGTTTTCAATCTCTATATCCAGAGTGTGTGTCTATGCTTATAGTCATTTTTTTCTAGACAAATTCTACATTCAGGTCAAACTCAACCCCAAATTCAGGTCTTCACTAGAAAATACTTCAGTCCTTGTAAGAATAATACCATCTGTTTTAATGATGTCATTCTCCAGTTATCATGTATCAAAAACAATCAAATTATCCCAGATTCCTGATCATCTCAACTAGAATAAGTAATTTCTTATACATTTTAATGGCCCTTACATCATACTGGCTTTAATTGTGTTTACTCCTGTTGTTGATACATATCAAGGCATCAATCTGCATGATTTTTAAGAGTTCAGTGCCTATTTCTCGCTTTGTACTCTTTGAAGTCCTGTGTCTTACACAGATCTCCTGGCTCACTACTACCATTACACAGTGAAAGCTTCCATCAAGTAGGTGCTTAGCAAGAGAGGACTGAAAGAACTTATTACTGATAAATAGCTCTTTTCATTTCTAAGTCATCCTGATGTGATATACCAGAAATCTTGGTTGTTAATTTTGTTTATGGATCAGAAAATGGTTAAAAACTTGAGCATTCAAACACTGGAAGTAGATAATAACTATTTCCCTGTTTGGGGGCTGTGAGACATTGAGTTCATCCAACAAAGAGAATGATATAAAAATCTCAAGTTCAGAAGTATGGGTGACCACATAGGTGAGAGTTGACTGTGTGTTTGGAGAAAGTGTATATCTATACAGTGAGGCACCCTGAGCAAGAGATCATTGTAAGGACAGAACCAGGTAACAGAGACAAGGTGACTAGCAGTAAGAGAGATTTTGGCAAATCAGAAGTCCAATCCTCAGCAACCATTCAAGAGAACCGGTATTGCCCATGGCTGCCTTTCACATGCTCCCCAAGCGTGACGTATAGGAGAATCGGTAGCACTCATAGAGCCAGTAACAACACGGGCCCTTCACATTTATTTTCCCCTTTCTTGTATAGTAATAATGAGAGGTTCAACTTTCCTGGTGGCGCAGTGGATAAGAATTCGCCTGCCAATGCAGTGGACATGGGTCCAGGAAGACTCCACACGCCATGGAGCAACTGAACAGCAGTTTCATCACAAGTACTGAAGCTTGTGCTCTTCAAACTGCAACTACTGAGCCTGTGTGTCGCACTTACTGAAGCCCAAATGCCCCAGGCCTGTGCTCAGCAACGAGAGACGCCACAGCCAAGAGAAGTTTGCACACAACAGAGTAGCCCTACTCACCGCAACTAGAGACAGTCCACATGCAGCAGCGAAGACCCAGTGCAGACAAAAATAAGCAAATAAAAGTGATAAGGAAAATAAAACAAAAAATAATGAGAGGCATGTTGAATTAAAGGAGGTTTGTTCTTGGAATTAATACATGCCTTTTAAAATCTTGAAGTCTTGGCACAAGAAATAAATTACCAGGGCATTTGATTAAAAATATCAAACACAAAAATAAGAAGGGGTGGCTGAGTGGCACGCTGCCTCGGTCATGGTCATCCTAACCATCTTATAGGCACTGTCCAACTCTGCAAACAGAAACTCTAGGACAAGTTTCTCCAAAATGCTGAGACACTATGGTGCTTCCTCAGAGCCCATATCAAAGAAATAGTAAGGAGGGAATTGTCCCTATTTCTGCAAAGAAACCAAAATGCTTTTAGTGAAAGCGGACTCTAGACCTCTTGGGCCCCTTGAAAAGTGCAGTGTGTAGGTGCCAGAAGAGGTATAGATGGATCCCAGAGAAACCCAGTAGGTCTGCAGACACCATGAAAAAGTGGAAGTTAGCAGCCTCAAGTAGAGCAACATCTTCTATGATACTAGAGCAGAAAAAACAAGCAGTGACAGGTGTGCTCTGACGAAGGCAAGCCAGGTTCATAATCACAAATGAGAGCTAGTCCTTGGAGGTTCCTAGAAATAATGGGGAGAACTTAGAGAGAGTTTGGGTTTTATACATTAGAAGATGGTAAGAGTCAATAGGTGATACCAATAGGCAGTGGTGAAAAGTGAAGGATATGGAGACAAAGAATGTGTCTTTGAAGACCACTTTCTAGCCACTTGAACCTCTGTAAAATAAAAGGTGATACATGGATGGCTCTCTGTCCTCTGTATTCACTGACTTGCCTCGATCCACACAGAGGGCAACTCTACTGTTTCTCTTACATCACAATCCTCTGTCTGACCTCACTGGAATTTTCCTAGGGAGCAGGGATTATTCATCTCATCGGTCAGGATTTAAGAGGATAGTTGGGCAGAATAGCAATGTCTTAAAATCAAATTTCATGATGCTTTTTTCCCCACTCTTGGCATCTGCGTAGGAAGCCAACCACATTTTGTACTTTGTTCCTACCTTTATTCAAGATGAAGGCTGGGTGAGTAGACAGTGGGTATGCTTCTCCTAAGCCTGAGGCCTCTGCTGTGTTCTCCAATTCTGTTTCATAAGAACTTTCCTTTGTGGACTTTCCCAGACATTTTTAATATCAGCAGTTTCTTTCCTACTTGGCTGCTAATTCTTTGATGAATATGCTCTTTGGCTGGGAACTCTGGAGAAGGAGAGGGATGAATTACCATTTGGATTTGGGCACCAAACCAGCCGCACCCTAAACCACACCCAGAACACATCATTGTGCCTTTTTCATAGGATTTGGGGAAGATTAAATAAGAAAAATTCATGTAAACTGCTAAGCACAGTCCCTGGCATATAGTACCCACTCAATAAATGTTAATTATTATTAATAATACACACATTGCAAATCTTTGCCATTGACTAGCTGTAACCTGGTCAGAGAGTTTCCAAGTTTTGCGAAAAGTGCTCTGGGGCTGGACACCTGAATATTTGATGAAAACTGGTACAAAGCAGATATTCTGTGAAGAAACAACAGTGTTTCTTTGAGGTACACTATTATCTCGTCTGGGAAGGTTTTGATTAAGCACATAAGTGCCTACTCTTTACTCTTTGGTGAAGAGGCACACATGCAAATCCCTCAGCCCTGCCTTGGCAGATTTTGCTTAATGAAACATGGGAGTTGGAGGATGGGTAGTGAGAAGTTCTTCTTGAATATTTTTTTTTCTTTTTTTATTAAAGGTTCATTTTAGATTTCCCTTTGAAGGACTACAGACCAGAATTGGAAGCAGGGGACTGATACTGAGGAAACAGATCTGGTGGAGACCCTTGCAATGTGGTGGAAGGCCATCCAGAAGCTGAGAACAAACATAGGAACCATAGCCCCACTCTTAAAAAAAAAAAAGCGGGGGGAGAGGGGAGGGAGGGGCGGAGTATAGTTGCTTTAGAATGTTGTGTTAGTTTCTACTGTACAGCAAAGTGAATCAGCCATACGTATACATACTTCCCCTCTTATTTGAATGTCCTTCTCATTTAGGTCACCATAGAGCATTGAATAGAGTTCTCTCTGCTATATAGTAGGTTCTCATTAGTTGGCTGTTTTGTACATAGTATTTTGTATATATGTCAATCCCAATTTCCCAATTCATCTCACTGCTCTTTCTTCCCTTTGGTGTCCATACATTTGTTCTCTACATCTGTATTTCCTTCTGATGTGATGTAGCAGGTAGGTTCCAGGAATCCTTGTTGTTTATATCCAGTTTTCTAATTCTGGCTTTGCAATTTTCTTTTGCCATCTGCATATCTTTGCTAAATGTTTTGCACCTCACGAGTATTTGCAAAATGGACTTGTGCATGCATCTTGTTCTTTCTGACCTCTCATTCTCTTATCTTCTTCAGAAAAATGAGGGTCAAGGTATGTTACCTTTTAGACATCCTTTGACTCTCAGTACCACTGACTACATTATTTTGTATTCAATCAAACATTTGCGTTTACTATGTTCAGGTACCAGAAAATAAAAAGATGATTAAGACATAGTCCCTGAACTCAAGGATGTTATCTGTAAGGAAGGGAGAAAAACGCTTAAGTAGGTAACTTAAGTACAAGGCAAATGTGTGCATAGGACTCTACGAGAACAGAAGGAAGGGAAGGACAGAGTCCCAGATTGTGGCCGTCAGATACAGCTTCCTAGAGAGGATGCTCAAAGTGATTCTTAAAACAACTTCATATGGTCCATTTGGGGCGTGTGTCCCTTTTCCTCAATTCACTTTCATGGAATGTGATGAGTACAGGAGAGAGCTCTTCTCTCTGGTAGCCTTTTGGGCACAAGTTCATATCAAGAAAGAACAGATTGCTATGCAGTAGGAGAGATATCTGTGGATTTGAGAGACAGCACAGGGCAGTCAGTGGGCTTGTTTTCAGGAGACATAAGTTCTAATTCTGATAGCCGCTTACTTTGCTGTATGCTGCTGCTGCTGCTGCTGCTAAGTCGCTTCTGTCGTGTCCAACTCTGCGTGACCCCATAGACGGCAGCCCACCAGGGTCTCCTGTCCCTAGGATTCTTCNGCACAGGGCAGTCAGTGGGCTTGTTTTCAGGAGACATAAGTTCTAATTCTGATAGCCGCTTACTTTGCTGTATGCTGCTGCTGCTGCTGCTGCTAAGTCGCTTCTGTCGTGTCCAACTCTGCGTGACCCCATAGACGGCAGCCCACCAGGGTCTCCTGTCCCTAGGATTCTTCAGGCAAGAACACTGGAGTGGGTTGCCATTTCCTTCTCCAACGCATGAAAGTGAAAATTGAAAGTGAAGTCGCTCAGTCGTGTCTGACTCCTAGCAACGCCATGAACTGCAGCCTACCAGGCTCCTCCATCCACAGGATCTGCCAGGCAAGAGTACTGGAGTGGGGTGCTATTGCCTTCTCCTGAAATTCAGGAGACCACTCCGAACTTTATTTTTCACTGAAAAGGTAACTTAGGGTCATCCCAAAAGTTTGTTGCAAGGAGCAAATGAAATACTAGATATGAATAAGATTCATAAAATAAAAGGGAGCATCCTCATGGGTGGGAAATAGACTTTGAAGCATCTGGCCCTCCCTTCAAGGCATAGGGAGAGTGCAGAGGAGGAACTCCTGCATAGAAACAAGCAGATTTTACTGGAACGGTAGTTTCTGTCAACTTCCTGAACAAGTGGCTAATTGCAGTCCTAGGACAAGTACCCAGGAGACTGAGATATTTTTCCCCAAGTAGTTCCATAGACCTATATGCCATCCACATTTGTGTGGAAAACAGGGACAGCAGGGGATGAAAAAAAAGAAGGAAGGATGGTGTCAGCAAAGGTCAGGGTGTCACACATCAGTCACGGTAGCAGCTGCCAGGGCTCAGAGGGTTCCAGAGCATGGTTAGGATGGCCACTGGGCTGGCTTTGGCCACATTCCCCAGGCTTTGCATCACACACCCGGGATGGGGGTCTTTGCTCATCTAAGCTCCTTCTCCTACTCAGCCTCCCCGGACGTGTGCTTTCCAGGCTGTGGTATCTGCTTTCCTCCCAGAAAGGATTATTCATCTGTCCTCTCGCAGCCATGCCGTCAACACCAGGGAGAGTCCCTGCCTCCCCGCTGGACCGGAGATTCCCCACAGCCACAGGTCATGAAACACAGAAGCTTCCTGGGCCGATTCCCTGGAAAGCGGACAGGGCTTATGCGGCATGTCCCTCACACTCTGAGCATACCTAACACTTTCGATCTTGTTTGTATGTATTTAGAGAAACAGAAAAGCATTCTAGAAAGGGTGTTGGACTTTGAGTCACTCACCTCAGATCACCTTGAGGGGAGAGAGAGTGACTTATCTTGGAACAACTAGTTGTTGTGTGGTACAATAGGTGTGCTCTCAGACTGCACAGTTTTATCCTCAGAGCTACGCTTTGGGGTAGATATTTTTACCATTGCATTTCAGTACAAGAAACTGATGCAGAAAGAAAGTAAGTAACTTGCCCCCAGAGTTACCCCGGGATGGTGTCGGACCTAGAAGTTTAACCCAAATCGGGGCCACAATAAAGTTCATGCCCTTGGCCACACCCTCATCTAACAAAAGATAGTAGCTATGATGTCTGGGGTCCCTTCAGTTTCCAAAATTCTGTAATGCTTTATAGTCATATGCTCTCACAGTAAATTTTTTCTTCTTTTTTAAACTGTAATGACTATTTATATCTTACTATTCAATATGCTCTCTCTTCCTGGCATGCACGAGGGGTTTAAAAAATCTTAGTTGAATTGAACTAAAACTGAATTTTCAAATCCTCATTTTCTTTATCTTTAAACTGATGATAATGGTCTCTGTATCATCAGTTTCAAGAAACTCAAAAAATCCTATGTTTGGAAACACTTTGGGGAACTATATTACCAGAGTATTGTAGGGAACATATTATTGCATTGGTACATATATTATGCATGCATGCAGATAAGTATATGTGTCATAACTATACTTAATGACTATTATGAAATGAACGCTCAGCATCCAGAATAAGAAGCAAAATATAGAATTTCAGACATCTCACTGTGCTTTCTTCTAGTTACTTTCCCCTTACCCAAGGATAACTACCATCCTGATATTAAAGATAAATATTCTTTGCTTTGTCCTATGAAAAATGCTATATTAAATGATGGACATGCCCTCCCGTGTCTGGCTTCTTTCACTCAACATCTTGATGTGAGATTCATCCATATTTCTAGTTGTTCTATTTTTTCTCATTGAAGTAGAATATTCTGTTGTGGGACTATGCTGCTGCTGCTGCTAAGTTGCTTTAGTCGTGTCCCACTCTACGTGACCCCATAGAAGGCAGCTCACAGGCTCCCATGTCCCTGAGATTCTTCAGGCAAGAACACTGGAGTGGGTTGCCATTTCCTTCTCCAATACATGAAAGTGAAAAGTGAAAGTGAAGTTGCTCAGTCGTGTCCGACCCTTAGCGACCCCATGGACCGCAGCCTACCAGGCTCCTCCGTCCATGGGATTTTCCAGGCAAGAGTCCTGGAGTGGGCTGCCATTGCCTTCTCCAATACATGAAAGTAAAAAGTGAAAGTGAAGTCGCTCAGTTGTGTCTGACTCAGCAACCCCATGGACTGCAGCCCACCAGGCTCCTCTGTCCATGGGATTGTGGGACTATACCAGAGTGTATCTATCTAGTCTACTCTTGACAGGTATTTTCAGTTTTCAGTAACTGTCAATTACAAATAGTACACCTATGAACATCCTACTATGTGTCTCTTAGGGACATACAGATGCATTTGAATTAAGTGTATCTCAAGTATATGTGTATGTTTAACTTTAATAGATACTTTAACCTAGAAATTAAGTACCTTAGGTAGGAGATATGTAACCATAGATGAGGCTAGCATTGTGGTGGGGCAGGATGGAAAACTTCAGGCATATTAGTTCCTTATAGGAGACCTCCAACTAAATAAGAACAATGTAAACCAACAAGTTTGGGCCTTTTTCACAATTTGGGTTCCCAGGAAGTAGAGTCAGGTATTTTGCAGAATGTCCCTCGATATGTGCTTGTCTTATGGCTTTTTTATTATTATGCTGCTACTGCTGCTGCAAAGTCGCTTCAGTCGTGTCCGACTCTCTGCGACCCCATAGACGGCAGCCCACCAGGCTCCCCCGTCCCTGGGATTCTCCAGGCAAGAACACTGGAGTGGGTTGCCATTTCCTTCTCCAATGCATGAAAGTGAAAAGTGAAAGTGAAGCTGCTCAGTTGTCTCCGACTCTTAGCGACCCCATGGACTGCAGCCTACCAGGCTCCTCTATCCATGAATTTTCCAGGCAAGAGTACTGGAGTGGGGTGTCATTGCCTTCTCCATTTTTAATTTTACATAATTATAGGGATTTTGGATTTTGAAGAAAATTATTAATATGACAGGTGAAGTGTGCTTCTCATCACTTTCAGCAGAAAGGAAGTGACAAGTGGTGATGTTACCCTTCATCACTTCATTAAGTTAGAGCCCACCAAGTACTCCTCTGTAGAGTTACTATAATTTTGCTTTCTGTACTTTATTATTCAGAAACAAATTCCTAAGTCCAGCGCACATTCAAGAAGGAGGGAATTAACCTGTATTTTTTGGAAGAAGGTGTATCTACGTATATTATTTGAAATTCTTATATAAAGAAGATTTGTTTCATCTCTCCCATTTATTTATCTATTTAATCATTCACACATATCAGTATGGAGTTATGCTATTTTATACTTTCAGTAGTTGTCCCAAACAGCATTATTTGGGTCTTGCTTGTGGTTCAGACAGTAAAGAATCTACCTGCAATGTAGGAGACCCAGGTTTGATCCCCTGAGTAGGGAAGATCCCCTCAGAAGGGAGTGGCAATCCACCCCAGCATTCTTTCCTGGAGAATTTCATGGACAGAGGAGCCTGGCTGGCTACAGTGCATGGGATTGCAAAGAGTCGGACACAGCTTAGCAACTAACACACACACAACTGCATTATTTGTTTTGTTGCTCAAATTATTCCAGGTTTGTCCATTGGAAGTATATTCAGGTTGGCCTCTCTGTTCCTTTGACATGCCTCTTCCTTTCTGTTTTTTTTTTTTTTTTTTTTTTTTGAACACTTCCTTACTTCCTGGCACTGCCAGATGCTCCAGGTTTATTTTATATTTTCACACCTGCCAATGCAGGAGACACAGGAGACTCCGGTTTGATCTCTGGGTCGGGAAGATCCCCTGGAAGGGGCAAGGCAACCCGCTCCAGTATTATTGTCTGGAGAATCCCATGGACAGAGGAGCCTGGCTAGGTACAGTCCATGGGGTTGTACAAAGTCAGGACAGAGCACGCACACATGTGTTTGTCCTAGAATTAGTGGTTTGCCTTGGAACATTGGTTCACGTCTCTATGTAGATCAATGGTTCTGACCTGTATCATTTTCTCTTTACCTAAAGAATTTCTTTTAACCTTCCTTGCAGGCATTTTAACATTCTGCTGGCAATGAATTGCTTCGATTTTTCTTTGTCTGAAAAATCATTACTTCTCCCTCAAATCTGAAGCATAATTTCTCCAGATATAGAATTCTAGCATAGTTGTTTTGTTTTGTTTTTCCTTTCAAAGTTAAAAATGCCATGCTTGCCACTTTCTTCTAGCTTGCTTGGTTTCTGATGACAAGTCTGTTATAATTTTACCCTTTTTCCTCTATAGATGAAGTTTTATCCTTTTTTTGGTTTGGTTTTTTCTCTGACTTCTTTCAAGATTTTATTTTTTTCTTCGGTTTTCTGAATTTCAACATGATATGTTTAAAGGTGTACATGAACACATGCTCATGTTTGTTTATCATTTATCTTGTTCTGCATTCTCTGAAGTTCTTGCATATGTGGTGTGGAGTGCCTGACATTCACTTTGATAAATTCTCAGGAGGAGAAGGGGGCCACAGAGGATGAGATGATTGGATGGCATCGACTCAATGGATATGGGTTTGAGCAAACTCCGGGACATAGTGAAGGACAAGGAAGCCTGGCATGCTGTAGTCCATGGGGTCGCAAAGAGTCGGACATGAATGCGCTACTAAAGACCAACAGTCGTTATTACTTCACGTTTTTCTTTCCTTTTTTATTCTCTCTTTGTTTTTCCTCCTGGTATTCAAGACAGGGTCCCTGTTTTGGTGGTTCTGCTATTTTCTTTCTTCCTTGCTTGTTTTTCTTTCCTTCATCCTTCCTTCCGTCCCGCCCTCACTCTTTCTTTCTTCTTGCTGTCTTTTGTATTCCTCTTTACCCTTGAATTTAATTTTGGGAGGTTTCTGTTTGCCTGTCTTGAAACTAACTTATTCCTGAGCAGTTTCAAGTTTATTGATGAGCCATCAAAAGGCATTCTTCATTTTTGGTACAGTGTTTTTTATTTCTAGAAATTCCTTTGGTCCTTAGTGTGTTCATCTCTGCTTACATTTCCCGTTTGTCCATGCATTTTGTTTATTTTTTCCTTAGAACTCCTAACATATTAATCATGGTTATTTTCTTTTTCTTATGTACTAATTTCAGTATCTACATTCTGAGGATGGCTCTGAAGATGATTGTCTCTTCAGCGTGTGTTTATTCTTATTTTTGGAATGCTCAAAAAGCTGGATATGTTTATTGGGTAATAGGCACTGAGATAAATAGGCCTCTAGTGTAAGGATTTGTGTTAATCTGGCTAGAAGTTGCGTTATATTTAATGTTTGCTGTAACAGTGTCAGATGATTCAAATTCTTTTCGTGTTCTTGTTTTTGTCTCCTCTCTTGACTTTGGGTTTCCTCAAGTATTCCTCTTAAGAGGGAGTCTGTGTCTTATAGCTTTTTAAATTGTAATCCACTGTTATTATACTGGAGCCCTACTGGTGTGGTGATAAAGTGTGTGAGAAGGGGGACTGTTCCTTAATCCTCTGATTAAAATCTCAGTCTTTTAGTAAGCCTGTGTCTTGGGACTATGACCTTCACAAATGTTTCTCCAGGAGAATAGCTTGTTCCCCTTTGTCCCCAACTGTCTTTCCTGGCTACAGCATTTCCAGTCCATTCTCTGAAAGCCATTACTCCTGTTGAACATGTTTTATTATTTTTTTCTCTTGGTGAAGCCGAAGGCTCAAAGGGCCTGAGATGGAAGGAATTCCCTTTTCTTAGTTTTGATAAGACACTAGAAAACTCCTTTCTCCTGAGTAGCAGACCTTTCTCTTGAATGTTCTGGGTGTATTTCATAATCATTACTGCTACAGGTTGAATTTTGTTCTCCCTAAAAAGATATATTGAATTCCTAACCTCCAATATCTGTAAATATGGTCTTATTTGAAAAAAGGGTCTTTGCAGATTTACTCAAGTTAAGATAAAACCATCAGGGTGGGTCTTAGTTTACTATGATTGGTATCCTCCTACAGAGAGAGTACCACGTGATGGCAGAGGCAGAGAATGGAGCGGTGCAGTCCCAAGCCAAGGAATACCCAGGGTCTAGGGCCGGCACCATAAGCCAGGACAAAGCAAGGAAGGATTCTCCCCTACAGGTTTCAGAGGGAGCGTGACTCTGCCGACACCTTTGTTTCAGACTTCTAGGTACCAGACCTATATAAGAATAAAGTTTTGTTACATCATGCCTATTTGTAATGCTTTGTTAAGGCAGTGCAATGAACAGCACAAACCATCTGACTTCACTGACCAGGTCAGCAAGAGTATACAAGATAACACTGAGCGGTTATCACTCCAACAGTCATGAGCCTTCTTAAGTTACTTTTCCCCAATCATACATCCATGTCATTTGGGAGAGAAACCAGAGTGGGAATAGCAGACTAGAAATCTGAAGAACTCAGCATGGTCTTCAGTTCTTCAGGAAAATACTGGGTGATTAAGTTTGTCTAAAATTATATGACTGGAATTAAAATAATATTAACTTCAAAAAATAGTTAAATATAAATAAATATATAGTAAAAATACTGTCATCAGTGATACGGCAATGTTATAAGAGTTTTGGTAATGGTGAAAAAACAGATGCTATAGAAACACTAGAGAAATATATATCAGTCCTAACCAGTACACTTGGAAAAATTTCATTAAGTGAATAGTGCCTAAAATGGGCCTTAACAATTTGGGAATGATTTCAAATTAAAAAAAAAAAAAAAAAAAGAGTGAGGCATTTCAAGTAAGTAAAACAACCATAAATAAAGTCAGAAAATATTAAAATGCTTCAGGGCTAGCAAATAATCCCATATGTTGAAAGCTCAGGGTCTTGGAAAATGCATTTATTAAAATATATCAGAGTTAGATAGAATAGTCTTAAGTGACATATTAAGAATGGTAAACTTTTTCATTAATAATATTAAAACGATTGTTCTTAACACTGATTAGAATAGCCCTGTCAATTAGATAAGATCTTTATTTGGGGCTTCCCAGGTAGCATAGTGTTAACAAATCCACTTGCCAGTACAGGAGACCAGGAGACAGGCATTCAATCCCTGGATCAGGGAGTTTCCCTGGAGGAGGAAATGGCAACCCACTTCAGTACTCTTGTAGGGGCAATGGACAGAGAAGCCCGGTGGGCTACACTGCATGGGGTCACAAGGATTTCGACAAGACTGAGCATGCACGCATGCATCCTTATTTAAATAGTGAGAAAATTGAAATAAGAAATCAAGCTTATTTCTCCTTATGTAGGAATTCAAGGCTGGGCGTCTTCTGTGTAGTCATTCAGGAACCTCTGCTTCTGTCTTGTACCTCTCCCAGTCTCTGTGGTCTCAGTCCTCTCACTTCAGGCAAAATAGAGGAACAAAGAGGGAATGTGGAATTATGCAATGCCTTTCTGACACATTTTCAGGACTAATCATCTAGAGAGTTACTTTCATGGTTCTCTCTCACCATACCAGTATCCACTGCTGCTGCTGCTAAGTCGCTTCTGTGTCTGACTCTGTGTGACCCCATAGACGGCAGCCCACTAGGCTCCTCTGTCCCTGGGATTCTCCAGGCAAGAATACTGGAGTTGGTTGTGCTTGAGAATAAACAGACTTTTATGTGGCTTTTAACTCCATCATTTACTAATTGAATAACCTTGTAAAAATTACTTTCTTCTCATCTCAATTTTCCCACTTTTCTGTTAATTCCTGATATTTAGGTTTGCTGTTGCAGCAATTTACCTAGAAGGAATAATTCAACCAAATTCAAACAGTGTGTCAGAGTCAAAATAGTGTGTAACCATACTTTAGCCACCTGATACAAAGAGCTGACTCATTAGAAAAGCCCCTGATACTGGGAAAGATTGAGGGCAGAAGAAGGGGATTACAAAGGGTGAGATGGTTCAGTGGCAACATCGACTCAATAAACATGAGTTTCAGCAAGCTCCACATGAGTTTGAGCAAGCTCCAGAGATGGTGGACAAGGAAGCCTGGTGTGCTGCAATCCATGGGGTTCCAAAGAGTCAGACATGACTGAGCGATTAAACAACAAAAATAAGCATATCAAGTGCAACAGAGGAAAGCTTGAGCTCAGAAACCAATAAACAATATAACTGAAAAGAAATAACTTAATCTTTCTTGAAAGTGAAGTCACTCAGTCGTGTCCAACTCTTTGCAACCCCATGGACAGCAGTCTGCACCAGGCTCCTCCATCCATGGGATTTTCTAGGCAAGAGTACTGGAGTGGGTTGCCATTTCCTTCTTATCTTTAGCTTAATCATTGGCAAAATGAGGGAAATATCTCTTACTTTTCAATAGTCTTCCTAGAGGGCTATTGAAAAGACTAGCTGATATAATTTTATGGGATCCTTAAGCAATTATAGAAAGATTGGCTACTGACAGTGCACAGTCCAGGAGTGGTTAGGAAGTGGTGCCTCAAAAATCCTCTGTAGAGGCTGATCGGCCTATTTAAACTAACTTGAATTGACTTGCTCAAGGGTTCATTCTTCTTAAATTCTTATTTAAAACAAAAAAAGTATTCTGGCAGAGAGCGTTTGATTCTCTGGCTTTTCCTTGAAAAAATGTAAGGGATAATTAAAAATGATCTTACACGATATGGCTGTTCCAGGAAATGCTGCAGGTGGCAGACACCAAGGCATGGTTTGGCATATGCATGCTTAGGTGTAGACACTGCAGTCTTAGACAGATACACACAGGCACTGATTTCCTGGTAACTATGGCAAAGCCAATTCTGTTTGCTAAATATTGGCAATGGCCAGGCAAACGGCCACCAAATCCAGAGTACTCTCTCTCTCTTCTTTTTGGTGATACCAAGCTGTAAACAATGTAGCATGGACCTCAGAATATGAGTAGTAGCTGTGATACTATGATTTATAATAAGAAATATACATCTGGTCTTCATCCCAGTTTCTGGCACAAAGCCCCTAAAACCCTTAGGAGCAATCAAGTTGTCTTTTGCTATGTTAATGAGGTGAATTTTAGAAAGCATCTAAGGATGGGGGTTGGTTGCCAAGACAACCAAACATGTGATTAAAAAGTTGAAACTTTCCTTGCTACGTCTGACCTCCAAGGAGGGGACAGGGGCTGAAGATTGAGCTTAATCACCAGTTGGGTCACCTGCTGGTGTCTGAGAACTGCTTGGTGTTGTGTGGAAACACCCCCATCCAAACACACACAAGCACACATTGGAATTTGGTCCAGGGACAAAAAAACTGTGCCCAAGAGAGACATTTTAAGAAGGAATTTTGCTTAGAATGAAAGGTATTGAGTAATGAAAGTGATAGAATAGTACATAATTTCCAATTCTATAAAATAGCAAAAGGGAATTGTATTAGTCAAGTTTTTAAGATCAAGAGTACTAGAACCAAGAAGGTGTGTGTGTGTGTGTGTGTGTGTGTGTGTGTGTGTGTGTGTATACATCTATATGTATATGAATATATACAGGCATATCTTGGAGATGTTGTGGGCTCAGTTCCAGACCACTTCAATAAAGTGGATCTTACAAACTTTTTGGTGTTCCAATGGATATGAGCTATAGTTATACTATATTTCAGTCTAGTAAATGTGTGGTAGCATTATGGCTAAAGACATGAACACATCTTAATTAAAAATACTTTATTGCTAAAAATTGTGAAACATCCTCTGAGCCTTTAGTGAGCCACGGTAGTGAGATCACTGATCACCATAACAAGTATAATGATGAAAATGTTTGAAATCTTGTGAGAATATTAAAACGTGACTCAGAGACACAAAGTGAGCAAACACTGTTGAAAAAAATTAACATCCATAGATTTGCTTGATGCAGAGTTGCCACGAACCTTCAAGTTTTAAAAAATGCAGCATCTGTGAAGTTTAATAAAACAAAGCATGATAGAGAGTGCTATTTCAAGTCTGAAGCTCTGAGAACAAGAAGAGACAGTGAAGTCCTAGTCTGAGAGTAGGAGAAAACCCATGTCTCAGCTCAATCAGTCAAGCACAAAAGGGGGCACATTGTCCCTTTTTCTGCCTTTTGTTCTATTCAGGCTCTCTGCCATCTCACACTGAGAAGGCAATCTGCTTTACTGATTTTACAAATTCAAATGCTAACATCATCATAAATACCCTCACAGAAATACCCGGATGTTATGTTTAGCCAAACATCTGGGCACCTTAGGAGCCAGTCCGGTTGACGCATACAATGGATTTAATACTTTTGAAGCTCCGTCAAGTCGCTTCAGTCATGTCCAACTCTGTGCGACCTCATAGACGGCAGCCCACCAGGCTCCCCCGTCCCTGGGATTCTCCAGGCAAGAACACTGGAGTGGGCTGCCATTTCCTTCTCCAATGCATGAAAGTGAAAAGTGAAAGTGAAGTCGATCAGTCGTGTCCAACCCTCAGCGACCCCATGGACTGCAGCCTTCCAGGCTCTTCCGTCCATGGGATTTTCCAGGCAGGAGTACTTCTGAAGCTAGTGCTACTTAATTGTAGCACTAGCTTACTACACATGATTATGGCTGGCAAACCCCATGGCATGATTATTCTCTTTATGGATATTGTATTCTGAATTCACTTCTTTACACTGAGCTGTGTTATATTCCAGCACAACTCAAACCCAATATTCCTCAAAGTGAATTCATTACTTCATCTATCAATTAGGTTGCACAACAACAAAAATCAGCACAGACTGGCTTGAGATTAGAAGGGAAAAAATAGACTTATGTAACTGGAAAGTCTAATTACAACATTAGAAGCAGCTTAATTTAAGGGCTAGTATAATGAGACCTGTTCTTTCTCTATTTCTTGGTCCTATATTGGCTACATTTTTAAGCAGATTTCTCGTCAAATAAATGATAGGCAGAAGCTCCACACCTACATACCGTGTCTCAGTAATGTCAACCACAGAGTAACACTTTTAAAAGTCAAGTATTTAATATAATACACAAAGCAATAAAATTTTAAATCAATTTCGGAAACATCAAACTCCTCAATATATTAGTAAACTAAAAAACATGCTTGAGAATAAATTATAAATCAAATAGTAGCTTCACAATGTTGAAAGTGAGTGATATATTTATGCTTCTGGCCAAGATGGATATAGAAATTCAAAACTTCTTAACAAGTAGAACAAGCAATAAAAGGTGCAAAATCAGTTTTTGAAACCTAATAGCTTTAAGGTATAAAGACACTATTAATGAAGTCTTTTCTAGGATAAAAGAGAGTCACCCTTATTTCCATGCTTGATAGAGTGGCTGGAAGTAGAGGATTTTTCCATAAATGAGAGTAAGCACACTTTGCATTTTTTAAGATTTATATATATATATATATATATATCCTGTAAAACTGCAATATTTTATTATTATATTTGTGTTAAACACTTAATAGCCCTCTAAATAAATTTAATGATAAATGCTTATATAATAGAAAATAATAGAGATCTTTCATTTTTTAAAGATATTTACCTTTCTGATACTTTCCATTCTTTTCTGAAGATCTAGACTTCCATCTGATTTAATTTCCTTTTCTCTCATAGAAATCATCTTTAACATTTCCTACAGTGCCAAAATAATGATAATGTATTTATAGTACAGAATTTATTCACCCTAAAGAAAGCAAGGAAATATTAAGAGAAAATCAAGAACAGATGACCAAGATAGTAGTCTTAAACACAATTATATCCATCATTATACTAATGTAAAGGGACTAAACATTTCAATTAAAAGGCAGAGATTGTCACAGTGAATTTAAAATGTAGGATCCACAACTTGCTGTTTACAACATTATAAAGTTTTAAATTCATCCCCATTTTTAAAAATGCAATTCTAATAAAAATCTCCTAGGAATCTTAAAATTATATATGACAAGTTAATTCTAAAAGGCATATAAAGAATAGAGATCCTTGAAAAGTTAAGACAATTTGAGACAAGAAAAAAATATGGGGGATATATTCTTATCTCTTTTTAGCATATTGAAAGTTACAAGAACAACATGGTAATGTTGGCTAATTCACACAATTCTGTGCAAAAATTATGTAAGAAGTCTTTTGGAGAGAGGATTTAGGGATCTTTTCTTTGCTGATAAATGCCAACAGATTCAACAGGAGGGTATATAAGCCATCTCTCTGCCTCCCCCTTTTACTATTAAACATTGGAGTGATGTCATGGCAATCATCTTGCAGCCACAGTATCATAAGCATGAATAAGAAAAGACAACATACTTAGGATAATGCAACAGAAAGATGGCTGGGCCTAATCTTCTTGATTACATTAATGATCTGCAAAAGCAATGCTAGCAACTTCTTATGTGAGAAAAATAAACCTCAATTATGTAATCACTGTTATCATGAATTCTTTTGATTGCCATCATACCTATTTTCAGCTATTCTGATTTCTAAAAAGAGAACTGCAAATTAAACAGCAACTTTCAATTCCCCTACCATCATAGTGACAAAATTAACAAATTCCATAATGCCAAAGGGGTTTCCCAAGTGGCACTAGTGGTAAAGAACCTGCCTGCCAATGGAGACACACATTCGATCCCTGGGTGGGAAAGGTCCCCTGAAGGAGGGCATGGCAACCCACTCCAATATTCTTGCCTAGAGAACTCTATGGCAGAGGAGCCTGGCAGGCTACAGTCCATAGGGTTGCAGAATCAGACATGACTGAAGTGAGTTAGCATGCATGCATAATGCCAAAGAGTGAAGCAGAAAGTGTAAAGGAATTATTGTGTTGTGTAAGTGGGTTTGCAAATGGACACAATCACTTTGGAGAAGAATTTAATAACATTTAATAAAGTTTAGAGTCATGTATATGCTACAATATAGAAGATAATCTTCACTTTTCTAGAGAAATGTTCTCATATTTATTCAAGGAAATATGAAAAAATACATTTATTGCAGAATATTACGATACTGAACAATACTGGAGTGGTTTGCCATTTCCTACTCCAGGGGATCTTCCCAACCCAAGAATCAAACCTGCATCTCTTGCATCTCCTGGATTGGCAGGCAGATCGTTTACCACTGTGCCACCTTATTTGTATACTTGTTTTAATCTAAAGATTTCAAAGTAATTTATTGTTGTTGTTCATTTGCTAAGTCGTGTCCAGCTCTTTGTGACCCCATTAACTGTAGCATGCCACGCTTATAATTAATAGTAATTATGTACATATTGGCATTTACAATTTTAAATCATGTTAACATTCATTAATTTCGATAATATTAACCATAACTCTGTTAACTAGACAGGGCAAGAATGATAAATATGATAGGGAAATTGAGACCTAGAATGATAAAGCATTCAGCTCGAGGCCACAGAGCAAGTTATTGTGTCCAAGGTGATGTCAAAGGATTTGTCATATTAATTCTCACTCTAAAACTCCTTCATTTGAAATTTCCCAGTACTTTTAGTATTCAGAATTCCCAATACTTTAAGTAATTTTCCCTTCCTTTTAGTAGCCAGAAGAAGGTTGCATGCCACTCCAAACCCAATATTAGCAAAAGTGTTGTCTTAAACTAGTGATAGATAACCCTTTAAATATTACTGGAGATTGGGAGTCACCTTTCCTGAGCATACTGCTCCTGCAAAGCCCAACAGAAGCAAATTCTGTTAACAAAAAATAAAGAGGAAAAAACTGCTAGATGGGGAACTAACAGAGTCTTCCACAGCAACCACACTGTACTTCTTTTTCATTTATGCCATTTTCTTTGTGCTAGAGGATATTATGTAGAAAAAAAGAGTCCATGAGGCAGATGCGATTCTCTGAATAACTGATAAGATGTCCACCATTCCCTCAACTGGTTAAATTTCGGTCAGCATTTTTTTAAGCTGCTTTAAACACACATATCAGAAACTACATACAAGTAGAGCTAGAATTTTGCATAAAATGAGAGACGTTACACTCATGTAGTTCAGCTAAATGTCATCATCTGATTGTGAGTTCTTTTAGGGCAGGGATTTTCTTCACCATTTTATTCCTAGAGTCTCAGCCAGTCCCCTCCTACAAAATATGGGCTTGACTTATACCCTAAATTGTTAAATCTTGCTTTTCATACTGTTCCTCAGCATCTTCTTGTCTCCACTGAAACTCTTGCTTCTAGACACTTTGTTTTCCATCAAATGTCAAAAGCAATAACCAGTCCTTATCTAGTACTGCTTTCGTGCCAAGCACTCTACTATGTTCTTTGTGTGACGTGTAGTCCCCCTAGTTAAATTAATCAGAGTAATCACCTGGCAAGGCCCCAGCATATCCCTGAAAGTCATGAAGTCATATATTTTATACATCCTTAATCTTAGACCTACCAGTCACAGAGAGAGGAAAATAAAACACCCTACCAAAAAAGCCTACCTATGAATTCTTTTCATAGTGAACAGATAATACGGAAGACAGATAAATGTTATGGAGAAAGATTTCATTTACCCCTCACTTCATAAGCCCTGGATCCCACCCCTGCACTAAGTGGGCCAGGCAGTTACCTCACACCAGACACAGGACACCCGTGGCTGTGGAAAGTCCCCTGAAGTCACCGGAACATACACAGGCGTGTGTGACTGTGGATATAAATATAAAGTGTGCTTCACTCACCTCGGCCCCCAACTCTGCCCTTGTTTGTCAGTACTACCTTGGCTGGATCTAGAGGGCAAGGACAGAAGAACATCTTGAGCAGCTGATGCTTTGACAAATGCGGGAGAGGCACGTGGAGGAAGCTGGCACGGTGTGCCTGCATCTTTGCTGCTGCTGCCCTCAGAGTGCTCTTGGCGGAGGAAGCCATCCTGATCCACGTGCCTTCTTTCTCCAGGAAATTCTAAACACTTTCTGCTCTTATCTTTTTCTCTAGCATAACCACTCCTTGTAAAAATACCTTGATGTCAAGTTTTAAAACGAAAATTAGAGAAGAAAAACAAATTCATAATCTCTATTACCTAGCACAATCATTTTAGTACTTAAAAAATATTTATAGTCTCTTCCTTGTACTTTTAAAAATGGAATTGTGTTTTGTCTCTAGTCTTTGACTTGTATGTGAAGCAGCAATATGGAGAAATTCCTAAGCTATATCTAGAGTAATTATGAAATATGTTCAATCCAGGGTAATTTTAAGAATAAAAAGGGAAATTAAAATTAATTATAAACATTTAGAAAATCTTTATCAGTCCATAAAATACATGACACTGATGCACCTACTACTCAAAACTTATATTAAAAAAAAAACTGAAATTTTTTTCACTAAAAATTTTAAATAACATATATCCATATACATTAAAGCTGAAAAAAAGTCTTCATATTAATTATCTGAAATTAACAATCCAACTGAATGACCATTTTTTATATTATGTTCACAGACTTTGCTAATTTTCTTAGTTACATCTGTTTCTAAAAGCCTTGAACACCGATGCTTTTTGAAGAATGCATTCTTCAATATGATATTATTTTAATTTGTTCAGACATTTGACAAATATTTCTTAAAAATTGCATTTTAAAATTAATAACTTTGAAATTGTCATTTTCAACTGAATCTTCTCTATAGGCATAGTTTTACTTGAGAAAATGTTCTCTTCATAGCAGTTGAAATATTTGATAAACAGTGCAAAGTTTGTAAAATGAAGATATTTTCTATTATAATACATTTTATATTAAAAATGTATAAATATTTCACCCCAAATATCTTCTATACTATGTTTTACCCCTATTTAGAATATCTTTCTTTGATAAATATTCTTATAAGTCAAGGTTCATTAAATAACTTATCTCTTTTTTCATTCATTTGAAAGTTTCACCAAACTTATATACTACAAAAAAAGACTTTCTCTATTTTATTCCATTTTAAAACAGATACAAGTTTCTCTAAATAAACAGGAGTTTTATTAAAATTCTTTCTACAAGTTTACATATTTTAAAGCACAATTACATAATTTCAGAATTAAAATTTTTACACTGTTTGAACTTTCATATTTAATTTGTTTTGTTTCGCTTTTGCTTTTATATGGATAAATCTCAACATCTTCCTGTTTATTAACTTGATTTTCGATAATTAAATTTATCCAAAAGCACGTAAATCAAAAACTTCCAAATGATTTTGAATGAAATGCAAAGAAAATGTATAGTTTTCCATTACAAAAAGTTTAACATCATTGTAAAACAGATTTCTCTGAAAAATAGATCTTAAATATTATCATGTTTTCAAAAATCAGTGGATGACAAGCAGTGCAAGGAGAAAGGGTTCAGATTCCCAGGCTGTAGTTGTATGTTTTGGTTTTTTGGCTGCAAGGCATGTGGGATCTTGGAGAAGGAAATGGCAACCCACTCCAGTATTCTTGCCTGGAGAATCCCAGGGAGAGAGGAGCCTGGTGGGCTGCTGTCTATAGGGTCGTATAGGGTCAGACATGACTTTAGCAACTTAGCAGCATCATCTCAGCTCACTGACCAGGGTTGGAGAGTGCACCCCCTGCACTGGAAAGTAAATTTTTAACCCCTGGATCACCAAGGAGGTTCCCACACTGGACATTTAATAATGTGATAATTTCTTTGATTTGCTTAGCTCTTCCAGACTTCCAAAGTCGCTATTTTATACATATGATTTTAATTGTTCATCAGTGCCATGAAGTATTATCAGTTCCATATTATAGCCAAACTGAGACCCAAAGATCTTAAATGCTTTGCTTACAGTGGATGGAAGGAGCAGAGAAGTATAAAAGAAGGTCAGTCTGAATTGGGATTCTGATTTTCTTATGGGTTCTAAAAAAGATCTTCACAAGCCAGATAATCATGATGGTGTGATCACTCATCTAGTGCCAGACATCCTGGAATGTGAAGTCAAGTGGGCCTTAGAAAGCATCACTATGAACAAAGCTAGTGGAGGTGATGGAATTCCAGTTGACCTATTTCAAATCCTGAAAGATGATGCTGTGAAAGTGCTGCACTCAATAGGCCAGCAAATTTGGAAAACTCAGCAGTGGCCACAGGACTGGAAAAGTTCAATTTTCATTCCAATCCCAAAGAAAGGCAATGCCAAAGAATGCTCCAACTACCACACAATTGCACTCATCTCCCACGCTAGTAAAGTAATGCTCAAAGTTCTACAAGCCAGGCTTCAGCAATACGTGAACTGTGAACTTCCAGATATTCAAGCTGGTTTTAGAAAAAGCAGAGGAACCAGAGATCAAATTGCCAACGTCTGCTGGATCATGGAAAAAGCAAGGGAGTTCCAGAAAAACATCTATTTCTGCTTTATTGACTATGCCAAAGCCTTTGACTGTGGGATCACAATAAACTGTGGAAAATTCTGAGAGAAATGGGAATACCAGACCACCTGACCTGCCTCTTGAGAAATCTGTATGCAGGTCAGGAAGCAACATGGACTGGACATGGAACAACAGACTGGTTCCAAAGAAGAAAAGGAGTACGTCAAGGCTGTATATTTTCACCCTGCTTATTTAACTTATATGTAGAGTATATCGTGAAAAACGCTGGACTGGAAGAAGCACATGCTGGAATCAAGACTGCTGGGAAAAATATCAATAACCTCAGATATGCAGATGGCACCTCTCTTATGGCAGAAAGTGAAGAGGAACTAAAAAGCCTCTTTATGAAAGTGAACGANAATCTGTATGCAGGTCAGGAAGCAACATGGACTGGACATGGAACAACAGACTGGTTCCAAAGAAGAAAAGGAGTACGTCAAGGCTGTATATTTTCACCCTGCTTATTTAACTTATATGTAGAGTATATCGTGAAAAACGCTGGACTGGAAGAAGCACATGCTGGAATCAAGACTGCTGGGAAAAATATCAATAACCTCAGATATGCAGATGGCACCTCTCTTATGGCAGAAAGTGAAGAGGAACTAAAAAGCCTCTTTATGAAAGTGAACGAGGAGAATGAAAAAGTTGGCTTAACATTCAGAAAACTAAGATCATGGCATCTGGTCCCATCACTTCATGGGAAATAGATGGGTAAACAATGGAAACAGTGTCAGACTTTATTTTGGGGGGCTCCAAAATCACTGCAGATGGTGATTGCAGCCATGAAATTAAAAGACACTTACTCCTTGGAAGGAAAGTTATGACCACCCTAGATACCATACTCAAAAGCAGAGACATTCCTTTGCAAACAAAGGTCCATCTAGTCAAGGCTATGGTTTTTTCAGTCGTCATGTACGTATGTGAGATTTGGACTGTGAAGAAAGCTGAGTGCCAAAGAATTGATGCTTTTGAACTGTGGTGTTGGAGAAGACTCTTGAGAGTCCCTTCGACTGCAAAGAGATCCAACCAGTCCATCCTAAAGGAGACCAGTCCTGAGTCATTGGAAGGACTGATGCTGAAGCTGAAACTCCAATACTTTGGCCACCTCATGCAAAGAGTTGACTCATTGGAAAAGACCCTGATGCTGGGAGGGATTGGGGGCAGGAGGAGAAGGGGACGACATAGGATGAGATGGCTGGATGGCATCACCGACTCAGTGCACATGGATTTGGGTGAACTCTGGGCATTGGTGATGGACAAGGAGGCCTGGTGTGCTGCAGCCCATGGGGTCTGAAAGAGTCTGACATGACAGCAACTCAATTGAAGTGAACTGAACCATGATGGTAACCAACTCAGGTGTTCTAATCTGAACTGGAATTTCATCTCCCAACCTACTTTACCAAATAACTACCCAAAATCTGCAGCATGTCCTTGATGCACAAGATATCCACTATGGCTTTACTTCGTTCCCTCATAGTAGCACCTCTCCTTGACCTCTCTGGCTCTTCCAGCATCTGCATTGTTAACATGGTAGAAATTTACTATTAAGCTCTGATTTCTTTTCTTGCTAACCACTGGCTGAGTCCAGCAGATTTTCCCCTTGCAATATCCCCCCTGTAATATTTAGTTGTCATCATTTCTTTCTTAGAGAGATACTTAATTCTTTTACGTACTGTGAGCTATTTCACCATATATGTTTCTTATTTCTTTTGTTTTGATTTTTTGTTTCTAATCTCATCACATTTCTAATCTGAAACATTCAGTCTCTTTATTGCCTACCACATAGGCCATATTTTTAACACTAATATCTTAGGTCTTCCATAATCCAACATCATCATCTATTCCACTAAGTCGGTGATGTACCATTCTCCACACATGCCTCCTCCATAAATACCTTTGTATTATTGTTAAGTTGTTCAGCCTGCCCTACCTTATTTCTCCACACTATTCTTATTAAAACACAATTTTGTCCACAAAGGTGCACCTTGAATGGCTCCTCTTCCACTATATCAATGCCTTATTCAGATTGAATGTGTGTTCTTCATCTTCTGAAGGCCACAAATGTTTGCCTTTTTCTAGAAAGAAAGGGCACTGATCTTATTCTGCTTTATTACTTGGTTGTTTGTGAACTTATTTGTCATTGCTCTTCTGCTAGACTATCAATAATCCAAAATCAAGGTCTGGACTAGAAGCTGACTAACATGGATAACACGTAGTCAAGCAGAGAGAAACTGGGTAGAAAGTCAAGGGAGAGACAGCTTTGTTGAGCCAACTTCTGACTTTCTGGTTTACTTGTGGGAGCACACTGCCAGAATCATTTTTATTATTTCAGGCTGTATGTTAGTGAACATCATTGGAGAACATGGCATAGAAAAGAGCTCATTACAGCTCAGATTTGAATGGGGTTACAGTGAGGAATAAAAAAGATAGGGTTCAAGAAAGAGAAGAAAGAAATCAAGGGCTGTAATGGTCTTTATTCAGGTGTTAACATGGCTACATTTCACTGACTTCCACAGATATGCTATTTTTAGGATGAAAAGAAAATATGAGAACCAAATGGAGTTGGAGAGAAAACTGAAATTCAGTGCAAGGTAGTAGCTCACCCTAAACCACAAATTTCAGTCAGTTGCTAAACCAGTATTAGGACCACTTCTCCAGGGATCTATGGTATCCTATATCTTCTATTATTCTTTGTACCAGCCTTACTACACAAGAAGGGAGAAGACTAAGTGTCTATATTTAAGTTGTATTGATCTTAGAGAAACAGGTGACCAGGTGGATTCCTAAAACTCACGGCAGGGTCTCCCTTCACCATTGTCAAATCACATGAGCTGTGGTGCTGGAGAAGATTCTGGAGAGTCCCTTGAATGAAAAGGAGATCAAACCAGTCAATCCTAAAGGAAATCAACCCTGAATACTCATTGGAAGTACTGATGCTAAAGCTGAAGTGACAATATTTTGGCCACCTGATGCAAATAGCTGACTCATTGGAAAAGACCCCAATGCTGGGAAAGATCAAAGGCAAAAAGAAAGGAGGATGGCAGAGGGTGAGATGGTTGGATAGCATCATCAATTCAACGGACATGAACTTGGGCAAACTCCAGGAGAGAGTGAGGGACAAGGAGGCCTGGTGTGCTGCAGTCACAAAGAGTCAGACATGACTTAGCGACTCACTAACAGCAACAACAGTGAACTGTTTATATGTCTGTCTCCCAGGCAGAAACTGGGAAGTCCTGCAGGACAGAGTCCCTGTTTGTCTCATAATACCTAGAAGGTGCTTTGCCATATTAAATACCCAATCCATGGTCAATTGAATTGATGTAACCTCCTTCTATTCCATAGCTCTTCCACAGGTCCCAGCTTTCATTATAGTCACTACAGAGTTTCTGACTTGTACTTGCCAGATAAAATTCCTTTTGCAAAATAATTAATTTGTTCCTTGCATTCCTAATAGTCTTTCAACCCCACAGAATAGGAATCTGGCTCCTCAAACATGAAAGTCTGGCTTTGGCACAGGAAGTGAGCGCATTGTGCCCAGCCAGCCCTCAGTGCAGGGACAGCATGTGCCCCCGGGCAGAGCCTGGCCCTCTACCCAGCAGCTGCTGCCCAAGCCCCAGGACCAGGAGAATGGCCACCTGGTGCTTATCCTTTCGTTCCACCTGACAGGAAGATGGTTTAAACTTTCTCTTGCACAATATACTGGAGGCGGAGGAGGCAGGCAGACAAAAAGAACAGGTCAGGTTGATTTCATCAGCCTTTGCAGCAGCTCCTCAATATTTCTTTGAGAGATGTTTGGCAGCTTAAGCACAGCGTGCTCAGGCAGATTCCATTTACCAGGACACATGAGCGCTCTTGAGCTTCCTCCTCCCCTCTCTGGCCTCTCCTTTTTCTCCTGGCCCTAGGCAAGGGTTTTTTCTCTTGGTGGGTGGTGGGGGTAAATCGGATATTAACAGAGAGTCTATGGAATTTTGATTAAGGTATACTTTTCTTCAATACTGAGTTCTCAACATTAGATCTTTAGAAATAAGTATGTAATGTATTCTCCCCTTCTAAGATATATATATATATATGTATATATATATTTTTTTTTTCCTGGACACAAAGTAATGTGTGGCTTGTAGAAATTTTGGAAATTTTATTATATAGGGCATGCATATGTACCCATGGGCTTCCCAGGTGGCTCAGTGGTAAAGAATATATCTGCCAAGCAGGAGACATGGATCTGATCCCTGGGTTGGGAAAATTCCCTAGAGAATGAAATGGCAACCCACTCCAGTATTCTTGCCTGGGAAATCCCAAGGACAGAGGAGCCTGGAGGGCTACAATCCATGGGCTTGCAAAGAGTCAGACATGACTTAGCAACTAAACAACAATATGTGATCATAAATATACATATATATGTATGCATGTATATAAACATGCCTGTTTATGTATACATATATGTACATATATACACGTGTATATACATACGTCTGTATACAAAACATTTAATGGATCATTTGATAAACAATTTATGAATTTTTAATTAAATATATGTTAAAATATTTTTTTATGCTGGTAAATTTTCTTACACAGCGTAATTACTTATTGTCCATGGGATTTTCCAGGCAAGAGTACTGGAGTGGGGTGCCATTGCCTTCTCCATTGCACACAGTATTACATTATAAATCTACAACAAAATTTGTAGTTATATTCTGTTGTACATTAGGATCTATTTCTTGGTTAGCACATACAACATCAGGATAAACACCTAGTACACAATCTTTTCTTCTGTTGTATGTATTCATGTTGATTTTCTTAGAGTGAATTCTCTTTTACTTTGTGAGATATGGCACTGAATCTGTTTTCTCAGATTTAGCCAACATATCCAAGAGAAATTCAGAAAGCTCAGGAAGAGTAAAAAAAGGAAAGAACTGAAACTGTAACTGCCAGTTCCCTGGGCTCATTAGAGCCCACAGATTGCTGTTGCCAAAATTCCTGCTTATTAAACAAACTACCCTGAGACTCTCAGACTTTAATTGATCCTCAGTTTCACTCACCCCTTTAATTACAGTTCTAAAGCACACAGAGACCCATGTGGATCAGAACATAAGATTGGTCAAGTTCAACTAGCAGAGTTCAGCAGGTGAAAACAATTAAAGGTATTTCATTTTTTGCTTTTATCCATATATGGAGTTTAGATAAACCCCAAATAAGCAAACCAGAGCAACACTCAACATAACATAATTTTAGCCACTTTCCTTAATCTTGCAACTAGTATAATACCATTATCTTAGGCTGTTTATTATGTAGATCAACTTAATCTCCTTCTCAGTAAAAGAATCTTTCCTCCCTAGAAGAGAATATAACTGAAAGGGGAGTAGAGGATTCTATTCGGTGGACTAGGCTGAAGAACTGAATCTTAGTAATTTAAAAAGAACTAGTTGAGGAGGCTAGCAACTAGTGAACTGACAAGAGGGCTGCGTGCATGCTCAGTTGTATCCAACTCTTTACAACCCCATGGACTCTAGCCCCCCAGGTTCCTCTCTTCATAAAATTTCCCAGGAAAAAATACTGGAGTGGGTTGCCATTTCCTCCTCCAGAAGATCTTTCCAATCCAGGAATCACCCAAACGCCCATCTTTTATGTCTCCTCTCCAGCGTTGGCATACATATTCTTTACCACTGTGCCACTTGAGAATATAAGAGGATTCGTCCTCCACTATAGGAAGACAAGGGTTATTGGGTTTTGGTGCCTTGTCTCTATTGATTCAAATTGAGAAGAGACAAGCCTCAGATCTTTAGTGTCACAAACTTCATTTCATTTAATAAATGTGAGCAAAGAAGGCCCTATGGAGGGTGCAAACACACTTGACTAACCTCCAGAGATTTATAATCTAGTTAAGTAAATGAGAGATGTACACATAAAATGATGAATAAGCAGTAATTAAAGGAATTATATAAGCAGGAAGTGTCAACATCTTCAAAATAGAAAGATAATGTTTCTAGTGGGGTTGGTCAGGGAGGGTTTCAGGAAGGGAAGTTGGAGGAAACTGGACTTTGAAATTGTTTTCCTTCTTTGAATTTAGTTCAAGTAGAGTCGCTAAGGAATACATAATTGAAATTGCAAGGATGATTTTGACGTTGTTATTCAGTCGCTAAGTCATGTCTGACTGCAGCTCCATGAACTGCAGCATGCCAGGCTTCCCTATCCTTCACTATCTGCATCTAGCCAGCGATGCTATATAACCATCTTACCCTCTGTTGTCCCCTTCTCCTCCTACCTTCAATCTCTTCAAGCATGAGGATCTTTTCCAATAAGTCAGTTCTTCGCATCAGGTGGCCAAAGTATTGGAGCTTCAGATTCAGCATCAATCCTTCCTTTGACTATTCAGGACTGGTTTTCTTTAGGATGGACTGGTTTGATCTTGCAGTCCAAGGGATTCTCAGGAGTCTTCTCCAGCACCACAATTCAAAAGCCTTAGTTCTTAAGCATTCATCCTTCTTTATGGTCCAACTCTCACATCCATACATGACGACTGGAAAAACCATAGCTTTGACTATATGGACCTTTGTCAGCAAAGTGATGTCTCTGCTTTTTAATATACTACCAAAGTTTGTCATAGCTTTTCTTCCAAGGAGCAAGTATCTTTTAATTTCATGGCTGCAGTCACCATCCACAGGGATTTTGGAGCCAAAGAAAATAAAATCTGTCATTGTTTCTACCTTTTCCCTATCTATTTGCCATGAAGTAATGGGACCAGATACCATGATCTTAGTTTCTTGTATACTGGGTTTTAAACTGGCTTTTTTACTCTTCTCTCTCACACTTACCAAGAAGCCCTTTAGTTCCTTTTCTCTTTCTGCCAGTAGAATGATATCATTTGCATATATGAGGTTGTTGGTATTATTCAGGGCAATCTTGATTCCAGCTTGTGATCCATCCAGCCAAATCTTGAGATAACATTGCTCAATATAATGAACTTGGACTCCATTTGGTGTTCTTATTTCATGCATATTTGGTGAGTGTTTACAGTGAATGAGAAAACATGTCAAATTCTAATGATATGACACTTCATGGATGTGAAACCATTCAAGTTACAGCGAGGGAAAGACAATTGTTTTTGTATTCTATTTTACAGATTACAAGCCTTATTCACACACACTATTTCAAGCTCAATAAAAACTTTGTATGGTTGGTATAACTGTCACTATCTTACCCATAAAACAAAACATACCACATCAAAAACAAAAAAAACCAAAAAATCAAGATCAAAAAAAGCCCAAAGAAACAAAAAAGCAAAGTCGGAGTTTGTCAGTTACTCTAGATTACACAGGGCTCCAAATAATTTCACTTATCCAACACTATAGCTACCACTGCAGAAAGTTGTGTACAAATGAAATAAAGTTTGGTCTTTGATAATCCATGATTAGTTATTCAGCTTAACTGCACTGATCATTTTTATAGTTTACTTCTTAGATATTTGTCTTTTCCTTATTTTAGAAATTCATTATTCTGAAAATTAGGTAACAGAGATCCTAGCATCTGGGAGTAAATTGTCTGCTTTTTATGACATTTACTAAAAGCCAAGGAGTTGGCTTAGCTCATTAGTCATCTTTGCATAATTTTCCATTTATTTTCATTAAATTTTGTACTGAAACATTCATTTAAACTTATTTTTTCAAAGTTTTATAACTTTAAATAAGTTTTAATCTCCTATAATTTTGATATAAAATGTTAATATATATTTAATATATAAACATTATATATTATAGTCATTAATCAACTAATAATATAATACATAAAGAAATTATTATAACATCTTATAGTTTATTGTAAGTGTTGCAGGAAAGGGGACCCCTTCCGGGGCACAAAACTGGGCTCTTGTCTAACACTCGGAAATGAATTGTCCGAGGAGACACATGTTCTGACAAAGCAAGAGATTTTATCGGGAAAGGACACCCAGGTGGAGAGCAGTAGGGTAAGGGAACCCCGGAGAATAGCTCTGCCACATGGCTCGAAGTCTGGGGTTTTATGGTCATAGGATTAGTTTCTGGGTTGTCTTTAGCCAATCATTCTGACTCAGAGTCCTTCCTGGTGGTACATGCCTTATTCAGCCAAGATGGATGCCAGAGAGAAGGATTCTGGGAGGTGGTCGGACATGTGGCGTCTCCTTTTAACCTGTCCTGTACTCTTCTGGTTGGTGGTGGCTTTTTAGCCCTCTGTTCCTTACCAGGACCTCCTGTCATAAAACAACTCATGCAAATGGTTACTATGGTGCCTGGCCAGGGTGAGCGGCTTCAGTCAGTGTGTTTCCCCTAACATAAGGAGCTTCCCTGCTGGCTCAGATGATAAAGAATCCACCTGCAATGCAATCCCTGGGTTCGATCCCTGGGTTGGGTAGATCCTCTGGAAGTGGGCATGGCAATCTACTCCAGTATTCTTGCCTAGAGAATCCCCATGGACAGAGAAGCCTGGTAGGCTCCAGTCCATGCGGTCACAAAGAGTTGGACATGACTGAGTAACTAAGCACATAACATGACAAATTTTCTTTTAAAAATACATCTTTATTAATATCTGATATAAACCAAATGACTATAAATATATATTTTTATATTTATATTAAAAAGTGAACAAGATCTATGATATCCAAATATCTGGCAATTGATTTAAAATTCAGGGACAGATAGCCATACAACTTTTAGGAAATATTTTTGGGGAAATAGTTGTATACCATGTGTCATACTGCATGCTTTTGTATACCTTGTTGCACTTAGTTCTCAGAACTGGCCTCTAAATGTGAAGTACTAGTTCTAACCCCTGTTTTACAAATGAGCATATGCTTTCAGAAATATTTGTAAAATTGGCTAAACTCACATATCTGGCAAGCGGAGAAACCAGGGGAAACCAGGATGTGTCCTATGACTTTTATCCCAGATTGGGAAGTAGGAAGGGGAGGTATTCAGAACGTTATTTCCTTATACTGCATAAGTTGGTCACATTGAGCAGTCTAACACTATGAAGGACATGTTAGCAGACCACATTGTCCTCTTTGCTTATTTGCTAATAGAGCTGCGTTGTGGAACTGCATTATGGAAGCAATAAGTCCATTGCTACTGTAACAAACTTTACTTTTGCTTTAACTGTTCAATTGATTTCAGCTTTTCTTATGCAAATATGTAACCTCATCATCTAGGCCACCAGTAATCCTTTCCTTTCACCTTCACAATTTCCACCCCTACAAGGTACTTATCTTCAATAAAAACAACTGTCCCAACAGGAGGTACTTGTGAGAATTTCATCACAAATAATACTGCTGCTTGAAAAAAAATGACTAGTTGAGAAGGCAATGGCACCCCACTCCAGTACTCTTGCCTGGAAAATCCCATGGATGGAGGAGCCTGGTGGGCTGCAGTCCATGGGGTTGCAAAGAGTCGGACACGACTGTGCGATTTCACTTTCACTTTTCACTTTCATGCACTGGAGAAGGAAATGGCAACCCACTCCACTGTTCTTGCCTGGAGAATCCCAGGGACGGGGGAGCCTGGTGGGCTGCCGTCTATGGGGTCACACAGAGTCAGACACGACTGAAGTGACTTAGCAGTAGCAGGATAGCAAAAATAATCTGAAAAAGAATATATATCAATAACTGAATCACTTTCCTATAATCCTGAAACTAATACAACATTGTAAATCAACCACACTCTAATAAAATTTTTTTAAATTAAATAATGACAACTTTCTTCTGATGAACCTAAGGGATTCTTGCAAACATTATTGATAAAATCTTCACTCAATACTTATGACATAACTGGAGGATATGACATCTACCATTTATTAAGCGTATGCTGTGCCTTTCTTTTTTAATCATCGCAGTTAGCCATCACCATACAGATAAGGAAAGGAAACTGTCTGATCTGCAAATTGCTCTGTCAAGCGAGTGTATGCTTCTCGGTTCTTGTCTCATCACAACAATGATTTGAAGCGACAGACATTAAAGCCCTCGGCGCGTCACAGCTCTTGGGTCTTGAACAAACCATGTCATAGCTCTTAGACAAATCAGTGTTACAGTTCTATTTTATTTAGAAGATAGCAGGGGAATCCATCCTCGAAGAAGAGAAGAGAGTGGAGGAGCATACTAGTGCGCGTGCGGGGGCAGGGGTTGGGGTGGGGTTAGAGAGAGAAAGAGTGTACGCACGCAGGAGAGAGAGAGAGAGAGAGAGAGAGCCCTTTGGTTCCTCTTTTTATATGCCCCTGGACCTGCCCTATGCAAACTGGGCAAATTGGGCTTAGTCAGAAGTGCTGTTCTACCTCACTCCTCGTTGGGCCTTCCTTTGACCTTCCTCTGTTCTACTTTCACGGACTTTTTCCTTCTTTGTCTTTTAGCCACCGCCATTTTGGACTCCTTTTCCCTATTCTAACTACCTAACAGCTCCAAAGTCAGATAACTAGCTAGTGGTAGAACTACATGCAATTCCTGATCCTAAAGAACCTAGAGAACCATTTATTTTTTAAAATTATTATTTAATTAATTTATTTACTTATTTTAATTGGAGGCTAATTACTTTACAATATTATAGTGATTTTTGTCATACATTGACATGAATCAGCCATGGGTATACACGTGTCCCCCATCCTGAACCCCCCTCTCAACTCCTTCCCCATCCCATCCCTCAAGGTCATCCCAGTACACCAGCCCTGAGCACCGTGTCTCATGCATTGAACCTGGACTGGCAATATATTTCATATTTGATAATATACCTGTTTCAATGCTATTCCAGAACCATTTATTTTTAAATGAGTTTAAGTTTGATCCCTGGGTCAGGAAAATCCCCTGGAGGAAGACACAGCAGTCCACTCCAGTATTATTCTTGGAGAATCCCATGGACAGAGGAGCCTGGAAGTCTGCAGTCCAAGGGGTCACACAGAGTCAAGCACAACTGAGTTGACTTAGCAAAAGGTAACACTATAGCTTAAATTTCCCAAACTTCAAATTCCTCTTCCTCGAAGGAAGGTTGTTAATAGCTGTCCTGCCTACTCCACAGGCCTTGTGTGTGTGTGTGTGTGTGTGTGTGTACATCAAAGGAGTTAATGACGGAAGTGAGAATATTTTCCACAAAGTATAGAGTAGTACTTTTAAAATCTTGAGTTTCAAGACTATCTAACACAATTTTCCTTTTTCAAAAAATTGAATAGATATTTATTAAGCACCTATTTACAGTAGGAATGTTCTAGATTTGGGGACTATGCATAAAGATGGACCAAAATCTTTGTATAAAAGAAAGTTTTAAATTGGAGAAAAGTGAAGTTTAATGCAGTTATGGGGGTTGGGTTTAGGATATCTATTCTGATTTTGTTCTCGTGTGTTGTATCTTTCCTATGGAAAGCAGAAAGCTAAAACAAAATATGTCCAATTCATTTGCAGCTGGTGATCCAAGTTTGATCCAGGTTCCACATGTAATCACAGGAGACTTGAAATTCGAGCTGAAATAAACAGGATATTGGGCATGTACTTGATCAATGTAGATTATAGCAAATGGGCCATGGCTCTGGTGCCAAACTCGTTCTCTCAGGGTTGCTGACTTAGCAGAAAATGACTTCTTGATAGTAGAAAAGGTAGCATAATGGAGGACCCTGAAGTTACAATGGTGGCTTCCAATTTTCCACGAGGTTTTCTTGATCAGAGCATGATGACACTATTGTAGAACCAGTAACTGTAGCTGATTTAGCAGCTCAGATTGAGTCCACATATGTAGTGAGTGCTCCCTGATTTGGCAAACAGCTTCCTGATGAGGGCAGGAGAAGCAGCTGCTTTAGCAGTGTGGCTCTGCAGTATAGACTTGAGAATAGATTCTGAAATCTCATCCTACAGATTTTTATCCAACTCTTTTTAATAATTCTGCAAGCTATCTGACATGGAGAAGACAGGCTGAGTTTCAGTTGTAACATCTGCAAGGAAATGTTCTTTTGAAATGCAATGTCATATTTCTAATTTGCATTGTTCAATTCCTCAATATGCTCCAATGATTTTCATTCGAATCAAACTTATTTTCCGCTTTATCTTCAAGTGTGCATTCTCTTAAATTTTTCTTTTACTTAAATCTTTCCTGCGAGTGTATTTCTCTTATAGTTGAGGAGGAGCTTTGCTAAGTAGGGATTTTATTTTTCCTGGATGTAGTCATGTACTATGTACCTGTTTCAAAGCAACATTGGGGCTGCTGCTTCCTTGCAAACTCAGTGTAAGGTAAACAGCAGTGTATAATCAGACGTGTCCCATCCCACTCATTGCATCTAATCTTAAATGAAGTGGTGATTTTGTTCCAGTCTAAGGGCATCCAGTGTTTCTCACACCTTAATTTAATTGTGTACAGTTAACCTCATCCTCATAGGAGATGGTGTTTTAAAAGAAAACATTTCTCATATAATTTTGAAAACAGCAAAGTGCCCACGAGGACTATTAGAAAGTGTGCTATAATAGTCAAAAGTTATATTGTGTGTGTGATTTTGCAACTAATTAGTTGTCTAAGCTAGACTTGTCATCTTTTTGAATCCCATGTATTTCATCTATAAAAATAAGACTGGACTGAATAATTTCTGTGTTATTTAATTACCATTTATTGGAACCTGCCAAAGGCCAAGTCACATGCTAAAATTTGATCTTATAGAGATAAATGACATGGTCCCAGCTTCAAGGACTGCGACATCTGGTAGGGGAGACAGACACAAACAAATAATAATAACTCAATATGATCATCTCTAATGACTGTTCCAGTTAAGAATCAAATGAAAGTTTCCCTTTTCCTCATAATGTGTGTGTGTGTGAGAGAGAGAGAGCCCTTGCACATCCTCATATAGGGGCAAATTAATGCAGAAAAGTTCAAATAGAGATAGACTTTACATGGATAATCATCAATTAAAGAGCTATCATAGAAGACCCAAGAATAATACAGTTTACTCATTGGATTTCATTTACAGTTAGTCTTCCATATGGAGAGAGGCGATCTGTGGGAGGTCCCCAGAAGCCCTGATGAAATTGAGTAACCAAAGTGAAAAAATGTTTCCACTTAATTTCATAATCATTGTCATTCCTGAAATCACCTGGATTCTCATTCTCTGGAATGTCTCACACCATCACAGTCACCCAGGATATGACTTTCTTGGTGACTGTTTTCCTGATATGCAGGAAGGAAATTTGAGGATTCTCTGATAACAATCACATAGGAGGGTATCAAGTCCCAGGATTCAAACTCAGAACCTCTGACGACTGTGTCAGCTACCTACTAAATGTATATTTGGTCTAAAATATGTTTGCCATAGGCAATTCACTTGATCCCTCTGGGTACTCTTTTTTTTTTTCATTGAACTGTAGTGACCACTTATGTCTACCTCATTGTAGAGTTGGAACCTTCAAAATGCTTGCACTTTTTACAGTTTCGCAAATGCCAGATGAAGCTATATATATTGTGAATTAAAATGATAAGAGTGGTGAGTGTTGGAAATGAGAAGTTTCAGTGAATAAAGATAGCCATATCAGTTCAGATCTGTTGGAGCCTTGGAAATTACTTATTCCACATTTTCATTTTACAGATGAGGAACAAGGGCCCTTGGAGACTTGCTCCATATTCTACTTGCATTTAGTTCAGCTAAGTACTAAGAATTAGAAATAACAATTAATCATGAAGATATTTCTTGAGTTCAGGAATGTTTAGGTCAATAATAACTGTTTTAATCGTCTTTTGCTATTTCTACAGTGAATATTTACATATTCTAATTCACTGGACTATTCCTTTCTAGATTTAGCTTTCCCCTCAAAAAAACATTCTCTCTCAGGACAAGATATCTCTTGGGACAATAAGGCATTAACATTTCTTTTTAAGCTTTAAATCTATAAGTATGCATTTTGGAAATATCTAGGCTTCTGAATTCTGATGACTCTAGATTTCCTCCAGATTCCTTTAAGCATATGCTCTTGAAAGAGTGACATCTTTGGTTTGTTGAGAGAAAGAGCCTACCTCCACACGGAATCAAGCGTTTCCAACCTGCCCTTGCGATCCCATACATCAGTTCCATTAGTCTATTTGAATAACCAAGTATCAATATAACATTGTGTTAATTATTGTAACTTTATGATGAGTCTCAATATCTGGTACCACAAGTTCTTCCACTTTATTCTCTTTTATTCAAGAGCACCTGTACATTCTTATCTATTTTACTTTTGTGTAAATCATAGAAAGTGTTTTTGTGATTTGTTTGTATCCTATTGAAACACCAGATCAGTTGCAGAAAACTGACCTCACTACAATATTGGCTCTCCTAATCCAAGTATGGAGCTGATGAAGGACAGGGAAGCCTGGCATGCTGCAGTTCATGGGATCGCAAAGAGTCAGACATGACTGAGCGACTGAACAACAACAAATTCAAGTACATGATGTATTTTTTTTCCTACTTGCTAATATCTTCCTTCATGTCACTCAAAAAGTTTTAGGTTTTCTTCATCTTGTGCCTCTTTTGCTAGCTTTATTCTGAGGTACAGCCTATTGTTTTATAATACAGTGAATGGCATATTTATTTTCTAACTGCTTGTTTTCAATTCTTTTAACTTTTCTCTCTTTATCTTGCCTTTTACTTCACCAGTTGAGACCTCTGGCACCATGTTGAATAGAAGTGGTGAGAGCCAGAATTGCCCTGGGCACATTTTAGACTACATTTCCTAGTTTCTTTTTGTAATATCATATGACTGGACATATGACTGAATCTTTGGGAACTTAGGGAAAATGTTAGCATTCTACTTCCAGCATTTAGTCATCAAATAATTACATGTACTCTTTCAATTTCTGCCTCTCTATTTGCCAGAGGAAGACCACTCTGAGAACCTACAGGAGAGCAAGCAACAAGATGAAAGGAGCCTGGGCACCTGATGCCATAATGATAGCCATATAATCAGGAGTACGCACACTGCCCTGTCACAGACTGAGGCCTGAACTTTACTGTTACTTAGTTTTTGGATCTTACCTGTTATATGACCTCGAAAGTGTTGCCTTAATTACATGCATGCTAAGTTGCTTCAGTCATGTCTGACTCTTTGAGAACCCATGGACTGTAGCCTGCCAGGCTCCTCTGTCCATGGGACTCTCCAGGGAAGAATACTGGAGTGGGTTACCATGCCTTCTTCAGAGGATCTTCCCAACCCAGGAATCAAACCCATGTCTCAAGTCCTGTGCATTGGCAGGGGGGTTCTTTGCCACTAGAGCCACCTGGGAAGCGCTCTTAATTACATACGATTATTTTATTAATTTCAGTCTTTCTTCCTTTCTATGGTATCCATTTAGAGAGAGATTAGACCTATATCCTTCAGGAAGTAGTGAACAGCTAGATGAATGGCTGTTACGTGGTTTCTAGCAGGTAGAATACAGGAGCATAGGGATCAAAGAGCGATAAGAGCATCCTCATCACCCATGATACACCTAAGGAATTCATACTTTATGTCTCTGCAACATGAATCTAAGTCTAAAGATCCTCTTTAGTATCAGGCAAGGGGTTATATGAAAGGAATGGTAGACGAAGATACCATCTTTCACAGTTTACAGAGATTGAGAGAGAGAGGAAAAATAAAATATTAATAATATAATAGTACAGGCTGTTATAAAAACACGGAGAAGAAGATTCTAAGTCAAATATAAATACACACACAGTACACACACATTCATGGGCTTCCCAGGTGGCTCAGTGGTAAAGAATCTGCCTGCCAGGCAAGAAACATAAGGGAATATCCCCTAGAGGAGGGCATGGAAACCCACTCCAGTACTCTTGCCTGGGAAATCCCATGGATAGAGGAGCCTGGCGGGCTACAGTCCATGGTCTCACAAAAGAGATGGACATGATTTAGCCAGTAAACAAAAGCAACACACACACACACACACACACACACACATATATACATGTTTGTTTTTTGTGTGTGGGCAAGAGTGAAGGAGGGATTAAAAGAAATTAGAAGAATTAGAAGGGGCAGAATTAATTTCCAGGGAGAGGTAATGACTGAATTTGTAGAAAGCAGTTAATCATGCGGACTGAAGATGAGAGTCATACCGGACAAGGAGATGTACAGATTTCCATTTCCAGTAAGTGAAACATAGTTTTAAAAGGAAAAGGAATGTGCCAGGAGGTTAGGCTGCAGAGGAAAACAGAAGACAAAGCAGAAGCCTTTAATGCCAAAGGTACCTGGGGGTAATAGGAAGTCATCAAAGGGTTTTAATCAGAAGAAGAAGGTGGTTCCCTGAGCACTGAGCAAATTGAACTGAGAATACCCATTCACACAAACCTTGTCCTCATCCACCGAGAAAAGAAAAACCCTCCCTTTGACAAGGAACCCATATCTTCAGAAGCTTCTGGAGACATTCCAGTGTAATACTCCAAGTTCAGAAACACCGTTCTTATAAGAGAGACAGGAGAGGAAGAGAGAAGAGAGAAAACTGCACTTTTGACAGAGTTACTGTGTTTCTTACTTTTTGGAGGGGGAGAGAGAGAATAGATTTTGGGATAATCAGGCCCTGATTACAGAGACAAAGGGTATAATTGCCTCAGTCATGAGTTGTTTTAGGAACTAGGGTTTCTATTAAGAAAAGAGGACAAGAAAAACTATAGGAAACTCCTCCTGAGCTGGAATACTGGGTTTTTAGTTTTGCAAAGAATCAAAAATTAGTGATCTCAAGGACAACATTTGGCTAAGAGATTATTCTCAGGAAATTATTAATTAATTAATCGGATCACTAACATACACTTGCTAACTAGCTCTCAGTTAAAAGTTACTCCATTTGGGGTGCCGTTAAGGAACACTAAACTCATGAAGAAAGAACACTTTCTCATTATCTTTGAGATTTCAGAATTAAAAGTCTGGATGCCTTAAAAACCTCCTTCCATTGAATGTGTGTTCCTTTGGACTTTTTATTTTTATCACTGACTATTCCATTCTTGGTATTCATGTAGCACTTTTCCACAAGCAATGTTTGTGACTGCCTGAACTGGCAGGATTGTGAATATACTAGTTAATAAAACATTGTGGATTGCAGAAAGCATGAGATTTTAGTCCAAGGAACTCTGAATTCCAATCCTGCCACTTACTTGTGGCCCAAGGCAATGAAACTTCTCTGGGGCTCAGTTTGCTCACCTGTGAATTGGCAACATAAGGCCCCTAATAGAATTTTCTTACTGAGTTTCTTTGATAAATGATTCTCAGCCCAAGCCAGATATTAGCATCACTTGATAAGCTTTTTGTAAAGACCTTTGATAGGATCCCATCTTCTGAAATTCTGATTGAATGGACCAGCTCGTTAATATTTTTCAAAAACTTCTCAAGTGATTCAAATGTACAGAAAACTGGGCAAACACTGCCTTCAACCAGGCAATTCCAGCCACACATAGGAAACTGCATGCAAAATAAAATGGGCATCAGGCCTCACTGCACAATGCTGTTTACACTGACCCAGTAAACAGAGCAGAGAGGTAGGTAAGAGGCTTTTTTAGATCTGTCTGTTGGTGACATTCAAATGGCACAGCAGCAGGAAAGGAAACAGGGTCTCCATTTCAGACTAGTAAAGCTTTATGCACTTGAGTCAAGAATATGACAAATAGAGTGAGGGTGGATGGAGCCTGATCCCTTTACTCCACATGTCATGGTAGAACCTGGGAAGAGCAACCAAAAGGTCTAGGACTGCTGCCTTTGAACCCCATCCTCTTCTTTCTGCAATATAAGCCCTGGCAGAAAGTTCTTTCTCTTACCTGAAGGCCTAGAAAAGCCTCCTTTATTAAGAATGAAAACAAGTATTTTGTGACTGTTTGTTCAGAGTTGGGAATTCTGGTAAGCCTGTGCATAGCATTTAAGTCTCAAGCATCAGTCTATAAAGAGGACCTGCCAACTTTCTGTGAGAGTGAGAAGACTTGAAAGTAAAGCCTGAGACATGAAACAGACTTCTTCCAGTCTGCCACACAACAATCTCCCAGTTGTTAGACTACTCAGGCCAACTTGAGGCCAAGTGGTTCTTAACCTTTATGTGTGTTAGTCTCTTCAGTTGTGTCTGACTCTTTGCAACCCTATGGACTATAACCTACCAGGCTCCTCTGACCATGGAATTCTCCAGGCAAGAATACTGGAGTGGATTGTCATTCCCTTCTTTGAGAGATCTTTCTGATCCAGAGATTAAACCCAGGTCACTTGCATTGGTGGCAGATTCTTTACCATCTGAGCCACAGGAGACATACTTGCTGCTGCTGCAGCAAAGTCGCTTCAGTTGTGTCTGACTCTGTGCAACCCAAGAGACGGTAGCCCACCAGGCTCCCCCATCCCTGGGATTCTCCAGGCAAGAACACTGGAGTGGGTTGCCATTTCTTTCTCCAATGCATGAAAATGAAGAGTGAAAGTGAAGTCGCTCAGTCATGTCTGACTCTTAGCAACCTCATAGACTGCAGCCCACCAGGCTCCTCCGTCCATGGGATTTTCCAGGCAAGAGTACTGGAGTGGGGTGCCATTCCCTTCCCTGGGAGACATACTTACCCATATACAAATCCACAAAGACAAGCTTATTAGGTTTTAAATATCAGAAAGATAATGTTCAACAATAAAATATAAAATATAAGCATGTAGAAATGTAAAAATGCAAATGAGGCACAGACTCCTGAGTCTCACCTCCAAATTCCTGACACAGTAGGTCTTCAGAAGGACTCTCTTACTTGCATCTCTAACACGTTTTCAAATGAGGCTGATGCTACTGGTCCAGGGACCATTCTTTGAGATCTACTCTTCTAGGTCACTCGTCCAGTGAATCCTTCCAATTGGGTTATCAAGGATCAGGTATATTTGCTTCCAGATATCTTTCTGAGTCTCTTCTTTTTAATATGATTTAACTAGTATTAGGAGACTAATAAAATACAAATGTAAATCAAATCTCTGTTTTTCTCTGGATGATAAGTAGCATATTTTGGAAAACTCCATATAGTATGTTGCTTTTAAAAAAATGTCAGATTAGTTGCTTCTCAGGTAAAAGACTGAGGTGGGGAGAGAGAATTATAAAAGCTTTTAATTTTTGCATTCAGAGTGCTTCACAAGTGTCTTATAATGTCTTTGTTCCACTGTAAAGATACTGAAACAACAAAAAGGCTTAGTGGGCACTACTACAAAATATGATCTATTTAATGTGTATGTATGTACATTTATTAAAATTGAAAAAGTGTTTCTGAAAAACCTTCTGAAAAGATCTACATATTTTTATTCTCTTTAATTCATACACTTCCTTTATTATTATTTAATTCAGAAGTCAACTAACCTGTAAAAACTAAACTCAGATCATACTAAATTTTTGCCTGCATAAGAACCATGGAGATTTCTCTTCATTTTAAGGCAAAGAAGGCATGAACGTATTCTGTAGCAAAAGAGAAAATGTAGCCATGTTCTGAGGACTTAGAAGATTTTCACACACACACATACACACACACACAAACACACACACACACATGCAAGCATGTAGTATATCTCTGTATTTCTGTCTAAACTGCAAGTATTGTTACATAGGCTTTTTAAAAAAATAAATTGCTTCATAAAGCAACTGTTCCCCAGTAAAAATTGATAAATAAGTAAATTGCTTTTTCCTTTACCCAATATTTAATTAAATGAAAGATTTTAATAATCTTTAAATGCTATCATTTTATATTTGTTTATCATAGTACAGTTTCTCCTTTAAAATATTATTGTTAATTTAAAAAGTTATTAACAATACTACTAATAATAGTTAACTATTATTATAAATGATACTTGAAGACTTCAGAAAGCACTTTTTTCTTGTATTCAAAGTTGGATACTTATCTAAAACTCCATTCCATTCATCAGTAGCCATGTTGCATTACTCAGTTGTGTCCCTCTCTTGGCAATCCCATGGAATATTGCCTACCAGGCTCTTCTGTTCATGGGATTTCCCAGGCAAGAATACTGGAGGGGTTTGCCATTTCCTCCTCCAGGAGATCTTCGCAACTCAGGGATCGAACCCGTGTCTCCGGCAGCTCCTGCATTGCTGGTGGATTCTTTACCACTGTGCTACCTAGTAAGCTCCATATCTAATATTGCTACCTAATTAATTGTATTGTGATTATTTCTGATATCTTACTGTATTACAAACTTATAATGTTAAAGTCTTTCCTTATGACCATATCTTATTCTGCCTGAAAAATTCCTGGTAATTCTTAAAGCACCAAGTGACACATTCCCTCTACCTTAAGGACTTAGAACTCTACTAGAACTTAGTTCTAGTTTAGTACTAAATATTTGATAAATACTTAATTTTGTATATTTATTTATAGTTTATGGTAAATCAAACTCTATATCTGGGAAAACTTTTCCATAATGTTAATTTAGAAGGAAAAAAATCAAGATTTTTAAAAATTATGAATAATTAGATTCATATGAGAGGGAAAAGCCCTAATCATTATTAGAATATATTATAAAGTCATAATGTGATACTAGCATAGAAATATACATTGCAGTGAAACAGAATAAGTTATTCAGATGTAGACCACATTACAGATAAAGATAGCTTACAGAAAAAAAAAAAGAATCATTGAAAATCAAACATAGAAAATGTAGTAATCAGTGCATAGAATTGGGAAACATGTTTGCCATTTGTATAAAAATAATTTAGATTCCTACTCATACTGTGAATTCTTAACTTCTAGAGTTAAACCTTTAAAAATATTTGTAAAGACAGAATAAAATCATGGTTAAATATAAGCACACGTGTATTTTACAAACTTGCATAGAGAAATAGATAATAGTTTTTATATTATCATACAGTTAAAGCACAAAACTAATAGCAGCAAATAAGACTAAAATAACCTTGGAAAACCGGTTTCTGAAAATTTGACAGAAGCAAGTACTTGTTGATAAAGATCTACCAAAATTAATACAAAAAAGAAACTAAACTAAATGGAGGGAAAATAAACATAACGAAAAGGGAAACAAAGTTAGCTCTCACACAGGGCAATATGTTCCTCTCCCTTGTAATCAGAAAAGGCAATCTAAAATGAGATACAATTTTGAACTACCAAGTTAAAAACATTTTTATGACAATTCATAAAATTATCCAGTGTGCAGTGAAATAGGCACGTCTATCAGTTACCATTTGAACTCTTTGGAAAGTAAATTTCAATAATGTATAAAAGTATGCATTCATAGTTCTTTATATTTTGGGAAAATCATTCTAAATAATTTAGTAAGAAAAATGGATTTATAAAGGAAAACCTATTCCTGTACCCGATATTCATGCTCCCTTTCCATAGGGTGGGATTGTTTTTGGAAAGTGAATTACTAGCCCATTTTGCATTTAGATGGAGCCATCTGGCTAAGTTCCAATGATCGAAATGAGTGTAGAATTCATCTAAGCTACTCCAAGTATTCCAGATTCTCTAGGTTCCAAGCTTAGGTTTCCTAGTGTATCACCTTAAACAAGTTATCTAACACTTTGTACCTCAGGTCCTTCATCTGTAAAGTGAATTGTATCATAGTGGCTACCTCATAAGTTTAAGCATTAAAAATAAGTGAATACATACTAAATTCTTTGACCAAGAGTCAGGAGACAGCAGTTCAGAGAAGTATAAACATTACCAAATGCATCAAGAATGCCAATATAAGGTTTCAGCCCAGAGCAGATGTTGTGCATCTTAGTTTATAGGGGACAAGCCATGGGTCTCAAACTGAAGGAGATTCAGACTTCCCAGGGTATACCCTCCCTGCTCCTGAAAGTCAGCATAGCAATGTTGAGATTAGTAGGCAGTGTTCCCAGTGTTATAGACCCTGTGTTTTGATCCAGCAGACCCTCTCAAGGCCATCTGGTCTATCGTAGACCTGGGACCACTACGATAGACCTGGGCCGGTCTATCGTAGACTGGCCACTCTGACCCCTTCAGGAACTCTAACAAAGGTCATCTGCAGCTTTTCAAGAAGTTTGGGTCAAGTGGGCCTTAGGAAGCATCCTTATGAACAAAGCTAGTGGAGGTGATGGAATTTCAGTGTGGCTATTTCAAATCCTAAAAGATGCTGTGAAAGTGCTGCACTCAATATGCCAGCAAATTTGGAAAATTCAGCAGTAGCCACAAGACTGGAAAAAGTCAGTTTCATTCCAATCCCTAAGAAAGGAAATGCCAAAGAATGCTCTAGCTACAGCAGAATTGCACTCACACACTAGCAAAGTAATGCTCAAAATTCTCCAAGCCAGGCTTTAACAGTATGTGAACTGTGAAATTCCAGATGTTCTACCTGGTTTTAGAAAAGGCACAGGAACCAGAGATTAAATTGCCAACATCTGTTGGATTGTGGAAAAAGCAAGAGAGTTCCAGAAAAACACCTACTTCTGCTTTACTAACTATGCCAAAGCCTTTGACTGTGTGAATCACAACAAACTGTGAAAAATTCTGAGAGAGATGGGAATACCAGACCACGTTGCCTGCCTCCTGAGAAATCTGTTTGCAGGTCAAGAAGCAGCAATTAGAACTGGACATGGAACAACAGACAGGTTCCAAATCGGGAAAGGAGTACGTAAAGGCTGTATATTGTCACCTTGCTTATTTAACTTATATGCAGAGTACATCATGAGAAACCCCAGGCTGGATGAAGCACAAGCTAGAATCAAGATTGCCGGGAGAAATATCAGTAACCTTAGATACATAGATGACACCACCCTTATGGCAGAAAGCAAAGAACAAAAGAGCCTCTTGATGAAAGCAAAAGTGGAGACTGAAAAAGTTGGCTTAAAGCTCAACATTTAGAAAACTAAGACCATGACATCAGGTCCCATCACTTCATGGCAAATAGATGGGGAAACAGCGGAAACAGTGACAGACTACATTTTGGGGCTTCAAAATCACTACAGATGGTGACTGCAGTCATGAAATCAAACAACACTTGCTCCTTGGAAGAAAAGTTATGACCGACCTAGACAGCATATTAAAAAGCAGAGACATTACTTTGCCAACAAAGATCTGTCTAGTCAAAGCTATGGTTTTTCCTGTAGTCATGTATGGATGTAAGGGTTGGACTATAAAGAAAGCTGAGCACTGAAGAACTGATGCTTTTGAACTGTGGTGTTGGAGAAGTCCCTTGAGAGTCCTTTGGACTGCAAGGAGATCCAACCAGTCCATCCTAAAGGAGATCAGTCCTGAATATTCATTGGAAGGACTAATGCTAAAGCATAAACTCCAACACTTTGGCCACCTGATGCGAAGAACTGACCCTGATGCTGGGAAGAATTGAAGGTGGGAGGAGAAGGGGACAACAGAGGATGAGATAGTTGGATGGCATTACCAACTCAATGGACATGAGTTTGAGTAAACTCCGGGAGTTGGTGATGGACAGGGAGGCCTGGCGTGCTGCAGTCCATGGGGATGCAAAGAGTAGGACACAACTGAGCAACTGAACTGAACTGAAGGAGTTTGGGTGGGAATTCATGTAAGGTCCTTAAAGGTCAGATGTTATTTATGTAATGTAAGTAAAGGCCTGTGGCTAAAAATTGAGATAGGAAGACAGCTAAAGTGAAACCATAAGGAAACACCTCTTTTGTCCCTAACATAATGTTTGTCTTGAAGTAATTAATATAGTTTAAAAATTATTTATTTAACTACCACTTATATAGCACTTAGCATGCAAAAGGTTTTAATCTAAGAATTCTACTTACATTAACCCATTTAATCTTCATAGTAAAGCAGTGGGGGAAATTCTGTTATTATCCATATTTTACGGATGAGCTTAAATAACTTGCCTAAGGTCACACAGATGGTAAACAATAAAACTGTAATTTCAACCCAGATAATATAAATCCTTAGTCTGTTGTCTGAGCTGCTAAGCTCTCCTGACTCTCTCATTATGCCAAAGGAGAGATGGCCATTAAGGCTATTTTTAACACTACTTTATATTAGTGTAGCATAGTTTTAAATTTACATACAGCAGTCACAATGATTAGCCACAGATTCTCACCATCATCCCAGGAAGTAGATAAGACTGTTATTAATTCTTATTTTCCATAAGAAAAAAAAATTGAGACTCAGAGAATCAAAATAACATTCAGAGAAACACAAATCTGAAATTCAGATCCCAGTTATTTGACTATTGATCCAGTATTCTTTTATTCATTTCATACTAGTTTTCTCAGTTCTCTTTTTTACTTTAGGGAACATTTAAAATCATATATTTTTTTTCCATTCCCCCAAATGTTGGCAGAATGATTAAGTCAGAGATGAACTTTTATTTTTTTTAAGCCCAGAAAATTAAGCAATTCTCAAAATTACTAGGAATGTTTGATTTCAATCTTTCTAAGTAATCTATTTACTTATCAAGAGTCAGTAGGGCTTTTGAAGGTTCATACAACTGTGCAGGATGACTGGATAGAACATGGCAGTCCCTTTTCCCTTCATCTTCAGCCAGCACATTGAATTGCTTTTTTTTTGCCAGCGAGTAAGGAAAAGTATGTTGGAACAGTGTAAAGGCAGGGGCTGAAAAGCTGGGGGAGGAGACCCTGGGGCTGTAAGGAGAGGCCTGGGTTCAAGTCCCATATGAACTCCTCAGGTACTAGGGGAGCCTCAGCAAATCACTCACCCTTTTAGACTTCTGTTCCCTCATCTGTTGAGTCTGGGTTTTGGACCCGGTAATTGGTGAGAGATTCCCTCTCAACTTCCCAATTCCTTTGGTGGCTTTAACTCTTCTTTTCTGTCCATGTAATTTTGGACATGTTAGGCGTCAGTTGCCTTTTTTGTAAATTTAGAGTCATGATATTTATCATGACCATCTCTCTGGATTGATGAATGCATCCAAAAGAATGCTAAATACAAATGCCATTAAAAAATGTTTTATAACAGGCAAATACTTAATACCATTAACTAAGCAGAAAAAAAAGGTTAATAATTCAGCGAGTGGAAGCATCACTACTGATCTACATAAAGCCATTAAGGGGTTAAATGCTTGGACATCTGGTGAAATACTAGCCTCAGCTGTTTAAGTGACATCTTTCTTGGGTCAAATTTCTCTCCTCTCTCCAGTCCATCTGCTCACAGCTTGTCGTGATAAACACTTCTGAGTTACAAAGCAAAGAATACACAGCAACAAGAGAGGGATAGCATCTTGGATCTTAACTAGACAATAATATCAGAACAAAAACAGCACCCAGCCATCTACTTTTCATTGCCCCAGCCCTTCCCCACATTCCCCACCTCTGCCCCCACCCTTCTTTGCTTCTTGTGTCACAGCCACATTGTCAGGCTGGAGACAAGTTGAAGGTAAGAAATCAAAGCCACTTGGGAGTGACTGAAGAAGAGAGACAGGCCTAATGGGTATGGATAATGCTAGGTGGAAAATCTAGGTGACACTTGCTCTCGGTTCAATGAAAGTAGAATGTGTTAAGTGATTGATACTCCCTAGAATAGAATTATCTCAGTGTAGTGTCCTGCGAACCAGGACACTTGACTTCTCCAGGCACTGTGGTGATTTATTCTGAGATTTCAGCAAAAAAGTGCTGAATGTCCAGCCTCAATTTCTTCATTTGTAAAAGCAAGTGGTTTTTGGTGGTAGCAATAAACAACTGCCTCACTGTTCTTATTAGACATGAGTAAAAGGACTCTGACAGAGCTTGGCATGTAGTAGGTGGTAAACATATTGTATTAACTGAATCTGGCATACTGGAAAGAGCACCATACTAAGTTCTTGCATCCCCAACTGAAGACTTTGACCTTTCTTTAGAACTTTAGGAATAATCTGAAGTTTCAGAGGAAACAAGTGTAACCATTATTATTGAGGTTAACATTCTTGACTCTTATGGAAGTTGAGGGAGTGATTTAAATGTTCTGTAATTCTCTCCCTGCTATGATGTTCTGAAGTCCATGCTGCTGCTTTGAATTACTTTTAAAACCAGAGTTGTGTCTTTCCATATGCATTCCATGTGAATAAGCACATTCCCCCAAGCTACTTCCTTTAGCCTTGAAGTCACTAACATCAGAATGACCTTAGAATAATTAAATAGACCATGGTGCATCCACACAATGTTGACAGTGGTTATTTCATAATGTTGCAATTTCAGATGTACAAAAACTATCTTTAACTATAGTTTCTTATTCAATTTTCATGAACATTCATTCCTTAAGTACTAAAAATGATAACAGAAAAAGTGTTGTTCAAGCCAGGAAGAATGGAAGGAACAATGTTAGCAAGAATCAGAGTACAAGCTGTAAAGTGACTCCTCATTTACCATATACAAAAAAAAAAAAAAAGAAATTTTGCCGGCAAATACCTTCTTTATCAATAAGGTCATCTGTCACTTTCATTTGGGAGAAAAAAGAGTATGTGTTCTATAACAAGGCCTAGAAGAATCCATGTCCTCTTTCTGAGGTTTCACTTAAGTATCATGTCTCTTCATTGATTCATTTGACCAACAGCCATTACACTGGACCCACCGTGGCCCAAGTGTTGTGCTAGAACATCAGGACATATAAATGAAAAAGATGGCTTCTACTTTCAAGGATATGAAGTAATTGAAATTGTCTCATACACACACATTTTGGCACACTCATTTTAGAAAGAAGGCTTCCATGGTGGCTCACATGGTAAAGAAACCATCTGCAATGCAGGAGACCCAGGTTCAATCCCTGGGTTGGGAAGATACCCTGTAGAAGGGAATGGTAGCCCACTCCAGTGTTCTTGCCTAGAGAATTCCATGGACAGAGGAGCCCTGCAGGCTACAGTCCATGGGGTTGCAAACAATGAGACACAACTGAGTGACTAGCACTTTCACTTTTATTTTAAAAAGCGGTTCAATTAGCTTTTACACTTCAAGATGCAATTTTATATTTTAGGACCTAACATTTCTATACCTAAATATTCTTGAACGAAGGTAAATACTATTTGTGTGCACCTACTAGTCACATGAAAGCACGTACATAGCAGCATTGCTTTCAATAGAAAGAAATAAACCAGACACAACTCAAATATACTCACATGAATGAACTACAGTTGCATGGATCAGTAGTAATGAATTTCAAAAGCATAATGTCAAATAGAAAAGAAATCACAGAAGACTATGTATAATAGGGTTCATCTATATAAGGATCAAAAAAGCTAAACGATATATAATTAGGGACACATGTATCTGTGGCGAAACTTACGAAAGAAGAGAATAAAGAATAATGTTCAGGATAGTGGAAACCTCTAGATGAGGAGGAACAAGATTCTTAATAGATGAAAAGCACTTGGGGAATTTCAAATTTGGAATAGAATAGATTTATGAGCAAAAACTGTGTTATCATTCTTTCAGTCACTCAGTTGTGTCCAAATTTTTGTGACCCTGTGGACTGCAGCATGCCAGGCCTCCCTGTCCACCACCAACTCCTGGAGTATACTCAGACTCATGTCCATGGCGTTGGTGATGCCATCTTCTGTTGTCCCCTTCTCCTTCCACCTTCAATCCTTCCCAGCATCAAGGTCTTTTCAAATTAGTCAGTTCTTCGCATCGGATGGTCAAAGAGTTTCAGCTTGAGCATCAGTCCTTCCAATGAATATTCAGGACTGACTTCCCTTAGAATGGACTGGTTGGATCTCCTTGCAGTCCAGAGGACTCTCAAGAGTCTTCTCCAACACCACAGTTCAAAAGCATCAATTCTTTGGCACTCAGCTTTCTTTATAGTCCAACTCTAACATCCATACATGACTACAGGAAAAACCATAGCCTTGACTAGATGGACCTTTGTTGGCAAAGTAATATCTCTGCTTTTAACGTGCTGTCTAGGTTGGTCATAACTTTTCTTTCAAGGAGCAAGCATCTTTTAATATCATGGCTGCAGTCACCATCTGTAGTGATTTGGAACCCAAAAATATAAAGTCAGCCACTGTTTGCACTGTTTCCCCATCTATTTGCCATGAAGTGATGGGACTGGATGCCATGATCTTAGTTTTCTGAATGTTGAGCTTTAAGCTAACTTTTTCACTCTCCTCTTTCACTTTCATCAAGAGACTCTTTAGTTCTTTGCTTTCTGCCACAAGTGGTGTCATCTGCATGTCTGAGGTTATTGATATTTCTCCTGGCAATCTTGATTCCAGCTTGTGCTTCATCCAGTCCAGCATTCTTTAAGCCATATAAATATAATATATATAGTCTTTGTGTACATAATATTTTTATTTTTAAAATATACCATTTAAGATCTACTCTTTTAGTAACTTTTAAGTATATAATTCAATATTATGAACTATAATTATCATTCTATACAAAGATTCCCAGAGCTTACACATCTTACAATTGAAAATTTATACACCTTGGGGCTTCCCAGGTGCTACTAGTGGTAAAGAACCTGCCTGCCAATGCAGGAGACATAAAAGATACAGGCTCATTTCCTGTGTTGGGAAGATCCCCTAGACGAGGGCATGACAATCCACTCCAGTATTCTTGCCTGGAGAATCCTATGGACAGAGATGCCTGACGGGCTACAATCCATAGGGTTGCAAAGAGTCAGACATGACTAAGTTACTTAGCAAGCAGACATACCTTCACCGACATCTCCCCAATTCCTTCCTCTCTTCCCTACCCTCTAGCCCTTGGTACTGACCACTATTTATGTAAGTTTAGGTTTTTAATTTTTTAATAGAAATATAGTCGAGTACAATACTATGCTGGTCTCCTAGTGACTCAGTAGTCAGATATATTGCAAAATGATTGCCACATAAATCTAGTAACCATCTGTCTCAACATAGAATTATTACAATATGATTGACTAAAGTCTCTGTGCAATACATTACATCTCTGTGACTTGTTTATTTTATAACTAGAAGTTTGTACCTTTTAATCCCATTTACTGATTTCACCCAAAGCCTCACCCTCCTCCTCTCTGGAAACCACAAGTTCAATTTCTGTAGGTCTGTTTTTGTCTTGTTTGTTTTGCTTTTATGTGAGATCACACAGTCTTTGTATTAAGTGAAGGAATACTGGCTTTTTCAGAAATGAACTTTCTGACCTTGAAGAGGCTGTTGGTTACCTTGCTTCTCAACTTTTTATGACCAGGGAGTTGTTCAAGGCCACCACACTTAGGGGTTGATGTAGCAATGGAGAGCATATGCTAAGACATGAAAAAGAATGTCTGTGAAGCTGATACATGACATATTTGATAGCAACTAAAAAATTAAAAAGCCAGAACATACTTTTACCTTGAAATGAAATTATTATTTGTCAACACTTTTCTTAAAATATAAAATTGAAATTTTTTAGACTCACTATTACAGACAGTGCTAAGAAAAACTTCAAAGGTTGACTTCCAGTTTGTTAAAAATATTTAAAATATGTTCCAAAGGTATTTATTAATGTTTTTCTGAACAAATTTTTTTAAAGAGACTAAATAATGAAAACTGGTTTTACTTTATTTTAGATCTTTGTATATTAAAATGCCTACTTTGATTAGCAGTTTTATTCCCAAAATGTTTTAAGATATATTGTTTTGTTAAAATACAAAATATTGTTTGTAAAGACACAAGAGACTTGGGTTCGATGCCTGGGTCAGGAAGATCCCTGGGAGTAAGAAATGGCAACCCACTCCAGTATTCTTGCCTGAGAAATCCCATGGACAGGGAAGCCTAGTGGACTACAGTCCATGGGGTTGCAAAGAGTCAGACACAAGCGACTGAGGACACCACAAACACATTCCAAGAGTGAATATTATAAATCCTACTGGGCACAAGACAAATCTGATGACAAAGACAGTAGACAATAAGTGACAGAACCAGTTTCTAACCTAAGTTTATTGACTCTGGATCTCAGGTATTCTCTGTACTATTACATTTATCACCCATTTACTTTCAACATTTACCTTTGACAGATCACCTCTCCTCTTTGATACTCATGTGTTTTCTTCAAATGTAAAAGCTATGCCTAGGTCATGGAAAGAATGCATTGTGTACTTACTGAATAAATTCATCTTTTATTCGACATCTTCAAAGTCCTACTATACATATGACATTCCATTAGGTACTAAGGCAGAATCACAGGCTATCCCTACCTCCAAAAACAGAGCATTATTTTCATCTTTCATGTGTATCTAAACAAGAAACTGCTTAGATAGCTAAAATCTTAAAGATAAAACATGTTTTGCTTTTTACTTAGAAAGTGGGCCCTTTGACATTCCACTCTACAAAGGCAAAGCTACCAGCTTCAGTTCAGTTGAGCTCAGTCACTCAGTCGTGTCTGACTCTTTGTGACCCCATGAATCGCAGCACGCCAAGCCTCCCTGTCCATCACCAACTCCCACAGTTCACTCAAACTCAAGCCCATTGAGTCAGTGATGCCATCCAGCCATCTCATCCTCTGTCGTCCCCTTCTCCTCCTGCCCCCAATCCCTCCCAGCATCAGAGTCTTTTCCAATGAGTCAACTCTTCGCATGAAGTGCCCAAAGTACTGGAGTTTCAGCTTCAACATCAGTGTTTCCAATGAACACCCAGGACTGATCCCGTTTAGAACAGACTGGTTGGATCTCCTTGCAGTCCAAGGGACTCTCAAGAGTCTTCTCCAACACCACAGTTCAAAAACATCCATTCTTCGGCGCTCAGCCTTCCTCACAGTCCAACTCTCACATCCATACATGACTACTGGAAAAACCATAGCTTTGACTAGATGGACCTTTGTTGGCAAAGTAATGTCTCTGCATTTGAATATGCTATCTAGCAGCTTAGCAAATATAAATGCAATGATATTTGTGTCTTTCTTAAAATCTGACTTCCACAAATATAAATTAAATGCATCTTTATATCCTCCATGTACCTACTGCCATATCTGACACATAGTAGATGCTTCAGAAATATTAAAGAAGTTTGCATACGTGCTAAGTCACTTCAGTCATGTCCTACTTTTCATGATCCTATGGACTGTAACCCACCAGATTCCTCTGTCCATGGGATTTTCTAGGCAAGAATACTGGAGTGGGTTGCCATGCCCTCCTCCAGGGGATCTTCCCAATCCATGGATCCAAACGCATGTTTCTTATGTCTCTCGCCTTGGCAGGTGGGTTCTTTACCACTAGCGCCACCTCGGAAGCCAGTTTAAGTCTTGACAATTATGATAAAATAGCCTGAGCCAAGAAAAGAAACAGAGGGCATAGAGTTCTGTGTGTGAGTAGTAAACTTTATTTTGAAGTAATTTTAGATTTAAAGAGAAGCTGAAAATATAGTAGAGAGTTCTCTTATATCTCTCACTCAGTCTATTCCAATGTTAATATTTTACATATTGGTCCAAATCAAGAAACCTTCATTAACATATTACTATCACTTAACTTCGGACTTTATTTGGATTTCACTAGTTTTTGCACTAATATCTTTGTTCTGTTCCAAGACTGAATCCAGGGTATCACATTGCATTTAAGAATTTCTTGTTTACAGAAATAATTTTTATGATGTGGAAAAGAGTTTCCCATCAGGTGAAAACTGTTGATCCACTGAAGAATGTTCATCAACCCAAATAACCAGTTGAAATCTAATTAAATCCTTCATATTTATCTATGAACAGAACAAAGTAGCAACAAGAGTTGTAGAAAATGTCATCAAAAAGGACAAAAGATAAACAAAGAAAAACTGACCCTAAAGACACAAGAATGACAGGAAATAGAAATAAAATTTTTATTTGTAATTATATTGTTAGAGAGATTTGCTGGAGAAGGCAATGGCAACCCAGTACTCTTGCCTGGAAAATCCCATGGACAGAGGAGTCTGATAGGCTGCAGTTCACGGGGTCACTAAGAGTCAGATACGACTGAGCGACTTCACTTTCACTTTTCACTTTCATGCATTGGAGAAGGAGATGGCAACCCACTCCAGTGTTCTTGCCTGGAGAATCCCAGGGACAGAGGAGCCTAGTGGGCTGCCGTCTACCGGGCTGCACAGAGTCGGACACAACTGAAGCACCTTAGCAGCAGCAGAAGCAAAGATTTGAGAAGACAGTTAACATATTAAATAAGAATGAAGGCAAAAAAATAGATCAGTAATAACAAAATCAGAAAGATTTGTTGGAGATTAAAAATTCATAGGAATAAAAGCTTACAAAAGTATTTAAAGAATAGTTAGAAGGAAGAAATTCTTAGAATGCAGAGATAAAGAAACATAGATAGAAAATAGAAAATACAAGTGACTGGGCAAACCAATCAAGAAGCATGGTAACCACTAAAGAATTTTCAGAAAGAGAAAATAGAAAAATGGTGGGAACATATTATCAAAGAAAGAATAATATTTCACAGAAGTAAAAGTGGACAACAGTCTTCATATTTTGGAAGGCTCAGTGTAGACAGTTTAGGGATAAATTAAATAATATACCTAATACCCATACCTTCAGAATTTGAGAATATCAAGGATATGAGAAAAATCTTAAAATCCTCAAAGTGGATAGAGGGAAAAAGAAAGAAATGTATGGAAGAATGAGGAGAAAACTGGCCCTAGCATTATAAACTAGAAAACAGTGGAAAAATAGGTTCTAAAGCTGTGAGGGGAGAGTATTTTAGTAGAGAATTCTCTATCCTGACAAGTTGTTAGCCCAATGTTGCTACAAAATAGATTTTCTGATATGCAGTAACACCAAAATTTGTTTTCTACACATCTTATATAAGGAAGTCAATTGATAAAATAGTCCAAGAAAACAGAAATGTATTGAAGAAGGAAGAAAATACAGAATCTAGCAAAGAGAGGTTCTGATCCAAGAACACAATGAAGTTACAGGACAGTTACACCTTTGCAGGTAAGCATAGAGAACAAGAAGTCCTGATTGTAGTGGGACATCAGAAAATCCACGAGAGAAGATTTCAAGGGTATAAAGAGGAAGAAAAGAGAATTTCATGTAATTGTGTGATCAAGAGCCTGAAAAATGTGGCGATAAGGTGAAGCCATGCCATTTTTAAGAATAAAGAGGTGGTACAATTTTAAAAACAGCTATATAGAATAATGATGTGAACATAAAGTAAATTAAATAGACCATGATTTTGAGCAATTGATAGGATATAAAAAAGTGAATCCAGTTAACATTCTAAGAACATTATATACCAAGTAGCACAAAGGGATCATTGTTTTATATTTTTAGACAGGAAAATTTACCCTAAAACACTTTGGCATATTTAGCTTTCAGATGACCAAGATTTATAGAATGGTAATGATGTTATTTGCTTATTATAGCCAACTTTTAGAGTCAGTGTATATATAAAGTACAAAAGTCATTATCTTTAACTTCACAATTATTTAACATAATACAGATGTTAACCTTGAAAGGTACAGCCAGCAGGAATTGAGAGCTAGAAAGGAACGTACAAAAATAAAGATAAGAACAATAATTTCCTCACTTTTCATAGTGAGCAGCTAAGCAGCACTGTCTTAAATTGGTGAAACAAGAAACAGAGGTGTAAATACTATATTATAAAATCTTAAGTAGTTTACATTTAAAGCTAAAAATACAATCAATCAGTTCAGTTCAGTCGCTCAGTCATGTCTGACTTTTTGCAGCCCCATGAATTGCAGCACGCCAGGCCTCCCTGTCTGTCACCAACTCCTGGAATTCACTCAAACTCACGTCCATCGAGTTGGTGATGGCATCTAGCCATCTCATCCTCTGTCGTCCCCTTCTCCTGCCCCCAATCACTCCCAGCATCAGAGTCTTTTCCAATGAGTCAACTCTTCCCATGAGATGCCCAAAGTACTGGAGTTTCAGCTTTAACATTATTCCTTCCAAAGAACACCCAGGACTGATCTCCTTCAGAGTGGACTGGTTGGATCTCCTTGCAGTCCAAGGGACTCTCAAGAGTCTTCTCCAACACTACAGTTCAAAAGCATCAGTTCTTCGGTGCTCAGCTTTCTTCACAATCCAACTCTCACATCCACACATGATCACTGGAAAAATCATAGCCTTGACTAGACAGACCTTTGTTGGCAAAGGAATGTCTCTGCTTTTCAAGTTGGTCATAACTTTCCTTCCAAGGAGTAAGCATCTTTTAATTTCATGGCTGCAGTCACCATCTGCAGTTTGGAGACCCCCAAAATAAAGTCTGACATTATTTCCACTGTTTCCCCATCTATTTCCCATGAAGTGATGGGACCAGATGCCACGATCTTAGTTTTCTGAATGTTGAGCTTTAAGCCAACTTTTATAATCAATAGGAGAAGGAAAAATAATACGAGAACAGCTTAAACACTGAGAAGAAATGAAAATCATGTAATAATGTAAAATTCTCATCTTGCAAAACTAGAGAATCAAAAGATGTCATATAATATTTTCAAATAAAAATAATTGAGATATAAGCACATTATTTAAGGTTTCGGAAGTAATAGGCAGGTGAACTTAACACATAATAGAGGAAACGTCCTGGATAATGTCAAAGGCTAAGATGGTGATTGTCACTGGAAGCCTTTGTTTATTGTTTTTCATGATGTGCATATAATTTTTAAATATTATAAATATATGCCTTAATTTTTTAATATAAATTTATTTATTTAAATTGGAGGTTAATTACTTTACAACATTGTATTGGTTTTGCCATACATCAATATGATGCCGCCACAGGTAAATGTCTATAACATTTACAAAAGGATGTTAGTTGCAGGTCATTCACAAAGTTTCAAACTGGACTTAAAACCTGAGATCGGTAAGAGAATATGGCATGTCCTTATATGGAATTCAGTTCAGTGTTAATTGTTGTTCAGCATTGTTGGTTAGGGGAAGAAAGCAACCAAATATGTTCAGTGTGACAGCATGCATAAGAAGCACACAGCTCCATTTCTACAGATACAAATACATAAAGGACTTCAGGGAATAGGTCTGCACTTGACATCAGTGTGGTATGGCTTAGAAGGGGAACTTGCACTCTACATAGTTTTTTGCTTTTTTTCCCTATAACTTTCTTTCCTTTTTAAAACTTTGCAAGGAACCCCCATGTGTGCTTCTTTCAGCTTAATAATTATCAGCTTAAAGCCAATCTTATTATATTTCTACTCCCACCCATTTTCACTGTTTATAGATAAATTTGAAGAAAATCTTAGGCATAACATCACCTGTAAGTATTTCATATGTTTGTAACATTTTGTGTTTTATAACATTTTATTATGTTACAAAGTAATTATCCAGATTTTTTAAATTAATCATTTCTTGTCATCAAATATCCAATGTTCAATATTCCAAAAGATTTATAAATTACTTTTTTTAGAATTTGTCAAAATCATTATCCAATGTGGTTGATTTGTTAATGTTTTAATTTGTGTCACAAAATATTTAAAATATACAAAATTATGGAAAATAATTAACAGGCATACACATAAATATCAACCAGATTTATATGCTGTTGTATTTTGCCATATTGGCTTCAGAATTTTAAAGAAACAAAAACATATTTTGGGCAAAAAAAGTACAGTCATTCTTTGAGAAATACAAAATGTTTTTTCAAAGATGTAAAACCTCAGAAATCAAAAGTTCATGATAGAAATTTATCCTACACTTGTCTAAAATTCTATTCTCTCTTTATTTCTCCCCAGAGAGCATATCTGTTCTGTTGTTAATATATGTCCTTTCCACTATATGCATTATAAGCTTTATACATACATAAGAACATGCAAATATCTTTCATTAATTAAAATGTAAATGCTACCGTATTGTATGTATCCCACTGTCTTTTTACCATCAATATTGTGTTTCTAATATTTATCCATCTTGACACATGAAGATGAAGTTCATTTTTTTTAGATTGCTGCCTAGAATCCCACTGTGTTTATATGTCTATGCTTTCATTGATGGATGTTTAAGTCATCCTGATGTCAGTCTTTCAATTCTATCATAATGATTATTCTCGAACATATTTCTTCAAGGGGATATGTGAGCATTTCTCTAAGTAATATGCCTAGAAATGAATTTCTAAGTCATAGAATATAGCACATTCAAATCCGTTATTGTCAATTTGTGCTGATAGTAATTTTTCCAATTTGCTCTCCCCGAGCAGTATATAAGCTTCTTTCTACCATATCCACATTAACCTTTGATATTTTCTAAGTTTTCAATTTGCTAGGTTGATGGTTGTGAAATTCATTGTGATTTTAATGAACATTTCTCTGGTTGCTAGAAGAGTTTTAGATACTTATTGGCCTCTGTCTTCTCTTTCTTCAAAATTCCTATATTTAATATCTGATCATATTTCTATTTGGTTATTTGACATTTTTTCATTGACTTTAGAAGCTCTTTATAAATTCTGGACAGAGTTTTCATCATGCATTACCATTTATTTGAGTTGCAAGAGCTTTCTTTCCATCTTTGACTTGCTTTTATTCTCAGCATCCTGTCATAGGAAACTTAGACCTGGGCTCTGCAATAAACTAGAGGGGTGGGATGGGGAGGGAGTTTGGAGGGAAGTTCAAAAGGGAGGAGACATACATATACTTATGGCTGATTCATGTTGATGTTTAGCAGAAACCAACACAGTACTGTAAAGCAGTTATCCTTCAATTAAAAATAAATAAATATGAAAAAAAATTTAAGTTTTAAACTTTAATGTAGTCACAACTATTGATATTTTTGATTATGCTTTGTGCCTTCTGGGACTTGTTTATAAAGTCCTTCCTAATTCCAATATCACTAACCTTCTATGTGTTCTGCTAAATATTTTAGTGTTTCAAGATTCATATTTTATTTTTATACTAAAAATATATTTATCTATTATATCTATAATAATAAATAAAAAGATAAAAAAATAAAGCATGACACTGTGCTCAGTTGTGTTTGACTCTTTGTAACCCCTTGGATTGTAGCCTCCCAGGCTCCTTTGTCCATAGAATTCTCCAGGCAAGAATACTGGAGTGGGTTGCCATGCCCTCCTCAAGGGGATTCTCCTGACCCAGAGATCAAACCAGTGTCTCTAGAGTCTCCTGCATTGCAGGTGGGTTCTTTACCACTGTGCCACCTGGGAAGCCCACAAAAATAAAATCCATCCATAATATGAACCCAAAGAAGCCAAATGCTGTTAACATTTATTCTACATACTTCTAATTTCATTTCTGGACTCATATGTTATATAAGTAGGATGACCTATATTTCTATATACTTTTTTCATTGAACAGCATTTACTAATATTTAAAAAGCACAATAATTCAAAGAAAGAGCAGTAGATGCTGAAGTACTCAGAGATGGAAGGTTTAGAGACTGAACCTGAATGAAAACTTTTCTTTTCGGTGTGTCCAAGCAACCCAAACCATGTATACTAATTAGCTCATTTGTTTTTACATAGCCTTTCTGTGTCCCTCCACGGTAGAAACTTACATAGTCTTCNAGTCAGTGTATATATAAAGTACAAAAGTCATTATCTTTAACTTCACAATTATTTAACATAATACAGATGTTAACCTTGAAAGGTACAGCCAGCAGGAATTGAGAGCTAGAAAGGAACGTACAAAAATAAAGATAAGAACAATAATTTCCTCACTTTTCATAGTGAGCAGCTAAGCAGCACTGTCTTAAATTGGTGAAACAAGAAACAGAGGTGTAAATACTATATTATAAAATCTTAAGTAGTTTACATTTAAAGCTAAAAATACAATCAATCAGTTCAGTTCAGTCGCTCAGTCATGTCTGACTTTTTGCAGCCCCATGAATTGCAGCACGCCAGGCCTCCCTGTCTGTCACCAACTCCTGGAATTCACTCAAACTCACGTCCATCGAGTTGGTGATGGCATCTAGCCATCTCATCCTCTGTCGTCCCCTTCTCCTGCCCCCAATCACTCCCAGCATCAGAGTCTTTTCCAATGAGTCAACTCTTCCCATGAGATGCCCAAAGTACTGGAGTTTCAGCTTTAACATTATTCCTTCCAAAGAACACCCAGGACTGATCTCCTTCAGAGTGGACTGGTTGGATCTCCTTGCAGTCCAAGGGACTCTCAAGAGTCTTCTCCAACACTACAGTTCAAAAGCATCAGTTCTTCGGTGCTCAGCTTTCTTCACAATCCAACTCTCACATCCACACATGATCACTGGAAAAATCATAGCCTTGACTAGACAGACCTTTGTTGGCAAAGGAATGTCTCTGCTTTTCAAGTTGGTCATAACTTTCCTTCCAAGGAGTAAGCATCTTTTAATTTCATGGCTGCAGTCACCATCTGCAGTTTGGAGACCCCCAAAATAAAGTCTGACATTATTTCCACTGTTTCCCCATCTATTTCCCATGAAGTGATGGGACCAGATGCCACGATCTTAGTTTTCTGAATGTTGAGCTTTAAGCCAACTTTTATAATCAATAGGAGAAGGAAAAATAATACGAGAACAGCTTAAACACTGAGAAGAAATGAAAATCATGTAATAATGTAAAATTCTCATCTTGCAAAACTAGAGAATCAAAAGATGTCATATAATATTTTCAAATAAAAATAATTGAGATATAAGCACATTATTTAAGGTTTCGGAAGTAATAGGCAGGTGAACTTAACACATAATAGAGGAAACGTCCTGGATAATGTCAAAGGCTAAGATGGTGATTGTCACTGGAAGCCTTTGTTTATTGTTTTTCATGATGTGCATATAATTTTTAAATATTATAAATATATGCCTTAATTTTTTAATATAAATTTATTTATTTAAATTGGAGGTTAATTACTTTACAACATTGTATTGGTTTTGCCATACATCAATATGATGCCGCCACAGGTAAATGTCTATAACATTTACAAAAGGATGTTAGTTGCAGGTCATTCACAAAGTTTCAAACTGGACTTAAAACCTGAGATCGGTAAGAGAATATGGCATGTCCTTATATGGAATTCAGTTCAGTGTTAATTGTTGTTCAGCATTGTTGGTTAGGGGAAGAAAGCAACCAAATATGTTCAGTGTGACAGCATGCATAAGAAGCACACAGCTCCATTTCTACAGATACAAATACATAAAGGACTTCAGGGAATAGGTCTGCACTTGACATCAGTGTGGTATGGCTTAGAAGGGGAACTTGCACTCTACATAGTTTTTTGCTTTTTTTCCCTATAACTTTCTTTCCTTTTTAAAACTTTGCAAGGAACCCCCATGTGTGCTTCTTTCAGCTTAATAATTATCAGCTTAAAGCCAATCTTATTATATTTCTACTCCCACCCATTTTCACTGTTTATAGATAAATTTGAAGAAAATCTTAGGCATAACATCACCTGTAAGTATTTCATATGTTTGTAACATTTTGTGTTTTATAACATTTTATTATGTTACAAAGTAATTATCCAGATTTTTTAAATTAATCATTTCTTGTCATCAAATATCCAATGTTCAATATTCCAAAAGATTTATAAATTACTTTTTTTAGAATTTGTCAAAATCATTATCCAATGTGGTTGATTTGTTAATGTTTTAATTTGTGTCACAAAATATTTAAAATATACAAAATTATGGAAAATAATTAACAGGCATACACATAAATATCAACCAGATTTATATGCTGTTGTATTTTGCCATATTGGCTTCAGAATTTTAAAGAAACAAAAACATATTTTGGGCAAAAAAAGTACAGTCATTCTTTGAGAAATACAAAATGTTTTTTCAAAGATGTAAAACCTCAGAAATCAAAAGTTCATGATAGAAATTTATCCTACACTTGTCTAAAATTCTATTCTCTCTTTATTTCTCCCCAGAGAGCATATCTGTTCTGTTGTTAATATATGTCCTTTCCACTATATGCATTATAAGCTTTATACATACATAAGAACATGCAAATATCTTTCATTAATTAAAATGTAAATGCTACCGTATTGTATGTATCCCACTGTCTTTTTACCATCAATATTGTGTTTCTAATATTTATCCATCTTGACACATGAAGATGAAGTTCATTTTTTTTAGATTGCTGCCTAGAATCCCACTGTGTTTATATGTCTATGCTTTCATTGATGGATGTTTAAGTCATCCTGATGTCAGTCTTTCAATTCTATCATAATGATTATTCTCGAACATATTTCTTCAAGGGGATATGTGAGCATTTCTCTAAGTAATATGCCTAGAAATGAATTTCTAAGTCATAGAATATAGCACATTCAAATCCGTTATTGTCAATTTGTGCTGATAGTAATTTTTCCAATTTGCTCTCCCCGAGCAGTATATAAGCTTCTTTCTACCATATCCACATTAACCTTTGATATTTTCTAAGTTTTCAATTTGCTAGGTTGATGGTTGTGAAATTCATTGTGATTTTAATGAACATTTCTCTGGTTGCTAGAAGAGTTTTAGATACTTATTGGCCTCTGTCTTCTCTTTCTTCAAAATTCCTATATTTAATATCTGATCATATTTCTATTTGGTTATTTGACATTTTTTCATTGACTTTAGAAGCTCTTTATAAATTCTGGACAGAGTTTTCATCATGCATTACCATTTATTTGAGTTGCAAGAGCTTTCTTTCCATCTTTGACTTGCTTTTATTCTCAGCATCCTGTCATAGGAAACTTAGACCTGGGCTCTGCAATAAACTAGAGGGGTGGGATGGGGAGGGAGTTTGGAGGGAAGTTCAAAAGGGAGGAGACATACATATACTTATGGCTGATTCATGTTGATGTTTAGCAGAAACCAACACAGTACTGTAAAGCAGTTATCCTTCAATTAAAAATAAATAAATATGAAAAAAAATTTAAGTTTTAAACTTTAATGTAGTCACAACTATTGATATTTTTGATTATGCTTTGTGCCTTCTGGGACTTGTTTATAAAGTCCTTCCTAATTCCAATATCACTAACCTTCTATGTGTTCTGCTAAATATTTTAGTGTTTCAAGATTCATATTTTATTTTTATACTAAAAATATATTTATCTATTATATCTATAATAATAAATAAAAAGATAAAAAAATAAAGCATGACACTGTGCTCAGTTGTGTTTGACTCTTTGTAACCCCTTGGATTGTAGCCTCCCAGGCTCCTTTGTCCATAGAATTCTCCAGGCAAGAATACTGGAGTGGGTTGCCATGCCCTCCTCAAGGGGATTCTCCTGACCCAGAGATCAAACCAGTGTCTCTAGAGTCTCCTGCATTGCAGGTGGGTTCTTTACCACTGTGCCACCTGGGAAGCCCACAAAAATAAAATCCATCCATAATATGAACCCAAAGAAGCCAAATGCTGTTAACATTTATTCTACATACTTCTAATTTCATTTCTGGACTCATATGTTATATAAGTAGGATGACCTATATTTCTATATACTTTTTTCATTGAACAGCATTTACTAATATTTAAAAAGCACAATAATTCAAAGAAAGAGCAGTAGATGCTGAAGTACTCAGAGATGGAAGGTTTAGAGACTGAACCTGAATGAAAACTTTTCTTTTCGGTGTGTCCAAGCAACCCAAACCATGTATACTAATTAGCTCATTTGTTTTTACATAGCCTTTCTGTGTCCCTCCACGGTAGAAACTTACATAGTCTTCTAGTAATTGTTACTATACTCTGCCTCCTTCACTAAATCATACACACCTTTCAGTGAGAGACAGGTCTCACTCATCTTCGCATAACTAATTGCACCCAGCAAATTCGGTACTCAAGAAATACGGAAATGAAGGTGGTAAAGTGAACATTGAATTAGGAGTTGGGAGATTTAGATTCTAGTCCAGTAAGTAGTTACTAAATAGTGTCTTTGAACAAATTTCCTGTGAGATCCGGTCTCTTCACCTATAAACGGTGGGGAGGGGCTTAGATCACGTTTGTTTCCTATACCCTCTGAATTCCAGACTTTGTTTCTTTAAAAAGAAACGTATTTACAGGGTCCATAAATATTCATAAAAAATATACATTTCAAGATAATATTAAGTAGGCCAGGTTTCAACAACCTAGGACCTCTAACTGTAACAGGTGTTTACTTAAACACAGATGGAAGTTATGGTCCTTTAAGACTGCCAGTTTTTCAATAGCGAGGTTCTGATAGGTTTGGATGGATGAGCTGTTTTCTGGTAAGTAGCCATCAGAATACCAGAGAGTGAGCTTAACATGAGATACCCACTGGAGCTCTGTTACCACTGAGATTTCTGGCAGGATATGGGACCAAGGAATTTCCTGGCTTGTTTGCCTTTCCATCTGTCCCATGGACTCCAACCTGCTAAAGGCAGTTTGTGATTACATCTCCCTCTAGTGACTAAAACCTTTGCATCGTGCAGTCTCCTATGGCACATGAGAAAGACCATTTGGCTAGCAAAATATAAATGAAAATAGAATATATTGGTCCTTTGATAATTCGAGAAAGATTTTCTCTGCGTTAGTCTGTGAGAGGAGCAAAGTTCATCCTGTATTTCTCTTTGCATTGAGAGAACTAATACTCAGCAGGCTTTTTTTTTTTTTTTTTTGCCTGTCTGAAAACTAGATAGTCAGGAGTCTACCTCACTGATATAATGAACCAGAGTAACCATCAGCCAGTCTCATAAACATTTAATAGGATAATCTCCAGTGAGAAGATACATAAAAATATCAATCTCCCATCTATTTATTCTATGTAAAAAGTTTGCAAAACTGGTTTAGATCAAAACACCCATAGAATAATTTTTTATGCTAAGGAACCAAAAATATCAGGAATACAACTTTTCAATTTAGTAATATGCATTCATAAGAGAAATTAGTAATAATAGTTTGTCAAGATTAACTCAAAATCAATAGCTGGAGAAATGAGATATACCAGACAAAGGCAGTTCATCTTTTGGGACTTGATTTCTCATAAGAAAGCTGTTAGAAATGGCCCGTTGTGTATTTGTACCATCCCTTCAATGTAACTCAAGGGAAAATATTAGGCAAACAAACAACTGTTTTGTTTTCTCCATATTTTGTTTGCGATAAGTGTTGTGATTGTCTAGTACCTATCACAGACCAAATAAGGAGAAAATCTCCCATTATCTTGGCAATGGACTTGCCTGTGGTCTCATAAGCAAGGGGCCAAACTGGTGATATCACCTCGAGACTCTAACCTCAGGATGTCTCACCTTTCACATCAAATACCCTAATCCATCTATTCAGTACAACTTCAGGTCAAGGGATTATGATGTCCTGAATCTTTAAGAATTTGCCTTCTCAAACAGATTCATTTCAAGAGCTTTCTCTTCATTAAAACTGTTATCTCTGAAATGGAAGCTAGGAATTGGGCTGTAGGGAAGAAGGAATTTTCACCAGCTCCCTGGGAAGTCCCTCTGGTCTCTACATTCCATCTCTCAGTTCATTTTATGAAGCTCTTAATACAGCTGGTCCTGTAACTTTAGACCAACAAGGTTGGTTTTTTTCACTATTGACCTTGCGGATGGAAATCAAAGAAGTCTGTGATTTCTATACAATTGTGGTTATTGAATTGACCCAGATGTCAGAAACTAATCTGTCAAACTTCTTAATTTTACAGCACAGAAAACTAAGCCCTAGAGTGGATAAGAGTTGAAATCATACAGAAAGAATAGGGCTAGAAGCCAGGACTTAGAATTTCAAGGACGGAGTCTTTTGCATCTTGCTATGCTGTTTTAGTTAGTTTGTTTGTTTGTTTTCAGAACAGACCAGAAACCACATTTCCAAATAAACATAGATTTATTTTTGTCCATTCAAAATAGCCTTTTAAGAAGGTTTAGATATTTTAATAATTCTACATTTATTCAAAACACATTTAGAATTCCTGTTTGGGCATCATATCTAGTCTATGGTACATAATTAATGATTTCCTTAGCTACCAGGCTATGAGTTCATTAAGAGTCCAGTCTTCAGTTTTGCCTGTATCTTCTGCACTTAGCATATAATTGGTACATGGTAGTTCATCACAAATATATTTTTAATAAAACAGCTCATCATTGTTTATCATTCGATAAGGTATTTCATTGCTAGAAACCTATAATATCACAAGAAAAGGTCATAAAATTAGTGGTTGGATTGGATACTCTGCATCATATGACTCAGAGTCCCTCTCTCTCCCAGGCAGAGATAGAGTAATTTGAGGGAAACAGCCATGTTTTATGTACCTCAGCATCTCACAGCACTGCTGCCAATTCTCACACAGAAAAACAGCTCACATAGATAATCAATATGTATTTGATGAACAATGGAGCAATTAGGTGGAAACTGTATGAAGCTGGTGACCCCTTGCTTACAGGTTTCTGGAACAAGAACATAATGGTAATAGTTCTTGGTTGGAACATAAAAGTTAACTTGAGCTACCACCAAAGCTCTAGCCCTCAACTGGCCCCTTTGAATTATGACCTTGGATAAAAAGGTATGCCATGGATTGTACCATGAGCTTACATCTAAATGTCTTTAGTTGCCAATATCCTCATCCCAGAGAGTTTTGAAAGACAGATCTTTCTCTTTTGCAAAGATCTCATCTTGTTCTTCCAATGAAATATGTACACATCACCAGCAGTACATTAAAGGAGTATGTAGAACTATTTTAAATTCTTTGTTACTCAGTGCTGGTTGTGCTCAGTGTTTGGAATTACATATGTTTATGCTTTCCTGGGAGAAGGCAATGACACCGCACTCCAGTACTCTTGCCTGGAAAATCCCATGGACAGAGGAGCCTAGTAGGCTGCAGTCCATGGGGTTGCTAAGAGTCGGACACAACTGAGCGATTTCACTTTCACTTTTCACTGTCATGCATTGGAGAAGGAAATGGCAGCCCACTCCAGTATTCTTGCCTGGAGAATCCCAGGGAAGGGGGATCCTGGTGGGCTGCCGTCTATGGGGTCGCACAGAGTTGGACATGACTGAAGCAACTTAGCAGCAGCCAGAGCATGCTTTCCTGGGATGTCAAACAATTAACAAATGCCATTTGGGAATAGTAAATCATGGGATATTCTCTGAAAACACACACATAGAGACATAATGTTTTATCATTGAATCAGTTTGTGGAAGAGACCAAGAGCTGGTTGCATTTGGTCCTGCCCATATACAAATAAGAATGTTCGGTTGAGGAGCAAAGGAACTTTGTCTTACACTTCATTCAGTCCTTCTACTTCCCCTAATCTGTCTCCATCTACAGTGGAAGAGTTTGTAATATTTCATTATAAATGTTCTAGCATATTAAAATAGAGACCATTCGTGGAGCAAGTCAGATGTGAATAAAGTAAGTATCAGGCAGGATAACCCTTCTGTTGAGCATCTTGCTGGTTACTGTTGTGTTCACTGGATGCCAAAAAGAAAGACAGATAACTACATTCCTTAACCCAGGCAATGTCCATTTCTCATTCTAATGAAAACTGAGTGAGTGGTCATGGCTCTGATTCTATTCCCATGTGGCTCCTAAGCCCCAGACAGCAAAGCTTCTAACTTAGGTGCATGGGTGAGATTCAGAGGTCTTTAGCTGCTGATGTTGCTACCCTCTGTGCCCCTCAAGGTTAATTTGGACCTACTCCGTTCCCCACTCACCACATCAGCACAGTCATTCACCACATCAGCACAGTCACTCACCACATCTTTTGTCCCACAGCCCAGGTGGTCTGTTGAAGTTTCCAGAAGGGGAAGCATCTCTCTTCTTCCCTCACACTCCATCTTGTTCATAATCTCATTTGAAGCATGCGAATTTTACCCATCACTGTGAAGCTACAGTTCAGCTCAGTTCAGTTCAGTTCAGTTCAGTCACTCAGTCGCATCCGACTCTTTGTGACCCCATGAATCGCAGCACGCTAGGATTCCCTGTTGATCACCAACTCCAGGAGTTCACTCAGATTCACGCCCATCGAGTCAGTGATGCCATCCAGCCATCTCATCCTCTGTCGTCCCCTTCTCCCCCTGCCCCCAATGCCTCCCAGCATCAGAGTCTTTTCCAATGAGTCAACTCTTCGCATGAGGTGCCCAAAGTANCTCCTCTTTCACTTTCATCAAGAGGCCTTTTAGTTCCTCTTCACTTTCTGCCATAAGGGTGGTGTCACCCGCATATCTGAGGTTATTGATATTTCTCTCAGCAATCTTGATTCCAGCTTGTGTTTCATCTGGTCTAGCATTTCTCATGATGTACTTCTCATATAAGTTAAATAAGCAGGGTGACAATAAACAGCCTTGATGTACTCCTTTTGCTATTTGGAACCAGTCTGTTGTTCCATGTCCAGTTGTCANCCGCATATCTGAGGTTATTGATATTTCTCTCAGCAATCTTGATTCCAGCTTGTGTTTCATCTGGTCTAGCATTTCTCATGATGTACTTCTCATATAAGTTAAATAAGCAGGGTGACAATAAACAGCCTTGATGTACTCCTTTTGCTATTTGGAACCAGTCTGTTGTTCCATGTCCAGTTGTCACTGTTGCTTCCTGACCTGCATACAGATTTCTCAAGAGTCAGGTCAGGTGGTCTAATATTCCCATCTCTCTCAGAATTTTCCACAGTTTATGATGATCCACACAGTCAAAGGCTTTGGCATAGTCAATAAAGCAGAAATAGATGTTTTTTCTGGAACTCTCTTGCTTTTTCCATGATCCAGCGGATGTTGGCAATTAGATCTCTGGTTCCTCTGCCTTTTCTAAAACCAGCTTGAACTTCTGGAAGTTCACGGTTCACGTATTGCCAAAGCCTGGCTTGGAGAATTTTGAGCATTACTTTACTAGTGTGTGAGATGAGTGCAATTGTGCGGTAGTTGGAGCATTCTTTGGCATTGCCTTTCTTTGGAATTGGAATGAAAACTGACCTTTTCCAGTCCAGTGGCCACTGCTGAGTTTTCCAAATTTGCTGGCCTATTGAGTGCAGCACTTTCACAGCATCAACTTTCAGGACTTGAAATAGCTCAACTGGAATTCCATCACCTCCACTAGCTTTGTTCATAGTGATGCTTTCTAAGGCCCACTTGGCTTCACATTCCAGGATGTCTGGCTCTAGATGAGTGATCACACCATCTTGATTATCTAAGTCATGAAGATCTGTGAAGTTTAAGACTCTCAAAACTCAAAAACCAAGAGCTAACTCTAGTTTTCTCTTTTATTTCTGCTATGTCATCTCTTCTTTGAGGCAATACAAAGAATGCCTCCCTGATGAATGGAAAAGGAGTCAAAAAGGAAACATTAGGAGTAAAAAGCACATCATGATGCTTTAAAAATACGATTTCACGATAACTTTTACATACATGGAGAGAGAAAAAAAGGGATACAAGTCCAGAGATGTGCCTTCATAATTTGTTATTTTAAGACTATGGAGACAAATAGAGATCACTTGGTCTAATCCTTCCATTTATGGTGACTATAAACAAGATCCAGAAGAAGGAAATGCTTTGTTCAATGTGACAGTGTATGTTATTGGAGAAAAATGTGATTTTTCAGCTCATTTTCTTACGAATTTAGTTTACAGTAAAGAATACATATTTTAATGTTAGTCAAATCCATATTTTAATTCATGTCTTATAAGCTTTTTTATTAGTATATAAAATAAATAAATTCTGTAATTTATTAGCATGTTTGATCTTCAACAACCATTAAGCATCTCTAAGGATTGTCTGTAAGTCGGGAAAATATTAGACTCTATAGACTTCTTACAATTCAACTACAGGTAAAGTATCCAAATTTTTGGCATATAATACATGCTCAATAATTCATAGCCATGGTTTGAAGTATGATTTTATATTGTAACTTTCATATTTATAGTTTTAGATTATCTTATGAACTTGTAGATGAAATTTGCTACTTAGATGTCTAAATAAATAAACATTTATGCTTTTTTAGCAAAATTGCATGCTATTCTGAAGGCTATCATATCCCTTAACAGGCAAGGCTAAACCAAAGTACTTCTGAACCTTTATTATTCACTTCCAAAAGTATGCATTCAATTAGAAGCATTGAAATATTTACAAATGCGATTTTCTGACATTTTAGTTCAGACAGTTGAGCCAATCTGAATATTGCTCAGTTGAAAGATGTAGAATAAGAAAGACAGATAAAAGGACCAGTTTCCACACAAGAAATTGAGTCTTACAGAGAAGAAGTGACCTTTCCAAGGTGGCCGAGCTAGTTCTCACAGAGCCAAGCTTAGAATCCAGGTATCTAAACTAGGTCACATTAACCCCTCTGTCCCATGCGTAATTTAAGAGTTAAGAAACAAACCTCTAACCTAGAAATAATCCAAACTTTTTCTCTGCTTTCATATTACACCTCACATCAGCTATCAGAGGTCCTGTGAATTGCCTTACGTAACTCTTAAGACAACTCCCACAAATTAAAGTGCAGGTTATAAGAGACATACCATATATCTCTTATATATATAAGAGACATATATAACTTGAATTTTTTGTCAATGGATTCCTTATTTTCATAAACTATTTTTCTTACCGCCAATGCTTTCCAAAACTACCTGCTACTGATAACATTATTTTAAAACTTTTTTTAAACCATTTTTGCTTTACTAAATTCCCACAATTCTATTTCTTTGATATTTTTTCATTTTTATTTATCCATATGCTCAACTGAGAGAGAGAGAGAGAGAGAAAATTGGTTGCTTTAACAGAGTTTCGATATATTCCTAAAATAAAGGAGATAGACTAATTTTCTCATTATCTCCTTTATTTAAACAAGTTGGAAAGATAAAAAATAAACAAATGCAGGAGTGATTCAGGAATAACAAAGGAATTTTATCCAAACAAGTCCAATCACAAAGACACGAAAGTATTAGTTAAACATACAAACCAAATGAAGGACAGTGAGAACTGCCTTTGTCACAGACAAACCTGAAATATGTTCTCAAACTAGTCATGATCAACTTAATAATAGCTAATGTAAGCTGATGCTACATTATTTTAATAAAGTTTTTTTAATTAAACCTCACCCATTATAATCCATTTAAACAGACTCAAAAATAAAACTCTTAGGATGAGTATTTGGTAAAAGCGTAGTGAAATAACAAGTAAAAATGCCAACAGTGTAACTCAGAAACAGATTTAAACACTGTGGATTCAGTTTCTGAGACTGAGAGTTGTATCCCATGGTTAAGATTTTTCTTAAAAAATATTTTTATAAATAAGAAAGGGCCTTCATCAGCATTTTCAAACATAAAGTATAGTCAAACATCATTATAACAGATGTTATTGATGTGACCCTAAAGAACAGGCTTTGCGGGGCAGGAGGGATCTGTGTGGATGATTGTTTCTCTGCTTACCTCTTCTAATTTGTCAGAATACATTTATGCCCTGCTACTTTAGTCTTACAACATTAACTTCCGTGAATCTCTCCAGTCTCAAAATAACTTTCAATCAGTACTCTAACTCGCCTGTCATTTGGTATAAGTGGTGAAGAAAAGCTAATAGAATATCTTGATGGATTGAATGCAATGGTGAGAGAAAGAGAGGTATCAAGAACAACTTTGAAGTAATCAGTCAGAGGGTCTGGAAGGATGGTGTTGCCATCATTTGAGCTGACAGAGCCTGTGGAGGGAGCATCTGCAATACACATTCCTTCAATAGACAGTGCCCCAGCTCACTGATGACAATTAACAGCCGAAGTCAAAGAATTTGAAGGAATCAGAGTTCTGTCCAGTGCATTATCTAGCCCAAGTCCTAGCACACATGTGCTATACTTTGTTGGATTCTACGCATCAGATTTCTTCAAATGGCTGTTCATATATTTCAATGCGAAAAAAGCCTGTTTCTAAAAAGATCATGTCAAAATAAGGTTATCTGCATAAAGGTGGGTCCCAGTTTTCTAAATTGAATACTCTCTTTTATGAGATACTTGCATATCCTAATTATTATTTAATACATTATATATTAGTGGGGAAATGATTTTATATATATTAAATATCATATATAAAGCAAAAATAGACTTTTAGATACAATGGAAGATAAAGTTCCAGCTGAAATGGAGGACATAATGATTGAAAGACTAGAGTCAAAGGCAGTTTTAACATGATATTTTTCTATTAATAATTTTAAGAATGCACAGCTCCTTGCTGTCTGACAAATCCTCTCTCTTAGTAACTGCAGGGGTGCTAAATTATTCATCTTTCCTTTGGGAAGTCAATGGGTATCTAAAATGTATAAATAAATAGAAATTACAGTCTGTTATTTAGAATTAAAAAGGTATCTAGCAAAGTAATAGAAAATTAAGATCTATAAACTTGTGAGTCAATGGTGAGAGGAAGTATAATTTTCATAGGAGGGAGTCATTAGATAATGTGTGAGTTGGAGTTTGAGTAGAAAGCAGGTGACACACTGTTGTTGAAGAAAGCTTAATGAACAACAATTTAGAAAACTATGGACCATGTTTAGGAAAAACAATGTCAGGGATAGTAAAGTACACACATTACATCAAGAGGCAGGTGGAAGAAGCAATTGCCAGTACCTGGCATGATGTATAGCTGCAGGAGAGGGTCCCTTAAGGAGCTGGGGCTGATAGGGTTTATAGCCACAGTTGCTAAGTCGTGTCTGACTCTTTTGCCACCCCATGGGCTGTAGTCCACCTTTCCATGTTATTTCTAAGGCAAGAATACTGGAACAGCTTGCCATTTCCTCCTCCAAGGGATCTTCCAGACCCAGGGATTGAACCCTTGTCTCCTGCATTGGCGGGCTGATTCTTTACCACTGAGCCACCAAAGAAGCCAAATATAATATTATTAAATACAATGGAGGTTAAGTCTATGATATTTAAACTATAACTGAGGTAGAATTCAAGGATTTGCTGACACCTTTTTTTTAAAACCACAGATTTTATTAGCATAGGTACCTTAGCACATTTTGCCTTGTTTTAAATTTTCTACTTCACGTGACTTTAAAAATTTCCATTTACCATTTATTTATATTTTCTGGATTCATAGATGTTTATTTTATTCTATGCTTATAATCCAACCATATTATTTATTTGGGTGCTTAAATTGACCCAGATTTGGCCAGTGAGGGGCTTGTCAAGCTAGCATCTCTGTGCTTTTGACATGTATCTATCATTCTAAAAGTATCTCTTTACTTTTCACCATTGCAAAATGTTCCAGGCCCATCATGTGCTTTTCCTGTCCAAGTGCTGGAAGTAACCATTCTTTCAAACATGCCTGGTTTCTTTTAGTGGAGAATTATGTATGAAAACCATGAATTAAGTGATAATTATGCGCATTCATATAAGGACACCACTCCTCCCAGGCTTCCCAGTTGGTTCAGTGGTAAAGAATCTGCTTGCCAATGCAGAAGAAGTGGGTTTGAACCCTGGGTCAGGAAGATCCCCTGGAGTAGGAAATGGCAACCCACTTGAGTATTCTCGTCTGGGAAATCCCATGGACAGTGGAGCCTGGTGGGCTACAGTTCATAGGGTCACAAAAGAATTGGACATGACTTACTGAGTAAACAACAACAAGTAAACGACACTGTTCCCAAGTCCTCTTGGTGAATAGTGCAAGGGAATGCACACACACACACACACACACAAACACACTCATTTTATGCCTATGTTTATGTTTATTTATATACCTACTAGTTATCTGTGTACCTATTTATCTATCTATACTGAAAACGGTGAGTTCACTTTTTTATCTTCAATTCTAACCTAACACCATACTTCTACTTATTTTTTCTTTTCTATATTAGTGACTCCTTTCTCTAATAATTAAGACACTTGGCTCTCATGATGCTTAATAGTTCTGCTTATTTGATTAACCCCTTGTATGTTAAAATATCTTCCTCACTGCTGACATATTCACCCACTTTCCCCTGCCAGGATTCCAAGGTTCCACGTCAGTCAAAATATAGACTTCTAGAACTAAGTCAGGAGAACCCAAAGTACAAATTAAATAGAACCCCTAGTTTCTTAAAGTGGATTTCATCCACCCTTCTTTTGGGGTTTTCCTGATGGCTCAGCAGGTAAAGAATCTCCCTGCGATACAAAAGACAGAGATTCCATCCCTGGGTGGGGAAGATTCTCTGCAGAAAGAAATGGCAACCCACTCCAGTATTCTTGCTTGGGAGATCACATGGATAGAAGGAGCCTGGTGGGTTACAGTCCGTGGAGTCACAGAGTCAGATACCGCTTAGAGACTAAGCATACATTAAAGAAGAGCAACCCTGAATTTTCTAAGCTTTGGCTTTTACTGAATGACAGAATGACCACCACCAGCTTTATTTGGCAAGTCTAATTCCACCCAGAAGCTGAGATGTCAGTTTTCCTTGTCCTAAGGATTCAGATATATAATTCCCTTCTAAACATTGTGCGTGATTCACTCTGTTTGACTAATGACCTGACAGCAGGTAAAAGAAAAAAGGAGAAATTGCCATAGAACAACAGATAACATGAGGCCATGCAAATATATTGAATGTGAACATCTGCTATTCCACACATAATGAGTTATTTTAGAAGTTTCAAGTTGAATAAGCACCAAAAGCCCCTGCGGAAACAGAAATATCTCCACCCATAATGACCTCTTTTCTTACTACCCTCTGGGATCATTCTCTGTGCTGCTGAAAATGAGTTCAGCACAGGGCTCTGCACTTTGGTGTTATCTGTGCATGGTTCCCGATACCATGAACAAAATGATTCCCCTCCACTTGTCCTTTGTCCATCTCTACATTTGTTCATACCCTGATCTCATCCACCATTTCAATTCAAACTCCAGAAAATCAGCCTCAAACCATGTATCTGACCTCAGGTCAGTTCTCCAGGAAACTCTATGGCCTTCAATCCCTCTTTATTTCCGAGGAATCCAGCACAGATTGGTGTTTTCCTGGTGAGGCCCAAGACTGTGAATCAAGTGACCTGAATTATCATCTCACCTACTTCAAATTTCCATTCCTTAAAGCATAAACAGTTATGACTCGCCACTACATTACAGTAAAAACCAAATTAAGTGATGTTGCAAAATGGCCTTTATAAGCTTAAATGCTATCCACCTGTGAGGGGTTGAAATTGTCATATTGTCTTTCTCAGTTTATACATTTTGTTTGAACACTGAATGTGGGTTCTTTGGTATTTTGTATTGGGAGGATATAATAGGATACTTCCTAAACAGAGTGGTTACGAGAACAAAATGAGTAAACACAGAGAGTATAGGGCACAAGTTTTGGAAACATTACACACTGAATAAAAGGCAGTACTCTTGGTAGTAGCATTGCTTTTATTACTGTTTTTCCTATTGCTCTAGTCCAAAGAAATCAGTACTTGATCCTAGCCTATTTACAGGGCACAAATGCAATGCTTGGAGGGGACTCTGCAGATAGATGGTGCGGAAGGCATGATACTATCACTCAGGGTGTGTGGGTTGGGACAGTGAGTGACTAGGCTGTTGGTTTGATTCTGGAGTTTTGGGGCACGCCATCTGGGATCTTAGTTCCCTGACTTAAGGAACTAAGGCTGATCGAACCCATTCCCCCGTTATTGGGAGTGCACTCAAACACTGGACCACCAGGCAAGTCCCTTGAATTGCTTGTTTAAGTGGCAGATGCAAAGTAGACCATGGCCCTTGCTTGGTTCTAGTACAGGATTACCACTACATAGAGGCTGTGAAACTAAACTTTCTTAGAATCTAGTATCATAGAATGAGGGCCAAGAGTGTACATTTTGAATCAGTACTGATAGTGAACTTGAGCTCCTGGCCCTTCCCCTGTGGATAGATTTGCTACAGCAAATAATCATTATCCTTTCAGGTAGGGAAAATGCTTATGCTGCTCTTTATTTCAGATCCTAGAATTTGAGAATTAGACAGGATCTTAGAGCTCATTGGGCTTAATCCCACTTACTTCCCAGAGGATAAGGTTAGGCCCTAAGAGAAGGGACTGTAGCCTGAAGGTAATAAAGATTATCAGTAGAGAAACTAGACCAAGTTTCCTGATTCTCGGCTAGGGCTTGCTTCCTCTATACTTCCGCACTCAGTTAGTTTGGCCTCTGTTGGCCCCGACCACCTTGTTGGTTTTCTGAGGCTGAGCACCTGGGTGGTTTCTCATCCGCGTCTTGGACAGCAGTCAAGCATGTGGATGGGCAGAAGTGGCTGACTCAGACTGCAGAACACTTGGTGCCTGCGGGGCTGAGATACAGTCCAAAGGAAGGGTGTGTCAGCATGAATGAGAGGGGAGGAGAGTGGTTTCACCCTGCAGGGCTCCTGCTGCTGAGTTCTGGGACAGGGAGCAGCCTCAATTACTCACTCAACTTAAGATATGCTTGGCCTAGGTAAGCTGAGCTGTGAATTAGAGGGGCATCTCTCAGCATACAAAAAGTGGAAAGAGAGATTTACTTTTGCAGGAACACATCCTTATCATTTTTTATGCAGTCATTCATTTGTCCAAGAGATAGTCATGTATTTCCTACCATGCCAGGAGGTATGCAGATGTTCGGGGACACAAAGGCAAACTACGTGACCTGTGTTCTCAAAAAGTGAGAGACGGCAGTTCAAGAGCCAGATTCGACACAGTGAGATATATGTTGTAATGGTAGTGAGCACAGATGTGTGGAAGGTCCAGGAGGACTGTCTTGTGTGTGTTTGTGTTGCACATGTATGCGGTGCTCAAAAAGGTTTCCCTGAAATGATGTTTGAGCTGAATCTTTAAGGATACAGAGGGAGCGTAATGTCAGAGGTCTGAGATAGAGTGGCTGTTCTAAGTAATCAATAATGCTATGTGGCTAGAGTACAAAATAAAAATTTTAAAAAGGATTTTTAGAAGATACTTTATTTTTTATTTTATTCATGTATAATTGACTTACAATATCATGTTAATTTCTGCTATATAGCAAAGTGGTACATACATAGCTGCTTCTTGGAAGAAAAGCTCTGAAAAACTAGAAAGCATATTAAAAAGCAGAGACATCACTTTGCTGATAAAGGTTTGTATAGTCAAAGCTATAGTTTTTCCATTAGTCATGTACAGATATGACAGTTGGACCATAAAGACAACTGAACACTGAAGAATTAATGCTTTCAAACCGTGGAGCTGGAGAAGACCCTTGAAAGACCTATGGACAGCAAGGAGACCCAGTCAATCCTAAAGGAAATCAATGCTAAATATTCGTTGGAAAGATTCAAGCTGAAGCTCCAATATTTTGGCCACCTAATGTGAAGAGCCAACTCATTGGGAAAGACCCTGATTCTGGAAAAGATTGAGGACAGGAGGAGAAGGGAGTGACAGAAGATGAGATGGTTGGGTGGCATCACTGACTCACTGGGCATGAGTTTGAGCAAACTCTGGGAGACAGTGAAGAACAGGGAAGCTTAGTGTGCTGCAGTCCATGGGGTTGGACACGACTTAGCAACCGAAGAACAATATAAAAATATATATATATTTTTTTTCATATTCTTTTCCATTATGGCTTACCACAGGATATTTAATATAGTTCCCTGTGCTATACAACAGAATTGTATTGTTTATTCATTCTATATATCTTGGAACCACAAGTCTGTGCCCTGTGTCTGTGAAGCTGCTTGGGGCATCACTATCAACTCACTGTAGAAATTTTCCATCTGCCTTTGTTGTTGAGCAAATGGAAGCTGAAGAGACCAGCAACCGATTCTCCCAAGACTCAGGTGATAACAAGCACCAAAACACAATTAGAGTGGAACCTCATTTCTCATATACCTCTTAACCTCAACTTGGAAGGACATAAAAAATTATCTTCAAGTGATCCCTAATATAGAGACTGAGTAGTAGTTTGGAACTGAGATCTGAATTTCTCTTGTGAATCATGGCATGCATGTTGCTTCAGTTCAGTTCAGTCGCCCACTCACATCCAACTCTTTGCAACCCCATGGACTGCAGCACACCAGGCCTCTCTGTCCATCACCAACTCCAACGGTTTACTCAAACTCACGTCCATTGAGTCAGTGATGCCATCCAGCCATCTCATCCTCTGTTGTTTCCTTCTCCTCCCACCTTCTATCTTTCCCAGGATCAGGGTCTTTTCAACTGAGTCAGTTCTTTGCATCAGGTGGCCAAAGTATTAGAGTTTCAGCTTCAACATCAGTCCTTCCAATGAATATTCAGACTGATTTCCTTTAGGATGGACTGATTGGATGTCCTTGCAGTCCAAGGGACTCTCAAGAGTCTTCTCCAACACCACAGTTCAAAAGCATCAATTCTTCAGTGCTCAGCTTTCTTTATGGTCCAATTCTCATATCCATACCTGACTACTGGAAAAACATGTTGGTTAAGGATGCAGGTTTATTTCACAAAATCTCCTTCATCTATAATGTACCAATGTGAGATGGTGCTCAATCACTCAGTCGTGTCTGACTCTTTGTGATCCCATGGACTGTAGCCCACCAGGCTCCTCTGTCCATGGGATTCTTCAGGCAAGGATCCTGGAGGAGGGTGTTATTTCCTACTCTAGGGGATCTTCCGTACCAAGGAAGATGCATTTCCTGAACCTGAACCTGCATTTCCTGCATTAGCAGGCAGATTCTTTTCTACTGTACCGCCTAGGAAGCCCATAATGCACCTATAATGCTGTATGAAATACAACCAACTCTGTGTGAGAAAATGAATTTTAATCTGGATTACTTGGAAAGTCTCACTCCCACCTCCCCGAAGCAGAAAATGAAGACTCTAAGGGTCTGAGAGGGCAGGGAGTGAGAATGCAAAGGGATAAAATGACCACAGGACACTAGGGACCTTCAAAATGTGGAACAGAACATCTTTTCCAGAACAAATTCCTGGGGATATATCTCAGTCCTGCAGTATCCATGACATCCTGTCCTTCTTCAGGAAACCCTTCCTTCCATGGTAGCACACGATGTGAAAGGCCATGGTTTTCTCCTCTCTGATGTCCTTTAGATCCTTTCCTTTCCTCCTGAAATAAGCATCTGAAAATTTGGAATTGCATAAATGGCACTATTTTGTGTGTGTGCTAGAAACCATAGGAAACTAAGGAATTTTAAAACCTCATATGCCCTTTATAGTCTCTTTTTTTCAGGTACACCCTTTGAAGAAAGTCAAATGTATATGATCAGACCCACCTTTCTCATAAAGAGATGAGGAATTCTTTGGATAACGATCTTGAACCATGAACTTCCAGATGTTCAAGCTGGTTTCAGAAACGGTAGAGGAACCAGAGATCAAATTGCCAACATCCGCTGGATCATCGAAAAAGCAAGAGAGTTCCAAAAAAGGTGAAGGGTGAAAGTGAAGTTGCTCAATTGTGTCTGACTCTTTGCAACTCCAAGGACTGTAGCTCACCAGGCTTCTCAATCCACGGGATTTTCCAGGCAAGAGTACTGTAATGGGTTGCCATTTTCTTCTCCAGGTTATCTTCCCAACCCAGGGATCAAACCCAGATCTCGCACATTGCAGGCAGACACTTTACTCTCTGAGCCACCAAGAGAGTTCCAGATAAACATCTATTTCTCCTTTATTGACTATGCCAAAGCCTTTGATTGTGTGGATCACAAGAAACTGTGGAAAATTCTGAAAGAGATGGGAATACCAGACCACTTGACCTGTCTCTTGATAAACCTGTATGCAGGTCAGGAAGCAACAGTTAGAACTGTACATGGAAAAACAGACTGGTTCCAAATAGCAAAAGGAGTACGTCAAGCTTGTATATTGTCACCCTGCTTATTTAACTTATATTCAGAGTACATCATGAGAAACACTGGGCTGAAGGAAGCACAGCTGGAATCAAGATTGCTGAGAGAAATATCAATAACCTAAGATATGCAGATGACACCACCCTTATGGCAGAAAGTGTAGAAGAAATAAAGAGCCTCTTGATGACGGTAAAAGAGGAGAGTGAAAAAGCTGGCTTAAAGCTCAACATTCAGAAAACTAAGATCATGGCATTTTGTCCCATCCCTTCATGGAAAATAGATGGGGAAACAGTGGAAACAGTGTCAGACTTTATTTTGGGGGGGCTTCCAAATCACTGCAGATGGTGATTGCAGCCATGAAATTAAAAGACGCTTACTCCTTGGAAGGAAAATTATGACCAACCTATAGAGCACATTAAAAAACAGAGACATTACTTTGTCAACAAAGGTCCATCTAGTCAAGGCTATGGTTTTTCCAGTAGCCATGTATGGATGTAAGAGTTCGACTATAAAGAAAGCTGAGTGCCGAAGAACTGATGCTTTTGAACTGTGGTGTTGGAGAAAGACTCTTGAGAGTCCCTTGGACTGCAAGGAAATCCAACCAGTCCATTCTAAAGGAGATCAGTCCTGAGTGTTCTTTGGAAGGACTGATGTTGAACCTGAAGCTCCAGTATTTTGGCCACCTGATGCGAAGAGCTGACTCATCTGAATAGACCCTGATGCTGGGAAAGATTGAAGGCAGGGGGAAAAGGAGACGACAGAGGATGAGATAGTTGGATGGCATCACTGATTCAATGGACATGAATTTGGGTAAACCCCAGGAGTCGGTGACGGACAGGGAGGCCTGGCGTGCTGCAGGTTGCAGAGAGTCAGACACAACTAAGCGACTGAAATGAACTGAACTAAACTTGGGCCAGTCTTTTAGTGCTCATAACACAAATCCTTGGGAGAATTTGTTTCATCTAATTTGAGCTTCCTAAAAACAAAAAACAGAGGAAGGGAGAGTCAGCCTGTGGGGCCTCTCTCTGTCTGTGTTCCCCAGGCATCCTGTTACCACAGTCCTGGATACCCAGGAAGAGAGAAAGGTGCAAGCTGGAGAAAATTATTGGCAGACTCTGATATTTTCCTTTCACCAATTTTATCTTCCTACTAGGACAGTGACAAAAACAAATGTTTACATTAAGGCTTCAGCATTTCCCAAACATGTTTAAACCCTTGAAAAATTAAAATCCACTTCTTTCAATGTGAATTATAGACTGAGTTAATAGAAGTACTAAAAGGAATTCAGAAATGATTCGGTTCAACTTATTCTATGAATGAGAAAACCGAGGCACACAGAGAGAAATCAGTTTGTTCAGGTTCACAAAGGGGACCAGAGGCAGTTAACAGAACACTTTCAAATTGTCATCTGTTATTCATGAAACTCGGGGTTTGCCCCAGATCAGTTTGGTTAAAACAATTTGCCTAAAGCCACACAGTTAATGTGACAGCTGTAAACAGACCCCAGATTTCCTAGATTCCAATTCTAGTGCTTATATGACTCTGTAAAGATGGCCTTGTGGGATTTCCCCAAGAAACATTTGACCCATGCAATAGGTTAAGAATCTAAAAATAAATGATCATTTTGGGGTAATCCCAGATAACAAAATAAAAAAGCCCCAAAGTAAAAACTGTAAACAGAACTTTTCTCGGAATGAGTATTAAATAAGCCATCTGTTTTTTATTATTTTTTAAGAAAATATTTCACATGGCCCATCACATAGTATTTCAGAACACTTAAAATTTCTATGGGCTTCCCAGATGGCACTAGTGGTAAAGAACTGACCAGTACAAGAGACATGAGAGACATGGGTTCAATCCTTGAGTTGGGAAGATCCCCTGGAGGAGGACATGGCAACATGGCAACTCTAGTATTCTTGCCTGGAGAGTCCCATAGACAGAGAATAATTTTCTAATTTAAAGAGAATTGTCACAAAACTTAACTCTCATTTACTTTCACCTTTCCTTGGAACAAATTACTGTCATTATTACTCTTACTATCTCCTCTTTGGAGACAAGAAACTGAAGCCTGCAGTCTCAAAGATAACAAATGAAAACAAAACCAGGTGTTCTGATCCTAAATTCAGGAGGTTAAATATCTGGCACTTTTCAAACCATTTCTTAAGGAAAAGAACCCACTTGTCAATACAGGAGACTTAAAGATGAGGGTTCGATCCCTGGGTCAAGAAGATCCCCTGGAGGAGTCTATGGCAAACCACTCTAGTATTCTTGCCTGGAGAATCTCATGGACAGAGGAGCCTGGGGAGCTACAGTCCATGAAATAACAGAGTTGGACATGACTGAATCAACTTAGCATGCACGATGCAAGTATATGTAATAATTAAAAGTTCACAAGCAGAACAGTTTTATCTTCCTGGATCAAATGGTGAGTCTGATGGCAATTCATTTTTATGTAGCCCGAAAAATAGATTGCCAGTGCTAAATATTGTAGTTCATTTCAACCATTGTGCCTGAGAGCTAGGCTAAGTTGTTTGTGAAGGTTAACATTTAATTCCATTCCGGAACTGCTCTTAAAATCATGGAAGCCAGAATAAAACGGATTTTAACCATCATGCTGCTACTACTAAGTCACTTCAGTCGTGTCCGACTCTGTGCAACCCCAGAGACAGCAACCCACCAGTCTCCCCCATCCCTGGGATTCTCCAGGCAAGGACACTGGAGTAGGTTGCCATTTCCTTCTCCAATGCATGAACGTGAAAAGTGAAAGTGAAGTCGCTCAGTCATGTCCGACTCTTAGCAACCTCATGGACTGCAGCCCACCAGGCTCCTCTGTCCATGGGATTTTCCAGGCAAGAGTACTGGAGTGGGGTGCCATCGCGTGAGCCAGCAGCAAAAAACAAAGCAAACTATTTACAAATAAAATTTAACTTTTATATAAAACAGTATCAGCTTATAAGTTTTAAAACTTATTTCCTAAAGGGAAAATTGTATTTTTATCAGTAAGTTAAAAAAATAATTATTTTTCCTTCTTAGGATGTTTTTATTTGCAATAACAGAGAGCCAGTCAAAAGTAATTTAACCAATAAAGAGTTTTCTATCTCATATAAGAAGCTGTGAGGCCAGTAATTCCAGTAAAACCTAGTAGTTTTATGGAATAAAATCATGATAATCTCACATCACTAACAACACTGCCATTAAACAGACGCAGAGTGAAGTTAATAGAAAATGGTCAATAATATGAAATATGATCTATTGCAGTTAATTTAATATTTTAAATTGTGAAATATATATATAATAATAAGACATTCATTTATTTATATCTTTATTAATGTACATGTTATAAAAAGCCAATAGCTCATCAGCTTTCTGAAATTAAAAATTAAACTTCCAAAAATTTAAGTCTAATGTCAAGTATCTTAATATTGATAAAAAAGAATATGATGGATACAATTTAGAACTTTACTTTTTTTTAAATAAAAAGAATATTAATTAGTGATATTTATTTACTTTAGGATTATTTTAAACCCTTAATCTACATACACAGTGTGACCTGTGCTGAAATTTCTAAGTGTAACTTTTTCTTAAACCAGGAAAATGATTCAGTCCAGTTCAGTCGCTTGATCGGGTCTGACTCTTTGCCACCCAAATGGACTGCAGCACGCCAGGCTACCCTGTCCATCAACAACTCCCGGAGCTCACTGAAACTTATGTCCATAAAGTCGGTGATGCCATCCAACCATCTCATCCTCTGTCGTCCCCTTCTACTCCCATCCTCAATCTTTCCCAGCAAGAGAGTCTTTTCCAATGAGTCATTTCTTTGCACCAGGTGGCCAAAGTATTAGACTTTCACCTTCAGCATCAGTCCTTCCAATGAATATTCAGGACTGATTTGCGTTAGGATGGACTGGTTGGATCACCTTGCAGTCCAAGGGACTCTCAAGAGTCTTCTACAACACCACAGTTCAAAAGCATCAATTCTTTGGTGCTCAGCTTTCATTATAGTCCAATTCTCACATCCATACATGGCTACTGGAAAAATCATAACTTTGACTAGATGGATCTTTGTTGGCAAAATAATGTCTTTGTTTTTTAGCATGCTATCTAGGTTGGTCATAGCTCTTCTTCCAAAGAGAAAGTGTCTTTTAGTTGCATGGCTGCAGTCACCATCTGCAGTGATTTTGGAGCCCCCCAAAATAAAGTCTCTCACTGGTTCCATTGTTCCCCCATCTATTTGCCATGAAGTGATGGGCCTGGATGCCATGATCTTAGCTTTCTGAATGTTGAGTTTTAAGCCAACATTTACACTCTCCTCTTTCATCAAGAGACTCTTTAGCTCTTTACCACTTTCTGCCATAAGGGTAGTGTCACCTGCAAATCTGAGGTTATTGATATTTCTCCCGGAAATCTTGATTCCAGCTTGTGCTTCATCCAGTCCGGCGTTTTGCATGATGTACTCTGCATACAAGTTAAATAAGCAGGGTGACAATATACAGCCTTGATGTACTCCTTTCTGGATTTGGAACCAATCTGTTGTTCCATGTCCAGTTGTAAGTGTTGCTTCTTGACTTGCATACAGTTTCTCAGGAGGCTGGTATTCTCATTTCTTAAAGAATTTTCCACAGTTTATTGTGATCCACACAATCAAAGGCTTTGGCATAGTCAATAAAGCAGAAGTAGATGCTTTCCTGGAACTTTCTTGCTTTTTAAATGATCCAGTGGATGCTGGTAATTTGATCTCTGGTTCCACTATCTTTTCTAAATTCAGCTTGAACATCTGGAAGTTCACCATTCATGTACTGTTGAAGCCTGGCTTGGAGAATTTTGAGCATTACTTTACTAGCGTATGAGATAAGTGCAATTATGCTGTACTTTGAACATTCTTTGGCACTGCCTTTCTTTGAGATTGGAATGAAAACTGATCTTTTCCAGTCCTGTAGCCACTGCTGAGTTGTTCAAATTTACTGCCATATTGACTGCAGCATTTTCACAGCATCATCTTTTAGGATTTGAAATAGCTCAACTGGAATTCCATCACCCCTACTAGCTTGGTTCGTAGTGATTCTTAGTAAGGCCTACTTGACTTCACATTCCAGGATGTTTGGCTCTAGGTGAGTGATCATATCATCATGGTAAGATCTTTTTTGCATAGTTTTTTGTGTATTCTTTCTACCTCTTCTTAATATCTTCTGTTTCTGTTAGGTCCATACCATTTCTGTCCTTTATTGTGATCATCTTTGCACAGAATGTTCTCTTGGTATTTCTAATTTTCTTGAAGAGATCTCTAGTCTTTACCATTTTACTGTTTTCCTCTATTTCTTTGCATTGATCACTGAAGAAGGCTTTCTTATCTCTCCTTGCTATTCTTTGGAACTCTGCATTCAGATAGATGTATCCTTCCTTTTCTTTTTTGCCTTTTGCTTCTCTTCTTTTCTCAGCTGTTTGTAAGACCTCCTCAGACAACTATTTTACCTCCACTTCCCTGGTGGCTCAGATAGTAAATCGTCTGTCTACAATGCGGGAGACCTGGGTTCGATCTCTGGGTTGGGAAGGAAATGGCAATCCACTCCAGTACTATTGCCTGGAAAATCTCGTGGACAGAGGAGCCTGGTAGGCTGCAGTCCCTGGGGTCGCAAAGAGTTGGCATGACTGAGCGACTTCACGTTCACGTTCTTGGGGATGGTCTTGATCCCTGCCTCCTATACAATGTCATGAACCTCCATCCATTGGTCTTCAGACACCCTGTCTATCAGATCTAATCCCTTGAATCTATTTCTCACTTCCACTATATAATCATAAGGGATTTGATGTAGGTCATACCTGAATGGTCTAGTGGTTTTCCCTACTTTCTTCAATCTAACTCTGAATTTGGCAATAAGGAGTTCTTGCTTTGAGCCACAGTCAGCTCCTGGTCTTGTTTTTGCTGACTATATAGAGCTTCTCTGTCTTTGGCTGCAAAGAATATAATCAATCTGATTTCGGGGTTGAGCATCTGCTGATGTCCATGTGTAGAGTCTTCTCTTGTGTTGTTGGAAAAGGGTGTTTGCTATGACCAGCATGTTCTCTTGGCAAAAGTTCTGTTAGCCTTTGCCTTGCTTCATTCCGTACTCCAAGGCCAAATTTGCCTGTTACTCTCTTGACTTCCTACTTTTGCATTCCAGTCCCCTATAATGAAAAGGACATCTTTTGGGTGTTAGTTTTAGAAGGTCTTGTAAGTCCTCATAGCACTGTTCAACTTCAGCTTCTTCAGCATTACTGGTTGGGGCAGAGACTTGGATTACTCTGATATTGAATGGTTTGCCTTGGAAATGAACAGAGAACATTCTGTCATTTTTGAGATTGCATCCAAGTATTGCCTTTCGTATGCTTGTTGACTATGATGGCTACTCCATTTCTTCTAAGGGATTCTTGGCCCCAGTAGTAGATATAATGATCATCAGAGTTAAATTCACGCATTCCAGTCCATTTGAGTTTGCTGATTTCTAAAATGTCCATGTTCAGTCTTGCGTCTCCTGTTTGACCACTTCCAATTTACCTTAATTCACAGATCTAACATTCCAGGTTCCTATGCAATATTGTTCTTTACAGCATCAGACTTTACTTCCATCACCAGTCACATCCACAGCTGGGTGTTGTTTTTGCTTTGGCTCCATCTCTTTATTCTTTCTTGAGTTATTTCTCCACTGTTCTCCAGTAACATATTGGGCACCTACTGACCTAGGGAGTTCCTCTTTCCATGTCCTATCTTTTTGCCTGTTCATATTGTTCAGGGGGTTCTCAAGGCAAGAAAACTGAAGTGGTTTGCCATTCCCTTCTCCCATGGACCACGTTTTGTCAGAACTCTCCACCATGACTGTCGGTCTTGGGTGACCCTACACGGTATGACTGATAGATTCATTGAGTTAGACAAGATTGTGGTCCATGTGATCAGTTTGATTAGTTTTCTGCAATTGTGGTTTTCATTCTGTCTGTCCTCTGATGGATAAGGATAAGAGGCTTATGGAAGCTCTTGATGGGAGACTATATGAAGGGTGAAGAAACAAGTCCACAATTTGGACACATCAAAATGAATAATAGGGGGAAAAAAAACTTAACATCTTTGAGAGAGAAGAAATATATTTTAGAAACAAGAATAAAATTATCAATCCTAGACACTAGAATTGAGTAACATCTTTACAATATGAGAAAAAGTTATTTTGATCTTCTAATTTGATAACCAACTATTATTTAAGTGTAAGGACAAAATAAATTCACTTCCAGCATGTAAGAACTTGGAGAGTTTACCGTCACATAACTTCTCTAAAAAGAATTATTGGTTAATGTACTTCACAAAAGAAAAGCTGAAAACAAGAGGAAGATATGAGGTACAAAGAATATATATAGATAAGATATATAAACACAGAAGTTAATAAACTTATAATCTCTATATTGAATAATTATCTATTATAAAAATTAATATATATCTGAAAGTAACATCTGAAATGTTTTTATTATATGTGTCAGAAAATCATGGGCAGAGAATGGATGGAAATTAAGGTTTTAGAGCAGGTCAAGAAAAGATAGTGATTAGGTTTACTTCTTAATAAAAATCATATTATTGTTTCTGTAAAACTGGTGAAGTTTCAATTTACTTATTACTCAGGAAAGCAGAATAATAAAATAATTACTTATGAGCACAGATAGCACTTGATGAAACCATTTCAAATAATTTTTTGTTTATAGCTATTGACCAAAGGAAAGAGACAGAGAATTAGATTTTTTTATTAAAAGTACGCTATTTTAAGTGATAATGTAATAATATAGTATAATTTAGTAGTATATTAGTATATTATTTAATGTAATAATTAGTAGTCTTCACTGGTGGCTCAGTGACTAAAACAAACAAACAACAGCAACAAAAATCTGCTTGCCAGTGCAGGAGACACAGGTTCAATACCTGGATGCGGAAGAGCCCCTGGAGAAGGAAATGCAACCCACTCCAGTATTCTTGCCTGTAAAATCCCGTGGACAGAAGGAGCCTGGTGGGCTACAGTCCACGGAGTCACAAAAGAGTCAGATACAACTTAGCAACTAAACAACAGCAACAACATAGTAATTAGTAGTACATATTAATATAATAATTAATTTATATATAGTGGTATAAGTGCTAACAGTAATTATAAGCGCTTTACTTAAATTTAGCAGAAGCAATAGAAAGTGAAATTAATCTGAAATATTACAAGAAATATTATTTTGTAAAAAGCTTCTAAATTAAAAAAATTAGTTATGAAAAAATAGATGAAGTCATTATGTTTTACCTATGTACTTTGAATGTGGACAGGATGGTGAATCCTTTGGCAACAACACTAAACATTTGAGAGCTCTGACAATTACGGCATCAAACCCCTCCTCTCAGCTTGTGGTTTCTCTTAGTTTTATACCACTAATGGTCATAGAATATACTTTCTCTTCTAATTAGCAAATAGTTTGGCATTTTGTCTGTTTTTAAGTGGAATGACTGCTTATTAGTCATCTTTATTATTTTTAAAAATCATGTCTTTTTCATTTCATATTCTTTTAGTCATCCTTTAATTGGCTAGAAATTATTGTCAAGAAATGTTTTCCAAAAGGACTCAGGCATACTTATACATTTTGGATTTTTTCATGTGAGAGAATGTCAACCTAAAACTGCCTTTATCTTACTACAGTGAATGAACCTCAACTAGTAGAATATCCTTCACAGTTTCTTTCCTTAGATATCTGAAGACATTGCCCTGTTGTAATCCAAAATTGAGTGTTTCTGGAGCAATGTCTGATTTTGGCCTGGATTTTTATATCTTTTAGATCGGCTTTCTCTATTAGATGCTGGAACAATTCCTTTATGATTTTCCTTCAGATGTTTTCTATTTTCTTTCTTTTTCTGAGAGATCCAATTTAGCTACTTAAAATTTCCTTCCTGATTTGAACCCCATCCCTTATCTCCTTGGAACCTCTATTTTGACTTTGTGTTTTATCAAATCTCTGTAGACTGCTTTACTTTTACTTTCCAAATCCCATATTACGTTTTTGAGATGTATTCATATTAATGTACATGATTTTTGTTTATAAATATTAACTCTACATTTTTTAAAATGAATATTGTGTTGTTTCTAATTCCTTATTAATGTAGCACTTCAGTGAACACCCCTATACATGTCTCTCAGGGCGTGAATACAAGAGCATCTCTTGGGGAGAAATTGAGGAGTCAAAGAATATGTTTATCTTCAGCTTTATTAGGTATCTCTTAAATTATTGTATAATCTTGTTTTTCTACTAATATTGTAGAAGGATTCCTTTCTTACCACTAACTCTTAAAATAGTATGTAACACATGGTGTTACCAAACCATTTGGGGTTCACTGGCACGTGTGCAGTAAAACAAATCTACTGCCACAAGGCTGTGGTGAAGGAAAGTGTGGTGTTTATCACATGGTGTCAAGCAAGGAGTCAGGCGTGCCTGCGTGCTAAGTCGCTTCAGACGTGTCTGACTCTTTGTTACCCTATGGACTGTAGCCTACCAGGCTCCTCTGTCCATGGGACGTCCCAGGAAAGAATGCTGGGGTGGATTGCCATGTCCTCCTCCAGGGGATCTTCCTGTTCCAGGAATCAAACCAGGGTCTCCTGCATTGCAGGCAGCTTCTTTACCACTGAGCCATCTGGGAAGCCCAAGTTGTTCAGGCACCTAGTGCTTAAAAGGCATTCCTAGATGGATTTCAGGGAAAGATTTTTAAAGGCAGGTTGAAGGAGAGATTTGGGGGGTATGTGATTAACTCATGGACACTCTTCTGATTGGTTGTTGGGGATATAATTGAAAGTGAACATCATCAACAGTCTGGTTTCAACTGGTCTGGCGTCTATGTGCTTGTGGGCAGCAGATAGTTAACTTCTTTCACCAGGTGGGAGTTTTGCTACTGCTAAGTCACTTCAGTCGTGTCCGACTCTTTGTGACCCCATGAATCGCAGCACGCCAGCCCTCCCTGTCCATCACCAACTCCCGGAGTTCACTCAGACTCACGTTCATCAAGTCAGTGATGCCATCCAGCCATCTCATCCTCTGTCGTCCCCTTCTCCTCCTGCCCCCAATCCCTCCCAGCATCAGAGTCTTTTCCAATGAGTCAACTCTTTGCATGAGGTGGCCAAAGTACTGGAGTTTCAGCTTTAGCATCATTCCCTCCAAAGAAATTCCCGGGCTGATCTCCTTCAGAATGGACTGGTTGGATCTCCTTGCAGTCCAAGGGACTCTTTTAGTGCATGCCAAATAGCTCAGAGGGTATGGCTCAGGATATTACCTATAGCCCTTGAGGAGGAATGAAAGGTCCTTGACTTTGTTTACTGGCTAAACTATTCTTTTGTCTTGCTTGATTATTTTCTGTTTTTTCTTCATTTTCTCACTTCTCTGATAAAATTCATTCTTTGAAACTTAGAAGCCTAAGAGGCTAAAGTTTATCTATAAACAAGAAGCAGGCAGAAGACATGAGGGAGTCTGTGCTGGGAAGGCTCCATAGGGTCCTGCTCAGTTATAATGGTAAAATATCATATAAGTTTTACTGTTACAGTAAGTCTTCTAAATACAAATCTTCAAGTTGCAAACTTTCAAAGATGTGCCCGTGAGTTCACATGTCTAGTCACATAAGTTGATTTCCGTGTCTGGAATCACATGCATGCAGCCTCTACAAGTGGTTGTGCTTTTGTATACTTTACTGTATAGTGCTGTACAGAGTACAGTAGTTGCTGCTACTGCTGCTGCTAAGGTGCTTCTGTCGTGTCCAGCTCTGTGCAACCGCATAGACGGCAGCCCACCAGATTTCCCCGTCCCTGGGATTCTCCAGGCAAGAACACTGGAGTGGGTTGCCATTTCCTTCTCCAACGCATGAAAGTGAAAAGTGAAAGTGAAGTCTCTCAGTTGTGTCCGACTCTTCGCGACTCCATGGACTGCAGCCTACCAGGCTCCTCCGCCCATGGGATTTTCCAGGCAAGAGTACTAGAGTGGGGTGTCATTGCCTTCTAGTATAGTATCTTTATTTCAAGCCCAGAAGATCTGGAAGCAAGCATAAAAGCCACAATAATATAGCTGCTACCACTATACTTTTTAAGATACTGTACTACAAGATTAAAAATGTTTTCTTTATTTTTTGTTTAATTTTTATGTATTATTTGTGCAAAAGTATTTTAAACTATTACAGTACAGTACTATACAGCCAATTGTGTAACTGAGTTCCTAGGCTAACTTGTTGAAATTATAAATTGGATTTATGAATACACTCGTGAATCAGAATTTGTTGGTATGTAAGGGACTTACTGTACTGAGAGTGAGGTAATATCTGCAGGTCAGGAAGCAACAGTTAGAACTGGACATGGAACAACAGACTGGTTCCAAAGAAGAAAAGGAGTACATCAAGGCTGTATATTGTCACCCTGCTTATTTAACATATATGCAGAGTACATCATGAGAAACGCTGGACGGGAAGAAACACAAGCTGGAATCAAGACTGCTGGGAGAAATATCAATAACCTCAGATATGCAGATGATACCACCCTTATGGCAGAAAGTGAAGAGGAACTAAAAAGCCTCTTGATGAAAGAGAAAGAGGAGAGTGAAAAAGTTGGCTTAAAGCTCAACATTCAGAAAATGAAGATCATGGCATCCAGTCCCATCACTTCATGGGAAATAGATAGGGAAACAGTGGAAACAGTGTCAGACTTTATTTTGGGGGGCTCCAAAATCACTGCAGATGGTGATTGCAGCCATGAAATTAAAAGACGCTTACTCCTTGGAAGAAAAGTTATGACCAACCTAGATAGCATATTCAAAAGCAGAGACATTACTTTGCCGACTAAGGTCCATCTAGTCAAGACTACGGTTTTTCCAGTAGTCATGTATGGATGTGAGAGTTGGACTGTGAAGAAGGCTGAGGGCCGAAGAATTGATACTTTTGGACTGTGGTGTTGGAGAAGACACTTGAGGGTCCCTTGGACTTCAAGGAGATCCAACCAGTCCATTCTGAAGGAGATAGGCCCTGGGGTTTCTTTGGAAGGAATGATGCCAAAGCTGAAGCTCCAGTATTTGGCCACTTCATGCGAAGAGTTGACTCATTGGAAAAGACTCTGATGCTGGGAGGGATTGGGGGCAGGGGGAGAAGGGGACGACAGAGGATGAGATGGCTGGATGGCATCACTGACTCAATGGGCGTGAGTCTGAGTGAACTCCGGGAGTTGGTGATGGACAGGGAAGCCTGGCGTGCTGCAATTCATGGGGTCGCAAAGAGTCGGACATGACTGAGCGACCGAACTGAACTGAACTGAACATGAGTTGAGTTGCTTTTGCTATATAGTCTCTATTTTATATATGTATTTATGCATATATATTTATGTATATAATTTATAAATTATACTATATATATATAAATACACATGTAACATATTCTTTTCGGTAAAAATCAATGTTAAAAGCATGAGCTCTGTATATTCTGAAAGAAATACTGATAATATCTGATTATCAACCTGTCAACTAAAAAAAGATGTACAGCTTGAGAGCTGTGAGTTAAGTTTTATTGAGGGCAGGAGGTGGCATCTCAGATAACTCTGAGAGACTGCTCCAAAAGGCAGTTGGGGAAAGTCATTATATAAAGTATGGGTGAAGAGGGAATTCAATACCATGAAGCACTCAATTTACAAGTTTTTTTGTTAGTCATGAGGGTCTGATGTCACCATGTAGGGGTTTAGTGCTTCTCTAGATACGAGGAGATGCAAATATTGAGATAATAAAATCTGTTTCTAAAAACATCCAACTATCTAAAGACCTGTCCCACCAGATTCCCTGGAGCACAGAGTGCCTCACTCCACCCTGAACTCCCTCAGGGGTTGTTGAAGGTCAACAGCTATAGCAGCACGGGGTTCAATCTCAGTAGAGGCAGATGGCAAATGCCTTGTTCAGTCATTGGCAATGCTCTTGGTAAGTGCCAATTTGTAACTGACAAACCCCATTTTTATAATTGCCATCCAGTTAATGCATTTATTACTTTTGCTGATTCACATTTACAACTAACCTTTTCTACAAAACAGTCGTCTATTCTTATTCCCTAGATTTGTTGACAATTTAAAATTACTTATTGAAATGTAATGCTAATTAATGAATTGGTAGTACATTTATTCCATCCGTTGCCTTTTCTTTTTTTCTTGATTAGTTTGTATAGAGATTTATGCAGCTAAAATTAATTTATTATTGTTTCTTAAAGAATTAGCCTTTGATTTGTTGTTTACATTTTGTTTTAAATCATTTTTTGGCTATTCTCATTTACATTTCTTTCCTTGAATTTCTTTAGTTTTACACAGTTCCTCTTTTGCAGTTTCTTGAGTTAAATATGCCTTGTTCATACACTTATGATTTATTTTAGAATGTGTTTCTTTATTTGCAAACATGTATTACCATTGTGGGCATGCTTTTTTGTAGATGATTCTAATTTAGATCCACTTCAGTTCAAGAACATGACATTCATTCTTTGAAACTTGGTGAAACTCCCTTTGTGACCAACTGCTGAGATATTTAGATCACCTAGTTAATTTTGTCTTCAAAACTTCCATAATCATTGTTAAAGTTTGTTCAATCAATAGATCAGTTTCTGAAACATGTGTTTTGAAAATTGCCTGCAATGATTATGAATTTGTCCAATTCATTTTGTGAACTTTGTACTTTGAGACAATATTGTTTGACAACTGCAAGTTTCTGATTGTCCTCTGTGCTTGTTGGGTTGTAGCATTTATTATTATCATTATCATTATGTTGTATTGTCATTGTGTCTTTCTTAACTCCACTTAACTAAAACAATTAATTTGCATTTTGTATTTTAGGTACTATCTTCTCATTCATATGACATACTTTACTTTGCAGACTCATCAGTGTTAGAAGTACTTTTACTTCATGAATTCCCAAAGGTGCTAAGAAAGGATTTGATGTTGCTCAGCAATGCAAAATAATATTAATAATTAACTGAGGGGATCCATAAGAGATTGCACTGGATTAGTGGAATGATAGCAGTGGTACTGGTGGTGTGTTTATATGTGAATGTGTGTATAAATACAACTTACAGCATTTAGGACTAGATAAATAAAATCCGGTGGACTGAAAAGCTTTTAAAACATGGTAATATATCATGCTAAAAAATCTTCAAAATTTTAGAAAAATTTTGTTTTGACAGTCATAGGGGGAAATCACAGCATAATTGTTTTCACACTGAATAAAAATTAATTGGCATTAGCTTAAAAAAAAGACTTTTGAAAAGCCTCTTTTTAATCCATTGTAATCCTACATATGATATTCATTTACTTAAATTCTTACATCTAGAAAGTTCAACAAGCCAGTGATATCTTTGTTGGATTCTTATGATTTCTGATGGTTTTACTTTTTCTGCTATCAATATGCACTGTGCCATCCAATTAATTAATTTGATGACTATACATACAGCTGGCTTCTCTCATAGTTCAGTTAATAAAGAATCTGCCTACAATGCAGGAGACCTGAGTCTGATCCCTGGGTCGGGAAGATCCCCTGGAGAAGGAAATGACAACCCACTCCAGTATTCTTGCCTAGAGAAGCCCATGGACAGAGGAGCCTGACATGCTACATTCCATGGGATTGTAAGAGGTGGACATGACTTGTTGGAGAAGACTCTTGAGAGTCCCTTGGACTTCAAGGAGATCCAACCAGTCCATTCTGAAGGAGATCAGCCCGGGGATTTCTTTGGAGGGAATGATGCTAAAGCTGAAACTCCAGTACTTTGGCCACCTCATGCAAAGAGTTGACTCATTGGAAAAGACTCTGATGCTGGGAGGGATTGGGGGCAGGAGGAGAAGGGGACGACAGAGGATGAGATGGCTGAATGGCATCACTGACTCGATGGACGTGAGTCTGAGTGAACTCCGGGAGTTGGTGATGGACAGGAAGGCCTGGCGTGCTGCGATTCATGGGGTCGCAGAGTCCGACACGAACGACTGAGCGACTGAAATGAACTGAACTGAACTGAACTGAGCGACTAAACCATACGTACAGTACTCATTTGTAACAGAACACTGTTTAAGGCTCTGGAGAGAAAAAGTCAAAGGGCAATATTTGGGGAACTCATGCTTTAGTAATGAAGATAAATATATAAGAATGAAATAACATGAAAAATATTATGGGAGTACAAATGAGGTTGTAGTGAATTCTGCTAAGGGTCGCTACTAAAGGGCATGGTGTGAGGAGACTTCACAAATGCAATGTCACCATATCCAAAGCTAAACAATGAGAATATTTCATCAAGAGGTGAAGTGAGGGAAGTTCATTTTATCAAAGTCAATGATTCCAGCATAAATAAAGAGATGGGAAAGTTATGGGAAGATGCCTGCCTTGACTGGGAAGAACAGGTAGTCCAGTGTAGTTGGGGTATGAGGAGCTGGGTAAGGATTATAAATTAATTAATTAAAATAGTGTTTATTATATATAACACTTTTATGATGCCACTCTCTGTCAAGCATTATTCTAAGTTCTTTGCATATATTTCAGTTAATTCTCAAAACAACTCTATGAGATAGCTCCTATTAATATCTCCATATTACAAATGAAGAACTAAGTATGGAAAAATTGTTTGCCAAGGCCCCAGAGCAAGAAAGTAATAGGAGTTTAATTAAAATCCCTGGTGGCTCAGATGATAAAGAATCTGCCTGCTATGCAAGAGATCCAGGTTTGATCCTTGGGTCAGGAAGATCCCCCAGAGGTGGAAAGGGCAACCCCCTCAAGTAGTCTTGCCTGGAAAATCCCATGGACAGAGGAGCCTGGTGGGGTACAGTGGTGGGCTACAGTCCATGGAGTCACAAAGAGTTGGATAGGATTGAGCACTAACACACTAACACTTTCACTTTCACTGGTCTCCAGAACCAGAGTTCACATTATTTTATACATTATTTTAAGTAATTTAAAAATTCATGGAGTGAACTTTTGCAAGATCAGTTGCTATCATAAGAAAGCACGTATATTTCATTTATTTTTCTATTTCCATGGCATAAATGATTCCCTTGGGACAACAGTTATTTGTTAAGTACCATCCAGATATAATAAAAGCAGAGGTGACACAGATGGAGACTGACAAAAGCCCCAGAGCCTGAAAAACCTAGTATCATTTTTTAGAATTGACTATTAGCTTTCATTACCAAAAGTTAAACCTTATATGCTGAGAAAATAAGACTGTGTTAAAATAAGCCCTCAGGAGGAAAATAAGAGTAGACATTGTCAGCTGCTCCTGTCACTGTGAAAATGCAAACTTTGTGAATTATTTCAGGTCCTTACACAGCCCTCAAGATCTTATGGGCAAATGAGTTTATTTTAAAATGATTTAAACCACTGTAAGTTAATTTACCATTGTATTTCTGTGTTCTGGCTTGGAGCCAGCATCTTCCCAGTCCTAATTTGGTATCTAGTTGAATTCAAATTTTAAACTTAATATTCCCAGTGAGGCTAAACCCAATTTCATTTACCTCCTTAAGGACTCAGATAAAACTCCTCCCTATCACTTTCCCATGCTTAGGTATACTGCTGAAACATGCGGACAGTGTATTTTTCCAAACAGGGATCTGGTTAACTTTGCCAAAATTTGATTATAAGAGACTCTGAGTCCACCAAGCTCATACCATTGTTTGTTTCCTTTACTGTTAACTTAATTACTCCCTTTTCCATGGCAAGCTCCAAACCCCTGGCCATGACTCTGAGTACATCAGTGTGGCAGAAACTTCCACCACCACCACCACCACTCTCCCACCCCGCCCCCCTGATAATTTTCTATATTCTCTTTCAAATTTTACTGATGCTTTTTCCACTCTGAAATATCTTTTCCAATTCTTCCCACCCCACGTGTCACAAAATTCTACTCAAACTGCAAAGACCCAGGTCAAGCCCTATTCTTCTCCCCAAATTGTACTCCTTTAAAACTTCATATACAAAACATTAATTTAAGGCTTCTAAGAAAGCTCTCAACAAAGCCCACTTGGAATTGTGTTGTGTGCTAAGTCACTTCAGTTGTGATCATCTCTTTGTGACCCCATGAACTGTAGCCTGCCAGATTCCTCTCTCCATGGGATTTTCCAGGCAAGGATACTGGAGTGGGTTGTCATTTCCTTCTCCAGTGTATCTTCCTGACTCAGGGATCAAACCTGTGTCTCCTGCATTGCCAGGCAAATTTACCATTATTGCCACATGGGCTAGGAATTGAATTATCTGATATAATTTAAAAATATGGGCGTTGCTCTGCCATCTCTTTCCTTAATTAATAAATTTAGACATACCTAGTTCAACCGAGTAACATCATGGCATTAAAGGGAGCGCCAGGGTTAAGGAAGAAAAGTATCAGTTAATAAATTCAACTTTTTTTCTTGCCACACAATGTAGTATTTTTAAAGACAGACTTGTATAGAATCTCAGTAAATGAGAGGGAGTAATACTAATGCAAATGATGAGTTTTTCTATAACTGTAAATCATTCCCCATTACTTGAAGCCTGGTTCTATAGATCAAGCCTCTACACAAATATATTTCATCTTCTGAATGTAGTCATCAAAATCTACCTGAAAAGTTTTGAACACCTATCTCTTCATCGTGAATATGAACAACTACAAACACTGGAAACAGCAAAGCTATAGGATGATATAAAAATCTGTCAATTTGAATCATAGATTATAGTGTGTTTTATTCACACTTTCAAGATTTCACTTTCAAGAGTCAAGATTGGGAACTCATGTACACCTGAGATGAAAAAATAAAAATTTAAATTTAAATAAATAAATAAAATAAAAAAAAAGAAAAAGAAAAAAAAATTAAAAAAAAAATAAATAGATACTTTCCATTAAAAACCAGGGAATAATTCTTGTTATTACTATTCTGATTCTGGTTTTCTGATTTGTGTTTTTAGATTTTATATTAGCTTTTTACCTTGAGCAATCTCCACAACTGAATCTCCAGATGCCTCAAACTGAGAATTTATCAAGGTAACTTTTGCCCTTCTTCCCTGCCAGGCTAAGAGATCCAGCTGGAAATAAGAGCAGCTGCTCCTGGTGCCCTAGTTTGGGACACTTCAAACACAGCTTTAGCTTTATCCCATTTTAAGTACAGACATTTCAAGATCCCATGGAATGGGACACGACCCATCTCCTTTATATTTGGATGCACTTTTACTGAAGATAGATTGCAGGAGTGGGGGAGGGGGAGGAAGGGATGCTGTGAGAGCCTACTGATGCCAGGTCAATGATGTCTGTATTTTTAGAGTACCTTTCACTTCCAAGAATGTGTCCACTACAGCTTGGTACTTTCAGTCATATCAGGCTTTCAAAATTTAGGTGCTTTACAAAAAGAGGTCAGAGTGGTATTTCACTTGAGTTGAAAAAAAGGTGAATCTGGTTGCTAGCTGGACCTGGTCAGCTTTGTGCTTATTCACCTAAGAGACCCTTCCTTCCTAGGGTGGAAGGGAGTCACCCTTCCCCTGCTCTGCTAACAGCCTATTTTTACATTCAGGAAGTAGAGTTATTGCAGAATCATGAGAATTAGATATGGAAAGAATTCGCGAAGCAATTTATTCCAACTGGAGGCCACTTAAGAATTTTGAGTCTGTTCTCCAATGGTGGTGCAGGCCACCACATTCATCTCTGTGTGCTGAACTGATTTTACTTACCTAAAGCTAAACTTCTGTCAGTTTCATAAACAAAATCATAGAAGTGTTAATGATCTATTTATAGGTAGTTCTAAATGGCCTGGCTTCCCATGAAAGTGACATTTCTGAAGCCATTTTCTTTCATATTGCAGTTACTTTAGGATAAACAAAATTCAAAAATCCTCATACATTAATGAACATATATATATATATACACATATACACACACATATGTCATATATGTCTGTTAAATAAAACTCGAATTCTACATAAAATAGTTACTTAAATCAATTAAAAATGAGATACCAAAATTTTTGAGACATGAAATAGTCACTCTTTAAAATACAGGGACTCATCTAGTAATTATCATCCTGAATATCTATACAATAGCCAAATTTGAGTTATAGAATCAGAATGTAAGGGGAAAATGTGATCATTAAGCTAGTCTCATAACTAAAGAAAAATGAAGACCTAGACAAATCAAGGGACTTGCTTAGGCTTAGGCTTCCCAAAAATTTTTGGTAGGATTCTTGACTTCTTAACAAACCAGAGATCTTTGCACTATAGCATACTACTTTCAATTAATTTCTTTGAAACTCTGCAAATATCTGATTGAAGTTTTTAAGATCAGTTCCCAAGCAGCTTCAACAGAATTTGGTACAACATCTGATGCACTGCTGCTGCTGTGCTAAATCACTTCAGTCGTGTCCGACCCTGTGCGACCCCATAGACCGCAGCCCACCAGGCTCCCCCGTCCCCGGGATTCTCCAGGCAAGAACACTGGAGTGGGTTGCCATTTCCTTCTCCAATGCATGAAACGGAAAAGTGAAAGTGAAGTCGCTCAGTCGTGTCCGACTCTTAGCGACCCCATGAACTGCAGCCTACCAGGCTCCTCCGCCCATGGGACTCTCCAGGCAAGAGTACTGGAGCGGGGTGCCATTGCCTTCTCCGTCTGATGCACTAGAAGTCCCTAAAAACCTATGATTAAATTAAGTTGTGGTGAAATGATTAGGCCTGGGGAAATTACATGCTTGAAAATACCATTGACCTTAACTCAGTTATAGGAAAACAGCCCCTGAGGATGGAAATCAGCAGGGCAATACTTCAGTGCCATCTCTACCTCTGAATTGCTGGGTGAAGGTGTTAGTCACTCAGTCGTATCTGACTCTTTGTGACCCCATGGACTGTAGCCCACCAGGCTCCTCTGTCCATGGAATTCTCCAAGCACGAATGTTGGAGTGGGTCGCCATTTCCTTCTCCAGGGGATCTGCCCAAGCCAGGGATCGAATACGGTTCTCCCGCACTGCAGGCAGACTCTCTACCCACTGAGCCAGCAGTAAAGCCCTTGAATTGCTGGGTGAGTTCTCTTCTCTAAAATAGAGGTATTTAATTAAATCATTCCTAAGGCTCCTCTGAGCGCTCCACTAGTTCAACCAGCATAACTGTTCCTGCTCAATAAGTATTTATTAAAAGAATTTTGCACATATGTTCAGTGAAAGATTCTTTCATCATGTAAAGTTCAAAGCATGTCTTTTATTGAAAGAAATTAATGAGGAAATGTTAACTAAGCATATTGATTTATTTTACAAACAACTATAATGTATGTAATNCCACTAGTTCAACCAGCATAACTGTTCCTGCTCAATAAGTATTTATTAAAAGAATTTTGCACATATGTTCAGTGAAAGATTCTTTCATCATGTAAAGTTCAAAGCATGTCTTTTATTGAAAGAAATTAATGAGGAAATGTTAACTAAGCATATTGATTTATTTTACAAACAACTATACTGTATGTAATCTTTGTGAGGTTATGCCCTAGTGCTCTATAGTAATAAATATACACATTTAGTTCTGAGAGGAGACAAAGACGTGAAAAATAATATAAAAAAATAAATAAGCCCCCTATTGAAATGACTTCTGTTCCCAAAGGAATTTTTAGCCTGAGGATTCACCATCATGGAAAACATTAAATGAAAGGTAATGAGTGAAGGTGGGAGAAAGACTAAAATGTCTGGGAAATTCTTAATTTAAAAAGTTTCTTGGGTAAATTGCGTTGTTGTATGGCAGAAACCAACACAATGTTGTAAAGCACTTTTCCTCCAATTAAAGAATAACATTTTTAAAAAGTTTCTGCTATGTCATGAAAGCCCTATGGAAAGGTGACCTGATTGCCATAGACCAATAGCTTAACATTGCACAGAATGCCTAGAACTGGTCATTTATTTACTCCTTTCTTCAGCAAAATATTTTCAAAATTACACTTTGAGATGGTTATCATCATGAAAATATGTTTGATTTATAATTTGTGGGAAATAATAAATTGTATTTGTTTTACAGAAATAGGCATCAGATTCAATATTTCTAGAAGATATTTATTCTACATAAATTCTTGTTAGTATGCACACTACATATAAAATTGTTTGATGTTAAGGAATCAGTCACAATAAAATGCAGTCTAAATGTTTGTCAGGCAGGAACCTTTATAACCTGAAGATTAAGACCAACCCATATGAATTTCTTTCCTGAAGCTTTCAACTTTTTCACCTTCTTGACATAGGAGGCTGGCTTACCTCAGAACATGGATATTATGGATAAAAGAGAGCAGACTCATAGAATCTGATCACTTTCTTTCTGTGTCACACTGATTTCTCTTTCATATCTATTACCTTTCCTATGGGCTTCCCTGGTGGCTCAGATGGTAAAGCGACTGCCTGCAATGCGGGAGATCTGGGTTCCATCCCTGGATCGGGAAGATCCCCTGGAGAAGGAAATGGCAACCCACTCCAGTACTCTTGCCTGGAAAATTCTATGGACAGAGAATTGTAGGCTACAGTCCGTGGGGTCACAAAGATTCGGACACGACTAAGCAACTTCACTTCACTTTACCTTTCCTATATCTGTTCCAGTTCAGTGTCTTTTCAACCACTGGTGAAATAAATACATGTCAAGTTGTCTCTCTCAAATCTCCTTTAGACATATTACTTGCTGAATAAATCCTCATTGGTTGATTTATTATATTGCTCTCATTGTCCTAGTCTCTTGCCTCAAAATCCACATCTTTCTTGCTTGTTAGTTCCCCAATGAAAGATTGGAAACTCATTCGAACCTGACCTGGGATCCGCACACAGTATGTGGAACAACTATATAGAAATCCAACATTCAAGGGAGTCTTCATATTTTTATTACTTACACTTACTGAAGGCGGGAATTTGAAAATTATCAAGTCCAATATTTTCAATTTAAGGATAAGAAGGAGAGAGGGGGGAGGGCTCATGGTTCAAGCTCACTCAGCTTATTAGAAACAGAGTTAGAATTAGAACTTTAGTTTCTGGACTCCTAATTTAGAGCTCTTTCCACTAAACAATTCCATCCCCTTTTCTAGCGCTAAAGTCTTAAATACTCAGAATTGTTCAGTACCTTTAAATGGCCTAGTGTAAATTCCAAGGACTATTAGGCTTCATTCCTCCTGGGGTCACCCTGACACACAGCCCTAAGCCAGCCATTTTCAGATCGACCCAGGGACCGACCATGGAAGGTATCTGTGTTATTGAGTGTGGTTACATTAGTGACTACAAGTATCTGCAGTTTTAAGGACTCTTTACAGATCGCATTTCCCTGCAAGTTGCACTGCAATGACCCAGACACAACACTGACAGCTGTGGAGTAAATAAATAAAAACAGAGTATTTTGATCCGAGTGGGGGGATGGGCCAGTGAGAGGCTGGGGACAAGAGAGAAAGAGGCAGACAGAATGAAGTGGCCACAGCTGTGAAAAAGAACAGATGCTGGCCAGGAGAGAGGGAGCGAGCAAGAAGGGAGGAGCGGGAAGATTAGGGTTCTGCTAATGTCAGAAATATTGAGGCTCTTGGGAAGGGATACAAATACTTGGGACAGGTGGGAAGTGTTTACATTAAAACCAGAATATCAAATGCCTTCCTAGATGCTAGCCAGATCATTAAAGACCCAAGTTGACCCAAAGGAAAAACTGAAGTCCTTAACCAGGGAACCCATTACGGAGAAAGCCTCCAGAATTCTTTATATTCCATTCAAGTTACTGGACATCAGCTGGGTGTGGCTGGACATCAGCTGTGTGTATCAACAGATTGTGCTGTAGCCTAGTGGATCTCAGTGTGGTCCTCAAATGACTACTATTAATTAGCATCACTAAAGACATGGATAGAAATGTAGTTTTTCTGAGACCTGTTCAGACCTACTGAATCAGAAACTTGAGGGCCCAAAGTCTGTGTTTTAACCAACCTTCTAGGTGATTTTGGTGCTCCAGATTGACAACCTTTTGCTCTGTTTGCATGATATTGCTCACCTTCCTCAGGGTTCTCCATAAATCTGTCACACCAGGCAACAGGCCTCCCAGTGACCTCACACTTTGTCTGCAGGACTCATGCCCTGATGTTACCCAGCAGAAGTCTCTCCAGAGGGGCAACAGAGGCAAAAGACTCATAACATGTACTCCCAATAGCTGGGACAATACACCAAATAAAGCCACAGGACAAAACTGAAATCCATGCATGGAGATTCCATTTAGTAAGTGATACCTGAGCAGAGACTGACCCCGCACAAGAGCAGCAAGCTCAATCTCTCAGCTGTTTTAAACACCCTCTGCAGTGCCTTTCATTTAAGGAATACAAAACACTATCCATTAGGCTATTGAACTTGAGTGTCTAGAAGAGATTTGGAAAGTTTGGTGGCAAGAAGTTCAGTTTTATATGGAGAAAAATGTATTCTTTATCCCTTGGAACTATTCTGGGGCATTGATTATGTAGTGGCTAGGAGTCAAGAGCGGAGAAGGAAATGGCAACCCACTCCAGTGTTCTTGCCTGGAGAATCCCAGGGATGGGGGAGCCTGGTGGGCTGCAGTCTATAGGGTCGCACAGAGTCGGACACGACTGAAGTGACTTAGCAGCAGCAGCAGGAGTCAAGAGATCTAACTTCCAGTGCTACCTCTCCTACTGGCCTCTGATTCTAGATAGTCACTGTACTTTCTCAACCCTCTTCCTCCCCAACCCCGCACCCAAGAAATGACGAGCTTGATTAGAGACGATGCTTAAAATCTTTTTTCAGCTCTCAGAGATAATATCTCTGTAGTGAAGCTGGCTGGTTAGCAGAGCCAATTAGAGCAACTAATTAGCTGAGGCTTCGAAGTTCAGTTCTCTGTGTGGTCTGCAGAGCTTGGCTCAGTACAATTCATTCTGCTTTAATAAACATTGGTTTCCAAGGACTCTGGTGGATCACTCTGTATCCACCAAGAGACTGATCACCACTTGGAGAGACTGACTAAAAGTACACACTGCTTTGTACCCAATAGTGTCATGATCTCAACCATAAGGACATCACAAAATTTTTATTAAAGAAACAGCCTTTGAGGTAGGAAACCACCTCCTAATTTCCTGGGACCTTTTCCACTAGATCCTGCCCTTATGTTAAATACCTCAACATATCTAAGGCAAAGGGGTCTCGCTTTGCCAAAAGACACATTCCTAAAATTGCTGAATATCCAAATTGGAGATTTTTTTAAAAAGGAAAATACCAGAAGCCGACTACGTAGTACTAACCCTGTACTATAAATATCTTTTATTATGATTATTTTATCACATTGAGGAACTCTAATCTTACCTTCCCATTTCACCAGTGGAAACCTGGAATTCTCAAGTAAGAATCCTGAGATGATAGCTCACACCTTTACTTAAAGCAATCTGGTGATCTCTGCAATCATTTGTTCCCTTTTCTCATATTCTCCCGCAGTCACCACCACCCCAAGTTTCATTACCCTCCCAGAAAAACTTAGAGGTAATACAGAAGTAAGAAAACATGGGAAAGAAAACATCCTTTTGATTTTTTTTTTTTTCATTCCTACTGCCCACTATAATAAAGAAAGTCCCAAGGATAATTAAGGACTAGCTCAAAAGAACATGTGGGCAATTCTTTTTGTGTACCCGGGCTTCTCTATCCATGGAATTCTCCAGGCAAGAAATACTGGAATGAGTAGCCGTTCCCTTCTCCAGGGGATCTTCTTGACCCAGGGATTGAACCTGGGTCTCCTGCATTGCAGGAGGATTCTTTACCATCTGAGTCACCAGAGAATCAGCATTTGAAGAAACTTTGTTTAGTTGTAGATCCTGGGCTTCTAACCCCTATTCTATGTCCCCTTGGGAACAGATGGCATTTATTAACACCCATGTTGGCTTTCATGGCTTATAAACCTTAATATCCTCCATCTTATTTAATCCTCATGAACTGTGGGAAGGTGTCACGGTAGAAACTATTATATTAAACCTCATGAAAGGGATGAAAACACTGAGACCATGTAAAGTTAAGGAACTGGTCTCAGATTTTACAGGTGGAAAGGGCAGAAACAGAGTTTCTGGATCTAAGCACATTATATCTCTCTTCATAATACAATGATAGACCCTTGCAAGCCAAGCAAGAGATCCATCATGGAGATGTATGGCCAAGCTTCAAGTCCAAGCCATTACATCTTGGTTGAAAAGTCAATCTCACTTGCCCCTGGAGAAGATGGGAGAAGCGTAGGAAGAGCCCAGAGATCTTGGCAGTGATGTAAGATGCACTCACCACTTTGTCCTCTCACCACCGAGTCTCAGGTTATTCCTCTAAATATGAGGGCAGAATGAGAGCAGCAATCATGGAAGATGGCTGTTCTTCTTGATGACCTGCAAGTATCTCCTTATTTGGCTTCATATTTTTCTATCTATATCAGGACATCTCTAAGCTCTGACTTCTGCTAATCCCACTGGCCCTGGGCAGTCAGCTTAGAGTACGAGTTAGGACTCCTCTGCTTCTCGCTTTGTTCCAGGGTTGTGGCTGCTATTCCTGCGGTTCTCCACCTCCAAGTGCCATACCCCCCTTGTGGCTGTCTCTGCTGAGTGCATTCTCATCACACTTCTTGGCAAAGTGTGCCTTGTGGTCTGATGAGTCCACATCGCATATTTAAGTATATTCAAAAACAGAATATAAATAATCATATTCAGTTTAACCCTTAACCAACATTGATTTTTATATAAAAGGAAAAAAATCCCTTTTTTACAAGCACGTTTTACAGGCGCTGACCTTCTTATCCCTAAAAGCAAATAAAACATTAAAAAAGGAGAGAAAAGAGGGTCTATGTGACACAGTCATTGAATTATTCAAATGCTGGTTTCATTAAAAAGTTTTCAATGATTTTTCATGAAAAATAAAATTATTTTTCAATTACTCCATTGCTGCTTCAAAATATGTAGAGTCTTGTCTTCCCCCATATGTCCATATTTATTGGCTATCAAAACTCTATGTTATATACTTGAAAGATCATACAAATTTTGACATATATAGTATTACAAAATGCTAAGCTATAAATGTATAGGGTTTCCAAGGTGGCTCAGCAGTAAAGAATCTGTCTGCAATGCAGGAGATGTAGGTTGGGAAGATACCCTGGAGAAGGAAATGGCAACCCACTCTAGTGTTCTTGCCTGGGAAATCCCATGGACAGAGGAGCCTGGCAGGCTATAGTCCATAGGGTTGCAAAGAGTCAGACACAACTTAACAACTAACCAACAATATAAATTCATAAGCCCAATGAAAAGCTCCAAGTGCAAAAGCTAGTTATTAAACTTTTCTCTTTTCTTTGATCTTAGGCAAAACTTTTAATATTTCTGGTCCTCAGTTTCCATATCTATAAAGTGGAAAAAATGATCTTCACCTTGCTTCCTTCACTGTATCACAGAATTTTTGTCAAGTTTATTAAAAGAAAACATTCACAGTAAACAGTCTGGAAAACTGTATGGCATCGTACATGTGAGGCATTTTTACTGTGACTATATTTATTTCACTTTTTAACTTTCTCCTCAAGCTCTACACCACGTAATCTGAATCTGCCATCATATTACAGATGTTCCTCTCTTTAGCTATTGCTATGTCCTAGGAACACATGACCATTCTGCTTGAGGACTGCACAAATGTTTTCGTCATTGTTATTTATTTTCTCGGTTATCTGTTATTTGTTACCTTCATGTTATTGTTTTAAAATTTAGGCATGCCAGATGCCAAGGTTTATCCTGAAGATGCAGGTTTGTCTTATATCTATTTGCTAGTAACTAAAGCAGCAATTTATCTTTTTATTAATTTTTCTATTATTTTATGATGTCTTGGGGTTTTTATTGGAAAGTCACCTTCAATATTTCAATCAGAATATTTATTCAAGCTATTCCACACTTTAACACCAGAGCATAATAAAGTTGTTGCTACATAAGAAAAAATGGTTTTCTTTTTGTTAAGAGTAAACGAATCAGAAATCACTATTGATATTTTAGATGTCTGCCAGTCACAGACACCTTAAACCTACTGAATTAGCAAGTATACATACGTATGCCCACACAAAAGGCAATGAAATTTAAATTGCTTTACTTATTCTGTGGTGGCAGCTGTAAGATTTTAGAAAAGTCTTCTTTCCTCTGAGCCTCAGTTTCTCATCATTAAAATGAGATTAGTAACACTCTCTTTATATGACTTATAAGTGATTATGGGGAACAGTTATAACAATAGATATGAACGCAACTGATAAACTGTAGAAAGTGACCAGACCAGGGAAAGAATGTGTTTCCCAAATTTGTTGGCCCTGATGGTATTTACAGGTAGAGCAAAGCCAGGGACCAGGGCCGACATTCACCGTCCGTGAATCATAACTTGAATCCTCAGCTGTAAAGTGAAAGGCAAGTCTGAGCCATTCTTTGATTTGTTGTGGTTTTATGCCTTTGAAAGCCACGCCTACCTATATAAGTATGCAGAACTTATAAGAAATTCATTTGAAGTGCTTGTTCTATTGGGTACAGCAACCTGGGACCCAACCCTTTCATAATGAACTCAGGTTGCTTTTGTTAATGGCTTGCATCTGGTTTCCAAACTTGCCCTTATGTAACCCTGGAGTCTTAATTCAGTCTCAAAGTTTAATGAAGACAGAAACCTCGCACATCAGGGCAAAGAACTCTTGTTCTTACAAACCTCCAATCAGTACAGCTTAGGTGTCCAAGGCTACACAAAAGATGCTAGTGTTTCATGGATTTAACAACTAGGCAGAGGCATCCAGATCTCACCCTGAGCTCATTACCATAACCCAGATTAAGAGCACTGTGCTCTGTGCTGTGCTTAGTCACTCAGTCATGTCCAACTCTTTGTGACCCCATGGACTATAGCCATCAGGCTTCTTTGTCCCTGGGGATTCTCCAGGCAAGAGTACTGGAGTGGGTTGCCATGCCCTCCTCCAGGGAATCTTCCCAACCCAGGGACTGAACCCAGGTCTCCTGGATTGCAGGCAGATTCTTTACCCTCTGAACCACCAGGGAAGCCCAAGAATACTGAGGCGGATATCCTCTCCAAAGGATCTTCCCAACCCAGAAATCGAACCGGGGTCTCCTGCATTGCAGGTGGATTCTTGAGCTAATTCTTGAGCTGAGCTACCAAGGAAGCCCCCTCCTTTGCCTCCTAACCAGCTTTTCCCATTCCAGAACAGACACAGAGACCACAAAATTGCTGTGTGCACCCAAGCGGGTGATGCGGTAATCCTCAGCTCCTGGATCATCATACAGCCAGGGAAATGTTAAAAAGCACCAGACCTCGGGTAGCCTCCAGGGGAACTACTGGAATGTTGTTTATCTTCAGACCGCAACAACTGGTCCATTATTTCACAACAGGAAGGTCTATCCTGGGGCTTAGACGTTGAAGGCTTAGGGACGCAAGACCTGAAGTAACTCCCCCTTCTCTTTCACCTTCTCTCTCCCCACACTCCTGGACCCTTCTCCCCCGCAACAGTTCAGATGTGAGAGAGAAAAAAAAAAAAAAAAAAAGATGAGGGGGGAGGGAGCTGGACACAGCCAAGGCGGTGACCTTGAAATAGATACAGCTTTCTGAGCAGCTTGCAGTTAATTTAATACTTTGGCTGGGAAGGGACACAGCCTGATCCAACAGGATTTTAGGTGACAGGGAAACTAGAAACTGTGCCTTTTTTTTTTTTTAAAACTGTCTCAACCCCTTGGTTCAGATACCCTTTCTTCTACAGCATCTGCATTTTCAAACGTTCAGATATATTCTCTTAGATCTCCTATACGATGGAAAGGAGAAGTCAATCATGATTCAAATTCCAAAATGATAATCAATGCCTGGTAACTCTGTCTTAGCTCCATGTGACACAGGAAATTCATTTTTAAAAAGTCATAGTAAGTAGCTCTGTGATCTTGGATGAATCAATTAACCTCTCTGAGACAGTGTGCGAACACTCAGGAAGCTGACAAGAGCTTATAGTCAGGCCCATGAAATGGAGACGGTGCATGGGCTTTGCAAGTTCAAGCTTCAGAGGCCTCCTAATCTCCCGGGCAGAGAGCATAGAACTCAGAAAATCCTCAGCGTTTTGGTTTTCTTGTCTTGCTACATATGGGATCTTAGTTCCCCAGCCAAGGATCTAACTTGCACCCCCTGTAATGGAAGCACAAAAAATCTTAGCCAGTAGACCATCAGGGAGTTCCCTTGGTGCTTTTATTATTTTAAAAACTGGAAGCAGACTGTTGTTGAGAAAAGAATCTTTATTCCCTAGACCATAAGGATATTCCTGAGCTTTTAGGGAGTTACAATAGGAACCTATTGGTCTTTAATATGCATAAGTGAGTCTCATCACTGCTCTTGCATGAACTGCTTCAACTTGGCTATTCTCTCCTGTGATGGAGAGAAGAAAAAAAGCTGGATCCAAGATGAATCTTCTGGATATGCCAGGATAGAAAAGCACTTGACCTCAAGACAGATGAATAAATGATACTTGTTTAAGTAAAATATAACTACTTCATGGCCAACTCTTTCTTGATCAAATTTTTAGCCCTTAGCATTCTGGTGGGTCAACGCTTACCTACATCTGGTATACCTACCATGCCCAATCTTAGGCATAAAAAATGAAAAAAACACATTTTGCATTAAGGAAAGGCACAGAGAGAATAAATAGGTTTAAAAAATCAAATCTGATACCAGGCACAGTGAATAACAGGTACAAGTAGCATGTGCTGCAGTGGGGTGCAAGGAAAATACAATTAAGTCTGGCTGTGAGTGTCAAAGAAGCCCATCATGCAACTAACTGGTGCCACATGACCGGAATCTCAAAGAATATGGGGGTTAGCTCATTTCAAGCTGAAGTCAAAGCAGCAACAAAGGCAAAACAGTGTGAAAATATGAGTGATGCATGTGGAAAGTGGTGAGCAATTAGTGAGGCCATGATAGGTTGTTGGCCATTCCCTCCCAGTCTTCCAGAAGAACTCCCACTTTCAAACCGCCCTTTATGGCAGCTTTGAAGTGGAAAAATTCTTTTCCAGAGCCATCATAGTGAGGAAGTTAAGAACAGGTGTGGGGGTCCAGCCAGTTCTGTCACTTACCATTGTGTAGTTTTAATCCAGTTGGCTAAGTTCTCTGGACATTAGGTTATACTTCTGTAAAATGGGAATGATCATATTATCTATTGTCAGATTTAAGTAATAAAAGTAATATAAAACTCTTGGTACAGTGCCTGGAACATAGTAAGGATTTAGCATTAACTGTTTTCATTGTTACTTGCCTATTTTACTTCTCTTACTATATAGGTATTCCAAAGAGTCAAAGAATGATCTGTTCCTACTCTTGGCCCAGAATAATGCTTTGCACAAAGACAGAGGGCTTCCATAAGCACTTAAATATGAATGAATGATTAAATTCATATATAATAAGTGGAAGATCAAATTTTAAATCTGGACTTTTCTATAACCAAGGTTTGACTTTGGCTCATGTAACTGAGCTATACAACTGTCTTAGAACTTTACTGTTTTATAGATGCTAGTAGATACTCGGCTGTGGTGATGTGGGCTCAGGGGGACAGCTGGAGAGTACAGATGCCAAGACATGGGTCGGGAATTCCTTGGATCCAGTGCTCTGCCATTGACTGATCTTTCTAAAAGATATTTACTTGGATTGTGACTAAATTCCTTCAACTGTAAAGCAAAAATAATTACAGTGTCCACTTAAATAGGATAAACTCATTGAAAAAGCATTCGAAACTCTTCAAAAAGGCATTTGGCTAAAATCTAGGTGGATAATGGGATGTCCCAGGATGCCAGAGAGAATTCCAAAAACAATAACATTTTAAACAAGCCACTTCAACAAACTCCTTATATACTTTCTTACATTCTGAATAAATTCAGAGTTAAGGATGAAAAACAAAAAACTAAAGTTAGCAGCTATGATGTAATCAAACGTTCAGGTATTATAAAAGAATATATATACACAGAATACATAGATATCTAGTTTTTTTGGACGAGGAACTGCATGCATTAAAAAAAAAAATGCATTCCTTCCTAAATTATCTTCAAATCAGCTAAAAAAGTTCAGCACCAAGAAGGAGTAAAAGGTAAGGATGCAAAAACATCAACAACAGAAACCCCTCTGGAATGGATGGATATTCTAGAGGAATGAAGTAGAGAATTCTAAAAAGTCTTTCATACCAGTGACCTTGTAGACTTGTGTGGCTCTTTCTGTACAATAGGATGGACATTCTAACACTAACACGTAGTGTCAAATTCTCCTGTCAAACTATTGTAGCCAATTATCTTACACTTTGTTCCCAGGTACCCTGTCTCTGACATCCTGGCCAATAGAGTCTACTGAAAAATAGAATAAGTTGAAAATTGGAAACAATTTAAACAGTTAATGGACTGACAAATTTCAGTACAACCATATGGTGGACGATTGCTCTACAAAAGGAAAAAAAAAGTCACTGATGTACACAGCATCAAAATAAATCTCAAAAGAATATACTGAATGAAAGAAGTCATACAAAAATAATCACATGATTCTATTTGCATGAAATCCCAGAAAAAAAATTTATTCATAGTGACAGAAATCTGAGGCTGGGAGTGAGAGTGGATTGCCTATGAAGTGGCAGAAGGTAACATTTTAAGTGGATGGAATTATTCTATATCTTGATTGGGGGTGTGGTTACATGGGCGAATATATTTGTCAAGGTACTAATTATATCTCAATAAATTCCATTAAAACGTAAAAGAATAGGACAAAAAGAGGAAGAGAATGAACCCTAGGATTCAAATGTGGCTTGGATTCTATCTGACCCTGGATTTTAGTGTTTTTACCCTGCCACAACAACCTGTTTTAGAATATTTTATTTTCACTTTATACTTTTCTAAAAGTTGAAATCTTAATCACCAGGGCACACTTAGATTCTTCCAGGGCTGCCAGGCAAGTAAACTGACTTGGTCTGTAGTCTTTTACATCCAATGTAAATTTAAAGGAGTCATGCTCCATATATTTACAAGTGCTTGCTCCCAGAGACATCCACACCAGAGCTGGGCTACTGCAAGGCTTTAGGGTGCCTTCTTATCTATAGAGAGGTTAGCTTGGCTTTGACTCTCACTGAACCCTTTCTCACCCCAGAAGTCTTTGCACTTATCTCTTCTTGCAGTCTTTTGAGAATATTCTCTTATGGTTCAAGGATCTTCCTCTCAAAATTGAAACAACAGAAAATTATGAACAAATTTCTAAATATATATGTTCCTACAAAACATTTTCACGTTTATTATCTCATTGTATCTTCATCAATCCTGTAAAATAGAAATGGTTCTCATCACTTTCAGGATATAATTTCTACTCTTCAGGTTAGCTACAAAGTCCTTCTATCTATCTGGCTCCATCTTACCTGGCTTGCCTCATCTCTAATCCCAGTTACCTACATCCATCCAACCTTTCCTCCAGCTAGCCTGAGACACTAAGTTTTCCTATTCTTCCATGCCCCCAGACCTCAATATATATTACACTTTCTGCCAGACACAATTTCCCATCTTTGCCTTCTTGCCTAAAATTGAATTACCTCTAAAAGTTGGCCTGTATCAACCCTTTGAAGTCCACCACTAACTGGACTCTAAGAAAGCAGAGCACTCTTATTATTGGTTTCCCAGATTTCCCCCTGTGAACTCCTGGAGGCCAAAGACACTGCCCATGTTATCACCTAGCCCCAAGGTGACTGATATAATGACAGATACATAGGAAGTACTAAAAAGGCTTTTGCTGAATAATTGATTTGACATGAAATTTCTGGATGAAAGAATGACTGTCTAATGTCTAGAGTTGAATTCCAGGCTCAGAGGAAGAGGCAAGATCCTGATTCTGAGTTCTACACTGAGTTCTACACATGGCTTAGTGGCATGACTGTAGTCTTTTTGTTTGTCAAAAAATGTCTGAGGCCAACTTAAGGACACGAGACTGTAATTTCACTGTGTCGATCTCAGCTGAAACTAAGGTGTGCTGGAATGAGACAGTAATCACTTAACTGCCTTGTGCCTAAGAACACTAATATTTTGGCCCTTCCAGACAGGCTCAGCAATGTGATTAGGAGCCATTTGAAAAATGACACCCCACAGTAAAATGGAGCTTTGTGGCCTCTTCCTCAATGCCAGCTTCTGATCCTTTAAAGCCTTCTTTAGAAACATTTTTTTTTCCCCTTTTCTTGTGTGTTTACAAAAAAGTGAGAATAAGAACTCTCTTCAGAAACTACTCTCAGCTGCCAAATTATCCAGTATTTATTTAGGCAATATTCAAGTCTCTGTATTTAGAATAAACTTAAATTGTCTCATCCAATAAGCTAATGAAAGTCTATGTTAGATTATGTGACTAGACATTATACTTTGCTAAATCTTACAAGCAGTACATGACTTTGTGAGTTTGGTCCTCATTTTTGGTCTTCCTCATTTTTTATTGAGATTGTAGAGATCATATTCGTCTCTGTCAATGTTTTTCCAGTGCCATCATTAGCTAATAGAATTTCAGGTTTGGACAGGAATATGTTGTTGGATCATTTCTGTACAGTTCTCTGCCAGATGGCTCTGGAATTTCTGTTTGCAAACTCCCTCTACAAAGAACTCACTAACTCTTAGGATCATTTCATCCCATCTTTGAACAACACTGGCTATTTCACTTTGTGAAATCATTTTTCCTGGAGCTTCCATAACATTAGTCCTAATCTAAACCTTAGAGCACAAGTATAATGCCTCCTCCATGCCATCTCTTCAGATGTATAAAGATGAGAAAGATAATTCCATTAAATCTTTTGCAAGTGATTCCCTCATAGGAAGTGGTTTGAGTCATGCTCCTTGAGGATTCCTCTGGTTGTTGATGTCACTTAAAAGTCCGCTCCCTAGATTTAGTAGCTGCCATCCAGATATTCTCTGATGAAATACAAAGAGCAGGACCATTGAATACCTCCCTCATCAATTTACATGAGCCCTACAGCTCTTTCCTTGATTTTATATTTTCTATTCTGCTTTCAAAGTTGCCTTTCAGTTTATTCTTTCATGATGCTTGGACACTCATTATATTGTCTTTCCATTATGCTATTAAAAAGTGTAGCACAGAGTATACAAAGAAAATTGTAATACATTTACATATAATATTTCTTGTAGCCCCAATTCTGCCTAGTGGCAAAAATTATTACCTTGTTATTTGACTTTGCTTTTTCCTAACCATGCAATTTCTCCAGGTCCACAAGCTGCCATCTCTGATCCTCCAAAAGGATGCACAGACCATTCCCCATACCTTCCATGCCACTTTGAGGCAGCAGGCACTTCAGATGTACCTCTTTCATCTTTTTTGCCCAGACCCAATGCAGCACCAACCCTTGTTCAGCGCTGCTCCTCTAGCTAGATGAAGTACCCAAGAACCTGCCAGAATCCATTTAGGAAACAGGTTCCTGATCAGCTATTAATTTCAGATCTCCTCCCTGAGGAAAATGTAACACTTAACCACTCACCTTCCAACTCTTTCAAGTTAATCCCTGAGTAGGGGGAGTCAATTTCTGAGAAACTTTCCTCAGCCTCTCACTAGTTTGCTCATCTCTCGTCCCAGTTTCCAGATTTTTATCTAGCCACAGTCAATATGAAAACCATTCTAAACTTATTGCTGCTAGGCCAAAGTCAGTTCCATGTCAGAACCTTTTTTATGAATTTTTGAAAGACCTAGTTTCTTAAAAGTCCCATAGCATTTTCTCTGAAGGTATTCCTCACTCTCATGGGCTTTGAAAAGCATATTTTGAAACTAAAAAAAATGAGCCTTTCCTCATATCTTGTTTCTGAACTTATGCTGTAAAAATTTACCCTGAGGGTGTGAGGCTAAAGAGAATTGCTGGGGCCAATAAATTGGAAGGAGGTAAGTGTCAGACTTTATTTTTGGGGGCTCCAAAATCACTGCAGATAGTGACTGCAGTCATCAAATTAAAGACACTTACTTCTTGGAAGGAAAGTTATGACCAACCTAGATAGCATATTCAAAAGCAGAGACATTACTTTGCCAACAAAGGTCCGTCTAGTCGAGGCTATGGTTTTTCCAGTAGTCATGTATGGATGTGAGAGTTGGACTGTGAAGAAAGCTGAGCACCAAAGAATTGATGCTTTTGAACTGTGGTGTTGGAGAAGACTCTTGAGAGTCCCTTGGACTGCAAGGAGTTCCAACCAGTCCATTCTGAAGGAGATCAGATCAGGGTGTTCTTTGGAAGGAATGAGGCTGAAGCTGACGTTCCAATACTTTGGCCATCTCATGCAAAGAGAAAACTCACTGGAAAAGACTCTGATGCTGGGAGGGATTGGGGGCAGGAGGAGAAGGGGACGACAGAGGATGAGATGGCTGGATGGCATCACCGACTCGATGGATGTGAGTTTGAGTGAACTCCAGGAGTTGGTGAGGGACAGGGAGGCCTGGCATGCTGTAATTCATGGGGTTCCAAAGAGTCAGACATGACTGAGCAACTGAACTGAACTGAAACACACCAACTGGGCTTCCCTGGTGGCTCAGTGATGAAGAATCCGTCTGCCGGTGGAGGAGACACAGGTTCACTCTCTGGGTTGGGACGATCCCTTGGAAAAGCTAATGGCAACCCACTGCAGTATTCTTGCCAGGGAAAATCTATGGACCAGAGGAGCCCGGTGGGCTACAGTCCTTAGGGTCACAAAGAATCAGACATGACTTAGTGACTAAAACAACAGCAATAAGAACAACATCAACACATCAATTAATACTTTAAAATCTTATTCAAGTTTCTGGAAAATAAAATGGTTGAATTCCTTGCCAGGAAGGAGTGGTTAAAAGTTGTTTATAATCCAGAATTTCCACCCCAACCTTTTAATCATCCAGGTGCTCCTGCTGCAGGGTCTTAAGAGACAGGCTCTGCAAGACAGCTTATTCCTCCTACTTTATTATTCTCTTATCCAAGTGAAATCACAGAACATATTTCTATCTGACTAATCTCCTGTTCAGTTAAAATAAGTGCAAGTCACAAAAATTCCTTTTTGTCCTTAGAATCTCAGGTAGTTATTAGAGTCCCAGTGCAGAATCCTGTCACCAAATGGACAGGTCATCCTAGGGATGCACACACACTAGGAAGGGTTAATGGCAGGCCTAGGATGGTGAGGAAGGTGGTGGCTGTGCCTATTCAGATTGCATCCATATGTTGGTCTGCTAACTTAGAAAGTGGGCTTCCCTGGTGGCTCAGATAGTAAAGAATCTACCTGCAATGCAGGAGATCCGGGTTTGATCCCTGGGTCCGGAAGATCCCCTGGAGAAGGAAATGGCAACCCACTCCAATATTCTTGGCCTGGAGAATTCCATGGCTAGAGGAGCCTGGTAGGCTATAGTCCATGGAGTCAGAGAGTCAGGCACAACCAAGTCCAACCCATACACATAACCTGGAAAGTATTCACCACTTTTTCACCCACTTTTCCTGGGTGAGAAAGAAGAGTGCTATGAAAAAGTGGTGACCAGTGAGGAAGGATATTCCACCTCTCCTCACTTGTAAGCCTGCGCAGATTTCCACCATAAGAGTGCTTTTCATTTTTTAAATTGAATTTGATACATCTTTATTAATTAGTTCCTTATGGATCAATCAATTGTTCAAATTATGCAGTGTTTTCTAGGTCCTAGTCTCAAAACCAGGTGAGTGAAGGAGTGTGTTGCTCCACAGGAAACATCAAGAATGTCCCAGGACTGGGGTCAGGCTAAGGTGAATAGTCAGAATGAAAGACACATTATGGCTCCAGTGAGAGAGAGCAATGAAGAAACTGGTGAAAAAGAAAAATCTTATTGGCTGAGTCAAGAGGCCTTGAAAAGGAAGATTTAACCTGGGGTGTCATTTTTATTGCATTTCTAGCAACTCTCTTCTGCATCCCAGTTTTACCATAATCCATTGTGAGCTCAGGTAATGCAAACTCATTTTCACATCAGCAAAAGGGATTAAGAAGGTAAATCTTCAGAGGGAGAAAATATCCATGATGTATTTTAAAGCTTGAATGCTATATAAATGATTTTCCATCCACTCTTTTGTATTATTCACGCCTCAGTTCACTGTCATGCCCATGAATAAATGAAATTTAACAAATGTTGTTTGGTTCACAGTGACCCAGAATCACCCTAGAAGCTGAAGATCAGCTGTGTTCCATTCCAGGGGCTCTTAGAACATGAATGTGAAGGCCTTGGAAATAAACAAAATCAAAAGACTTCCACAGTCTTTTCAAACTTGTTTTGACAAACAAAATATCATGCACCCACATTTAATTGCATTTGAAAGTCAAAGTAATTTAAATATTGTGACAAAATGGCAAATCAGATCAATGGAACAAAGTGTGCTACTGTGTATTCATGGTACAAGTCTCCCTTGAACTTTTACAGACCCTCCATGGAAAACTAAGATATAGATCAGTGATTGGTAAACTGTGGCCTGCAGCCTATTTTTGTATGGCTCATGAGCTAAGAATGGTTTTTACATTTTTAAACAATGGTGAAAAAATACCAAAAGAAAAATAATACTTCATGACATGTAAAATTGATATGAAATTCAAATTTTGGTCTCCAAATATGAAGTTTCATGGGAGTCCATCCACTCTCACCTTATTGGCCATGGCTTGCTTTGTGTAACACCAGCAGAGCAGAGGGTGTGCAAAAAAGGTCATGTGGCCTCCAAGTCCTAAAACATCTAATATCTGACCCTTTACTGAAAAAAAGAAAAAAAAGTCCATCCCATATTTGCTTTATTTAAAGATGAGAAAATTAAAACCCAAGGAGACAAAAGCTATCAGGGTCATTCAGCTGGTATTTGGCAGAAAGTGAAGTGAAAGTGAAGTCACTCAGTTGTGTCAGACTCTTTGTGACCCCATGGAGTCGGACTCCTGTAGCCTATCAGGCTCCACCTTCCATGGCCTCTTCCAGGCAAGAATACTGGAGTGGATTGCCATTTCCTTCTCCAGAGGATCTTCCCGACCGAGGGATCAAACCCTGATCTCCCGTATTGCAGGCAGACGCTTTACCGTCTGAGCCAGAGACAGCTCTAAAACTCAGCCATCTAAACCCCATATAGGGTCTTCCGTCATTATACTACATGGCCTGGGGGAAGGACAGTCCCAAACATTATAGGGAGCAAGCCTGTGAATGAAGAGGCTGTAGGAACCAGAGTCATGGTTTCAAGATTTTAAGAGCATATGTGAATAACATGCTTCCTAAGGAAAGGAGAAAACAAAACGAAACAACACTGAGACTAATCATGAAAGTGTGTGGTAAAATTGTTTTACACATGTAGCGCATGCCCTGCTGTGAGAAGTGGCCTTCTAGCCTGGTCTGAACTGAATACTGCGCGCCTTTCGGTCCCAGTACCCACTGATGCTCTCATCGATTCCTACCTTGCTACTTAAGAGCCCTCAGAAACAGGAATGTCAAATGCTTAATGTAAGGGAGCAAACCGGGAAAAAGTGAAAAAGAGAATCTGGGCCGAACCCTGGTGGTCAAGTGTTTAAGACTTTGGCCTCTCAATGCAGGGGCCACAGGTTTGATCCCTGGTCGAGGAACTAAGATATCACAGAGTGTGGTCAAAAATAAGAATCTGGGAGTTGGGGAGAAAGCTGAGCTTGGTTTTCTGCTGGAGGCTACAGCTTTATTATTTTTTTCCAACTGGCACGCGTCTTCTTTGTTTTGAATAATGGAGATAATTATACATTCAAGGGATAACACTCCTAAATCCCCCAAATGATTAAGAAATCTTATTGTAGGCAATCATGAGAAAATGTAATAGAGGATTACCCAGAGAGACAAGGTAAATCATACATCTTCAGGTCCCTTGCTTAGCTAAGAGACCTAAATCACCATTCTCCTCTCTTTCCCATGGCCCAGTTGTTGATAATGCAGGCCTCTCTTGAGGCACGGCAATATTCTCTCCTAAACCCTGTTCATGTGAAGTCAAAGGTTCCGATGAGTCCGTCTTGGGAAACGACTACACTGGTGATTTTGATGCTGACCTGTAAGCTCCCATTTACTGGCAACTGGGAGTAGAACAAAAGCTTGCTTTGTGTTTAGGCTGTAAGGTTCTTAGGGAGAAAGAAACCCACTGTATCATTTGCTCAATTCAACAAGTATTCATTGGACAGCTACTGCAAAGTAGACATTAGTCTAAAAGCTGGAATCTGCTGAGCTACCAGGGAAGTCTCAAAAGCTGGGATAAAACAGTAAACAAGTATACTCCCTGACCCTGTAGGTAAGTCTGTCTCTAATAAAACCAGATAGATAGACAAGGAAATAGGAAAGTCAAATGTGTAGCACGAAGGATACAAAGAAAGTAAGTACAAATTGTTCAGTGAGCTGCCTGGGTGAAGCAAATCAGTTCAAAGAATATGTGGAATTAACCAGGAAAAGAGCTTAGAGGGGGCATTTTTCAGGTTGAAGGGACAAGTGTGAAACCCTGCAGATGAGGTAGGTCATGGACTATTGAGAAAACTAGGGTGGGAATGATCAAACCTTGGGAGGGGAGCAGTAGGCATGTGAATAAGGAGGGAGGAGGGTCAAGGATGAGGCTAGGAATGTCCACCAGGGCCAACCAGGAAGGGTCCTGTGAGCCTGATCCTGACGGCAAGGAAAGCAGGCATAATCAGAAGGCAATGCAGAGGCTCAGAAGTTTCTTAATGACAATAGGTGATATGATCAGATTTGCCACTTTCTTGTTACCANTGAAGGCAGGAGGAGAAGGGGATGACAGAGGATGAGATGGTTAGATGGCATCACCAACTCAATGGACATAAGCTTGGACAATCTCTAGGAGATGGTGAAAGATAGGGAAGCCTGGTATGCTGCAGTTCATGGGGCTACAAATAGTTGGACACGACTAAGCAATTTTTATTGATTAATAAGAGAGCAGAAATTTGCCATTTGCTTTTAGGAGGTGTATCTTGACATGTTTGAGACCACTGATACCATAGAAAGATCACCTGTATGACTTCTGGTGATATATGACTTAGAATTTGTAGAGATATTTCCATATATGTATCACATAAGTCTTGGGATAGTTGCTACTTCCTATTCACCTGGTTGTATCAACACATGATATCATCAGGAAAATATACCAATATGATATCTTATAGAACAGAGAGGTGATCAAGTTTCTTGGTTACTAGAATATGACAAAGGTTTAGAAGGTTGATGTGCATTGCTGAGTATATTGCTTGTCCTAAGACCTGAAAGTAAACTGCTCCTGATTAATTTTCATGTCAAGTAAAAAAAAAAATTCCAGATCCACAACTGCATACCATGTTCCAGGACATTTATTGTTTCATTCAAGCAAAAAACAGCAAAAACAAAGACAATAAAAATCACATGGATCAACTTGTAGAGTCAGCACTTGATTAAATGTACAATAATCCATTCTCATTCTGCATTATTTTTAGGCTTATAGCCAAATTCGGCTTCTAGAAAATAAGTTAAAAAGTGTTATTCACAAGAAGATGCAATATGCCCTATTTTTGCCAATTTATACCAACAGNGGATCAACTTGTAGAGTCAGCACTTGATTAAATGTACAATAATCCATTCTCATTCTGCATTATTTTTAGACTTATAGCCAAATTCGGCTTCTAGAAAATAAGTTAAAAAGTGTTATTCACAAGAAGATGCAATATGCCCTATTTTTGCCAATTTATACCAACAGAAAGCTGGAGAACATGTATGAGGCCTGATTTGAAACCTATTAGATCTAGGTGGCAGCAATATAATTGAGGGTAAAATAAATGTGTTTATTAGAGTGCTGCAAAATAAGATCTGAATATTTTTGAGTCACTAAAAATGGCTCCAANTTTTGCCAATTTATACCAACAGAAAGCTGGAGAACATGTATGAGGCCTGATTTGAAACCTATTAGATCTAGGTGGCAGCAATATAATTGAGGGTAAAATAAATGTGTTTATTAGAGTGCTGCAAAATAAGATCTGAATATTTTTGAGTCACTAAAAATGGCTCCAATAGGGGAGAACCCAGACAGCAAAGCAGAAACAGTACCTGAAGTAGAGGGACCTGTGGTGTAAAGGTGGGGCCAAGGATGAACAGGCAATTTCCTGCCACCTGCTCAGGGACACCCTCACTTGAGGCTGCACCCAACAGGACCAGCAGGGACACTTGTGGCTACTGGAGTGTGGAAACCCAGACAGGTACTGCCCCTCATACAAGAGCCTGCAGTCCCCCAGCTGGGTACTCTTGTTCCAGCTGCACTTGGAAAAAAGTGCAGATTCATCTGAGTATTTCATTGCTTCCATGCAAGGGGGCTTTTACTGACTTGGTTTAAAGAAGCTGATTCTTCCAAGCTGCAATTCAACACCACCTGCTGAAGACACCATAATGGAGAAACTGTCCTTTAAGATGCTTCTGGGAAAGAAAAGATGCTGTATTGTTTTAGCAGATGGATTCTCCAAGTGGCAGCAATGTCAGGGAACCCAGAGGCAGCCCTACTTATTCTTATTCCCCCAAATCAAAGCAGAAAAGTCAGAGAGTGAGTGCTGAAGACAGCCCTGAGGACTAGGAGGAACCGTGGGACAATTGGAGGCCACTAACAATGGCCAGGAACTTTGGCTGCTGGGAGCTCCCAGAGGAGAGAGACAGCCTGTGTTCCAAAACCATTATCACAGGAGACTCCTTCAAAGGCTTAAATGACATCCCCCAACAGATGCCTGCCACATTAGATGGACAGGAGGAAGTCTCTAAGTGACTGGACTTTGATAAGAATTTGGGTTCTTTGGTAAGCTCATGAAGTTCTGAAGTTAACTCATACTCCAGAGAACCCTACCATCTGCCATGGTGAATAACTCTTGAAAGAACACTCCTGAGTGTCTGCTTCCTGTCGACTTAGTGCTTTAAAAGGAGCTCAAGGCAAGTGACAGCAGCCAGAAGATGCTACAGTGGCCACAAAGTCACCCAAGAAGGAAGACCCTCAAACACCCCAAAAGGCAGAGTCAGATGTGCCCCAGGTGTCCAGGAAGTTCCTGTAAAAGAGCCTATTCCCCTCCAAGGGAGGCAGTGCCGGGCTCCTGGAGTGATGGCTGAAGTGGGAGGAGGAGCCTTTTAGCAAGCAGCCTCACATGAGGTAGGAGAGCACTTCCAGAGACCAAGGCCACAGTGTGCAGCACAGAGTGCCATCGTGGTAACAGGTTCCAGCACTGTGTGTGTGAAGGGCCAGGGAGATGTTGCTTGGGAAATAAAGTGTCAGTTAACACTTCTTGCTTCTCCAGGGAGGGGCTGTCCTGGTTGGGACCAAGAATCTCTAGTGGGGTAGGTGGGCAGCCAGCAAGAGGAAGGGCACCACCATCAATTCATGATGGGAAGGGAGGGGAGTCTTGTGCCCATAGCCCTCTCCTGGTTGGACCGGTGGACCTTCCCTCAGAGCCTGACCCCACTGACCTCAGCCTGACCTGATCTGACCTGACCTGGTGCTGCTAGAAGAAGCTATTTTCTGCTCAGCCTTTGGACTCTTTTAGTCTTTTGGAATTAAGTTCTTAAAACATATTTTTTTCTTGAATAAATTATACTTGATAAACTGTCTACATTTCAGAAAATGCTGCTCATGGAAGGAATTCCAGATCTCAGTTTTCTTCTGGCATCAGACCTAGGGAGTGATTTTGTCATAAATGTGGGGCACTGGAGTTTTCTGTGGACAAACTGTATTTTTGGAAACAATAAAAAGGCTTGGTTGAGGGGAGGGGAATGTTTCCAATTTGCTTGGTTAATTGACTAAAAGATGGACCTAAAGGAAGTATATACTGAATGAAGCTGAAATGCAAGAGGAAGGCACCCCAAAGCTTAGAGAGACAGTGATGCTCATGTGAATTTATGTAAGAGCTTCTCAGCTGTATTCTGACTACATCCCCTCAGAAGGTTCAAAGACATGTCCTTCACCAAGGCCAAGAGAAACACATTTGTGAGGGAAAACCCAATATGCTCTTTTTTTTAAGGTTTTTTTTTTTTTTTTGATGTGGACCATTTTTAAAGGATTGAATTGATTGCAATATTGCTTCTATTTTATGTTTTGGTTTTGGCTCCAAGGCATTTGGGATCCTAGCTCCCCGAATAGGGATTGAACCCACATCTCCTGCATTGGAAGGTAAAGATGAAGTCTTACTCACCGGACTGCCAGGAAATCCCAGAAACCCAACATTCTTAAACAGCTTCTTTAAGGTTCCTATAGAGGAACCTTTTTAGAGGCTAAAAATTATAGTGGGACCAACTGCTATTAAGTTGGGCAATCTGCATTCATTGAGAATAATAGTATCATGATGAAACAGACCAGGGCCTTATGGCCTACTCCCCCTTGTCCTCTAGATGCCTTTTGGCTGTAGAAAAGTTTTAGCTAAAAAGATTAAGTTTAATCAAAGAAGTGAGAAAAAGCAGAAGCAAAGGGAAAAACATCAAACAGGACAAAATAACAATAATTTAGTCATTAAGCAAAGTCAAGGACTTTTAGTTCCTCCTGAAGGGCTATAGATAATTCTGAACCATATCCTATGAGCTGTTTTGTAGATACTGAAACCCCAAACAAATGGGATAAGCTCATTACATCATGCCCAGACTATAGCCATGACATAAGCTGCCACAATTCTGAGAAATGGCCTCAAAGAAATAGGAACAAACCAACCCTGAAACTGAAGACTAATTATACTTTCAACAGTCAAGATGCTGCTAATCAGACCACCTCGTGACCAATTTTGAGATGACTGTCAGAGCTAGCTCTACTAGCCTCCCTCTGCCTATACATCCTTGAACCTCTCCTTTAAAGTTCTTGCCCACTGATTGACAGTGGGGAGAGTTGGTATTTGGACATGAGTCCACCCACCACAGCCCTTTGCCATTGCTAGCCTCCAAACTAAAGCAAACTTTCCTTTTGGCAAACCTTGCCTCTTTGTTGACTTTAGAGCAGTGAGCAGCTGGACCCCACTTCTGATAACAATGTGTTGGTAAATGCTGGTCAGACTTCTGTTTATTCTTGCTTGTACAAACCAAATGAAATTTGACTGGATTGCTCATCTTTTTTTTTTTGCTTTAAGGACAAAACCATCAGCTAACCAGTGTCAAATATCTCTATGGAACAAACCATTCTGATTATGGCTTTGACTCAGCTTCCCATCATGGTAGCCACTCCCACTTTATCCTTTAGACTGAAGATTAGGGGGGAAAAAAAAAAACTCTCTTAAAAATATTGTTTGTTGCCAGGTACTATTAAAAAAATTAGTTTGATACTAACTCAGGATAAAATGCTAAACAGGTACTATAGAAAAAAATGAACAAACAAACTTAAAAGTCAGAAGAGAAATGCAGTGATTTCTAGGAACTAATCTAGGTTCCTTACTAGTAATCCATACAAAAGTGGCCTCATTTGTCCCCTAAATGAAATTATTAAAGAGAAAAAAGTTATATATATTATATATAGTTGATCATGAACTTCATGTGAATAAATAATATTATAAAAAATACCTAGATTTCATTAATAAACAGTACATTGGCAAATGGAGAACAATCACATTCTAACTTTTATTGGTCAACCTATATTTGAACTGACATATCAGTGTTGAATGTGATATTTTATTTGCTTACTATTTTTATTGTTTATATTTATTATTTATTTACTTGGTGGCATCAGATCTTAGCTGCTGTACATGGGATCTTTATTTTTTTTTTGTTGGAGGATAATTGCTTTACAATGTTGTGTTGACTTCTGTCATATATCAACATGAATCAGCCATAGGTATACATATGTCTGCTCCCTCTTGAACCTTCCTCTCACCTTGTACCCTAGTCCACAGGGTTGTCACAGGGCACCAGATTGAGTTCCCTGTGTCATACAGCAACTTCCCATTAGCTATCTATTTTACATATGGTAATGTATATATTTCAATGCTACTCTTGGGACACAGGGGGTCTTTGTTGCGTCACGTGGAATCTTTTGATTCCACGCAGGCTCAGTAGTTACAGCATACAGTCTTAGTTACCCTGTGGTTTGTGGTATCTTAGTTCCCCAACCAGGGATTGAACCCATGACCCCTCCATTGTCAGGTGGATTCTTAACCACTGGACCACCAGGAAAGTTCCAAATACAATATTTCAAAAGAAATGTTAACCAAACAGAATTGTTTACAAACAAGAGAGGAGTTCAATAAGGGCTCTGGATAATCCAACACATGAAGAACAGTTGTGGTAACTAGGGGGTTTTGTGTCAAAAAGCAAAAATAAAACTACTTTGTTGGGAGAGCACCAGTTAGCTGCCTTTATTTGAAGTGTGCCATATGAAATAGGAAACTGATTTACTTGGGGTAACTTCAAAGGAAGATCAAGGACCAAATAGATAAATTTCCAGAAGGGAAGATTTGTATGTAATACATAGAAAAATCTTCAACTCAGTGCAGTCACTTAGCAGTAGAATGTGCTGCTGTAGGAAGCAATGAACTTTCTGTCTGGCAACGCCTTTGCCTAAGTTGAGTCTGCTTCTGCTGTGTGTTTCAGTTGAGTACATTCCTGTTATATGTAGGAAACTAGATGACCTTTAGGTCCCTTCCAATCTCAGTTTCAATAATTTCATAAAGAGTGAGTAGGGACTCTAAAAGGAAGGAAAAGCAGTTTCTGAGATGCATGGGGTAGTCATTGTGGACAGGGTGTGAAACAAGGTGGTAATTCAGATAAATTGATCTCAATATATTCTCTATCCATAATGTAGCATCATGATTTCTCATATATACTTGAAACATGAGAGTTAATTAACTGGACATTTTGTTTTCTCACCTCAAATTAGGATACATCTGCTTCGAGGACAACTGTGGTACACTGATTTAGACGATATGCCTTTCCCTGGGTATGGGGATATGCGGAAAGAGCAGCGACTAGGAGCAGGAAAATGGGAGTTTTAGAGTTTAATCCCAGGATTGCTCCAAACTCACCATCTGCTTTCTGAGAAATTTCTTGCAAATTCCATTTAGCTTCACTGAAGAGGAGATTTGTGAGATGTTTACTAAGAACTTTCAAAAACTGAGTGTAAGATAGCTCATCAGATACAAGATCTAGGCTCAGAAGCAACCTGATGACTTCGCCTCTCATAGTCACATGGCAGGCCTGAAATGAAATAAAGCTAACATTTTTTTATTTTTTTGTCTTGACTTCTGAGGCTAAAGGGAGGATTTTGGAGAAGATATCATAATTCATCCCCATGACTATAGAATTATCTGAAGAAGTGGCTACATTGGAATGGAGTAAGGTAAGAATTGATCAAATCTCAGTCACTCCCAAGGCCTCAAACTGAGTCTTTTGTTAGTGTCTGAAGATGCAATGTCTGTAGAGAAATCAGGAGGCCTGGCCCCTTCTAACTGCCTTCGGAGCACGTTGTGGGGGGTGCAGACCAAAGGTGAGTTTACACATCAGTGACTAAAGTTTCCTGCCACTAAGCATAAGAAGTCACTCATGAGCAGCGTCCCAAAACCACAGCTACAGGATGTGGGCACAAGCCCTTGTATAATTGTTGGCCAAGAGCCAATGAGCATTCATCCCTGTGCAAATACTTGGGCTTTTTTGTTGTTGTTAACCTTTGAAAACCACAGGCATTAGTCTCTCTCTTTCTTTCCCTTTGGCACAAGTCATCTTCTTTTCTCCACCTTGGTCTCTTGTGTGTAAAGAATTTCTGGGGAGCTTTTAAGCCTGAATTTAATACGTTTGCACTCCCCTCTCTTGCCCCACAAAATGCCAGGCAGAGGTAAAGCTGCCTTACAAAATATCTGCTGGCTTCCGTAGCTTTGTTTGGTCTTTTTAATCAGACAGGACATCAGAGAGCTCCATGAGTGACCTTAGCCTTTTAAGAAAATACAAGTAATTTCTGGAAATTCCCCCTAAACAACGATGACCTATTGTTTTCTCATGTCAGAATTAACCCAGAAACTATAATACATTGATTTAGATGACATGCCTTTTTCTGGGAATGGAGATATGTAGAAGGACAGTGGGGCTGGAATAGTAGACTGAAAGCTTCAGAGTTTAATTCCATATCGCCAAAAAGGCACCATCTGTTTTTGAGCAATTTCTTTCCAATTTCTAGGCTTTTGCTTTGTGTTCTGTGAAATGAAAGCAATGGATTAGATGGTTTCTATGCTTCCTTAACCCCAGGGCTCTATGAATTGGCTTCCTTAAGAATGCTTCAGCAAAGGGACAATGAGAGGAGGGCTCAAAGCAAAAGATCCTCATAAATTGGCTTCTCTTTTCTGCCTTAGAGAATGGCCAAGGGACAGTCTCCAAAAAAGCCCAAGTGCCCGCTGGAAGCCTAGGTGTGGTGATTCTTGGCAGTTTGTCTTTTTGTAAGTGTTAAAGAATGCATCAGTTTTGCTTCTGTAACCCCAATTTCCCATATTCAAGTATGGAAACAAGTTTAATCTACTCCAGCATGGGAGTTTTATTTTTAAATAAAAGAGATGGCAGATCACTTTTACTTAAAAGAGACAGAAGGAGAAATTTTTAACCATCGAAACTGCCCAAGATACATCAGAAGACTATGAACAGTCTGTCAATTGTTCAAATAGCTTCTGAATGGAAATTTACTGGAGATTTTTTAGTGGAATTTCTTGAATGGATAAAGAACAGATAGAGAAGATGGCCAACCATGACATTTTTATGATGATATGTTTTATACTTAACACTCCTTGTATCTAATCTTATTCCCAATCAGACCTATGTTGCCCCTTTGGGAAACTTTACTGGTATAGTTCAGATAATAGCCTGAAGGAAAAGCCCAGGTATACATATAGGTCTCTTGATTTGTGGGTTGTGGCTGGTTGTCCAGCTTATGGACAAGAAACTCAACTGTCCACTGGGAATACCACACAGCAAATGGTAAAGAGATAGTCAGTAAGTTCATGCGTGTGTGCGTGCTAAGTCACTTCAGTAGTGTCTGATTCTTGGGACTCTTTGGACTGTAGCCTACCAGGGTCCTCAGTCCATGGGATTCTCCAGGCAAGAATACTGGAGTGGGTTGCCATGTCCTCCTCCAGGCAATCTTTCCCACCCAGAGATCGAACCCACATATCTTATGTCTCCTGCATTGACAGGTGTGTTCTTCCCCATTAGTGTCATGGAGGAAGCCCCAGAAGGCCCATAGTGACCAGAAAAACAATTCCCGGAAGAAATGAATTTAGTTCCCTTGGATGTTTTCTGAGGTTCTGCACCAAAGTGGCATTGCTCTACAGGCAGATATTCAATGGTTTTTATTTAATAAAATAATTTGACTTCATTTCATTGAATCCTCCCAAGATCTTTATGAAGTAGACAAAAGAGATAGCATAATCTCCATTTTACAGATGAGGAAATTAAACCTTAGGAAAATTAATGTAATTTTACAGGGTCTTATATGACTGATTCAACTCTTTCCAGACAAAAAAAGGGTGTTTTACCTAATGACTGGGGCTTCCCTGGTGGCCCAGATGGTAAAGAGTCTGTCTGTAATACAAGAGACACGGGTTTGATCCCTGGCTTGGAAAGATCCCCTGGAGAAGGGAATGGCTACCCACTCCAGCATTCTTGACTGGAGAATTCCATGGACAGAGGAGCCTGGCAGGCTATATTCACTTTAGTCCCTCCTGCTGCTGCTGCTGCTGCATAGCTTCAGTCGTGTCTGACTCTGTGCAACCCCATAGACAGCAGCCCACCAGGCTCCCCCTTCCCTGGAATTCTCCAAGAACACTAGAGTGGGTTGCCATTTCCTTTTCCAATACACGAAAGTGAAGTTCCTCAGTTGTGTCCGACCCTTAGTGACCCCATGGTCTGCAGCCCACCAGACTCCTCCATCCATGGGATTTTCCAGGCAAGAGTACTGGAGTGGGGTGCCATTGCCTTGTCCTTTATTCCCTCCTAGTACATGTCAAAGAGCAATGCTTCCCATCCTTGGGCATTAAGTATAAGTTCTTTCTTATCTTAAACTGCCATCCAAATCCCTGAATCCTTTTATCTTCTGGTCATAATCCTGCTTCCTAGGTCTCACTTATCAGTTTCTAGAATATCCCACAAGATGGTCTGTATGAAATATGAAGACAGTTCTTATGTCATCTCTGAGATCACTCTTCTCACACTAAACAGTTTTGGTACCTTATTGTTACAGACTGGACCTCAGGGTTAAGAGATATCACTCTCCTCTCATCTTTTCCAATTTGCACTATATCCTTTCAAAGGTCATTTGGGAACAGTCCAACTTAGAAAATTCAAAGGGAATGAATATGCAGAAAGAAGTCAATTGTCAGACTGATCCTTAAATGGTAAATACAGAGAATGTGCTGGACCTTTCATAGACCTCTGCCAACAAATGCCACTATCTTGAGGCAAATGGGGATTTTCGGGCAGCACTGTTAATAATAATTTGCCAATTGTGCCTGCTTCAGAACCACTGCCAAAGCAATCCAACGACTTTTCATTCCACTACTGTTGACAGGACAGCTAAGGATTTCAACATTTCCTTTTACAGTCTGAATAGAAGTTTCCTGCCTTGGGGGACTGTAACAATATTTGCCATCATGAGGGGAAAAAAAATGTGGGTCCTCCTGGGAAGTGGAAAGAGAGGGAGAGAAGTACTAATGGAAGTAAACAAAGACAAAGACAAAATCGAACAAGAGTTATTCAAGGTTTGGATTTTGAATGCCTCCATCAAAGTGATGTTTGTGAAACATCAGAGGACAAATCTTTGAAACTGAGGAAGTAAAGAGGTTGAAGAAAAGACTTTAAACTTAGACTTCAGATAATCATCCTCTCCCCGCAAAAAGCTGGAATTTTTAAATTACCAGCCAAGGTGTCTCAACGTTCGGTCTTAGGACAGGCAAAAAGCTGATTATGTTAATAATATATAGAATTCAGCATTAAAAGCCTTTTTTTCAAAATAATTTAAAAATACAATAAAATTTTTAAAAAAAGTTTAGAGATGAAAACAGATGAGATAATCTCCTGAGTTGTTTATAATTAGACATAAGTCAAGAAGAGACAAAGAGGAAATACAAGAGAAAAGAAAATGTAAACAGAATGAATTACAACAGTGTTTTTGAAAAACATGCTTCTTATCCCCTGTAGAATCCATAGACATTTCACAGAAGGCACTTCTAAGACCCAAAAGACAGGAGGTCAGTGGTATTCCCATCTCTGTCTCAACCACAGTGGTCTTACTTCTACCTGTTTTACATATTGGGCATCTGAAACAGATTCATTAGAAGGAAAGATCTGCTATTGAAAAATGAAACATAAGAACAATCAATCAAAAATGAAAAAAAACAAAAACAGCAAAAAGGAAATGAGCCACTGAAAGTTCTTGATCATGGAATGATATGATCAAATTGTGTTTTTGGAATCTGGAAACAAATGCAAAATGAATTAGAAGAGGCTCAGCCTTGGAAATGATACCAACTAAAAGGTTATAGCAATTATCCAGCCAAAAAGAATTTAAAATGTGATCTAATAATATACCTGTGAGAATGAAAAGAAGAAGAGAATGTGAAAAATTTTGAAAGAATAAACTTTAGTTTGACATCTGAGCATTGGGCTCAATGCTAAATATGGTCTGTTTGTACCATCCCCCTGAATGTATATGGTGAAATCCCAATGTGATGCTATTAAGAGGTGGGGCCTTAGCTTATGAGAGCAGAGCCCACATGAATGCGATTCTGTTGTTGATGTTGAGTCGCTTAGTCATGTCCAACACTTAAACCTCATGAAATGGGGAGCACACCAGGCTCCCCTGTCCTTCACTATTTCCTAGAGTTTGCTCAGATTCATGTCCATTGAGTCAGTGATGGTATCTAACCATCTCATCCTCTGCCAACCTGTTCTCCTTTTTCCTTCAACCTTTCCCAGGATCAGGATTAGTGCCCTTATAAAAGAAGCACAAGAAAACTCTCTTGCCTCTTTGCCTCTAAGGATATAGCAAGAAATCTGAGCCCCAGAAGAGGGCCCACACCTGACCAGGTTGGTACCCTAATCTCAGAATTCCAACCTCCAGAACTGTAAGAAATAAATTTATGTTATTAGCCACCCAGTTTGTAGTATTTTTGTTATAGTAACCCCGACAGACTAAAAGAGATACTATATGGAATGTATTTGGCAAGAAGATTAAAGACATCAAAACTGATAACTGTGACTATTAAAATTTCATAGAGAAATCCAGAATTTTGAAGAAGCTGAATATAAGTGGCTACTGATATAGATGATCAGCAGACAGAAATACAAAATTGAATCTTAAAGAAATACCAGGGATGGCACTATGGATTTGGAAGTCATCCTCATAAAAAGGAAACTGAAATAATACAGATTGAGTTCCCAATGAGAGAGAAGATCAGGATCCAAGGGCTGAAAATAAAGACCCAGACGTGCCCACATTTGGAGGACTGAGAAAGAAGAACCCAGAGAGTCTGCCCTGAGTTTATGATCAGGTATTTATTTGATAATGTTATTCAGTCTACTTAGGTGAATTTATTTTCTGATTTTAAGAAATTTCATAAAAGATCTGGTGTGCATTTATCAGTCTAATCAAGCTTTTTGATCTCCTAAGATACTAAATATTTAAAATCATGTGATACTATTTAAAAGTAGCTGATTATCTCAATCTAAAAATATGGTGAGCTGAAACAGAATCATCAATAATGATGTAGCTATGAATGGTGTATTTATCCACCAAAAAGAGTGTCAAAAACCAATACTCCCCCGGGCAAGGGAATAGCCAAGTTTGTTTCGGTTTCCAATGAATGACATTAGCCCAGTGTAGGTCTCAATCAAAATGGGTTCAGTGAGCACCATCAATCCTTTTCCTCTTCCAGATTCAGTGGAATTCTTGTGGGTATTCTGGATAGCCGGAACGAGCTTAGACGTGAACCCAGACAACTGAAGAGGAAAAGACACAGAATTAGTGAGTGCAAAGTAGGTCCAGAGACACACCCTCCCAGCCAGTCCTCACAAGAGTTGACTGCTCTCCTGGAGCTGCACTTACGCATACTACTTAAACAGAAATCATTTCTTAGAATTGTTAATATTGCTTCTGTTAGTCTTTTAATAGATTGATCTGTTAATAAATTTTGTACATAATAAAATTAACTGCCACATCTTATTTATTTTTCATTATTCATAACTTGTACAACATTAAGAAGTCAGTTTAACAAATATTTGCTGATAGTCTAGTATGGATCAGACACCTGTCACGTACTGCTGAAGATTCAGACAAGTGAAATATAGCCTCTGCCCTCATAGTGTGTGTGTCGCTTCAGCTGTGTCTGACTCTTTGTGACCCTCTGGAATGTAGCCCTCCAAGCTTCTCTATTCATGGGATTCTCCAGGCCAGAATACTGGAGTGGGTTGCCATGCCCTCCTCCAGGAGATCTTGACCCAGGGGTTGAAACTGCGACTCTCATATCTCCTATATTGGCAGATGGGTTCTTTCTTTTTTGCCACTTTATCTATTTTTTAATTGAAGGATAATTGCTTTATAGAATTTTGTTGTTTTCTGTCAAACATCAATAAGAATCAGCCATAGGTACACCATGGCTGATCTCTCCCAAACCCCCCTCCCATTCCACTCCCCATGCCACCCTTCTAGATCGTCACAGAGCCCCTGTTTGAATTCCCTGAGTCATACAGCAAATTCCTATTGGCTATCTATTTTACATATGGTATTGTAAGTTTCCATGTTACTCTTTCCATGCATCTCACCCTCTCTCCCTTCTCCTCCCAGGTTCATAAGTCTGTTCTCTATGTCTGTCTCTCCATTGCTGCCCTGCAGATAAATTCATCAGTATCACCTTTCTAGATTCCATATATATGTGTCAGGAATATGATATTTATATTTCTCTTACTTCACTCTATATAATAGGCTCTAGGTTTGTATACCTCATTAGATGACTCAAACATGTTCCTTTTTATGGCTGAATAATATTCCATTGTATATATTTATACATATATATATTTACATATACAGCTTATTTATCCATTCATCTGTTGATGGATAGGTGAATATACTTATTATATGCAGGGTACATCATGAGAAACACTGGGCTGGATGAAGCACAAGTCAGAATCAAGATTGCTGGGAGAAATATCAGTAACCTCAGATACGCAGATGACACCACCCTTATGGCAGAAAGAGAAGAACTAAAGAGCCTCCTGATGAAAATNAGACAAAAGAGATAGCATAATCTCCATTTTACAGATGAGGAAATTAAACCTTAGGAAAATTAATGTAATTTTACAGGGTCTTACATGACTGATTCAACTCTTTCCAGACAAAAAAAGGGTGTTTTACCTAATGACTGGGGCTTCCCTGGTGGCCCAGATGGTAAAGAGTCTGTCTGTAATACAAGAGACACGGGTTTGATCCCTGGCTTGGAAAGATCCCCTGGAGAAGGGAATGGCTACCCACTCCAGCATTCTTGACTGGAGAATTCCATGGACAGAGGAGCCTGGCAGGCTATATTCACTTTAGTCCCTCCTGCTGCTGCTGCTGCTGCATAGCTTCAGTCGTGTCTGACTCTGTGCAACCCCATAGACAGCAGCCCACCAGGCTCCCCCTTCCCTGGAATTCTCCAAGAACACTAGAGTGGGTTGCCATTTCCTTTTCCAATACACGAAAGTGAAGTTCCTCAGTTGTGTCCGACCCTTAGTGACCCCATGGTCTGCAGCCCACCAGACTCCTCCATCCATGGGATTTTCCAGGCAAGAGTACTGGAGTGGGGTGCCATTGCCTTGTCCTTTATTCCCTCCTAGTACATGTCAAAGAGCAATGCTTCCCATCCTTGGGCATTAAGTATAAGTTCTTTCTTATCTTAAACTGCCATCCAAATCCCTGAATCCTTTTATCTTCTGGTCATAATCCTGCTTCCTAGGTCTCACTTATCAGTTTCTAGAATATCCCACAAGATGGTCTGTATGAAATATGAAGACAGTTCTTATGTCATCTCTGAGATCACTCTTCTCACACTAAACAGTTTTGGTACCTTATTGTTACAGACTGGACCTCAGGGTTAAGAGATATCACTCTCCTCTCATCTTTTCCAATTTGCACTATATCCTTTCAAAGGTCATTTGGGAACAGTCCAACTTAGAAAATTCAAAGGGAATGAATATGCAGAAAGAAGTCAATTGTCAGACTGATCCTTAAATGGTAAATACAGAGAATGTGCTGGACCTTTCATAGACCTCTGCCAACAAATGCCACTATCTTGAGGCAAATGGGGATTTTCGGGCAGCACTGTTAATAATAATTTGCCAATTGTGCCTGCTTCAGAACCACTGCCAAAGCAATCCAACGACTTTTCATTCCACTACTGTTGACAGGACAGCTAAGGATTTCAACATTTCCTTTTACAGTCTGAATAGAAGTTTCCTGCCTTGGGGGACTGTAACAATATTTGCCATCATGAGGGGAAAAAAAATGTGGGTCCTCCTGGGAAGTGGAAAGAGAGGGAGAGAAGTACTAATGGAAGTAAACAAAGACAAAGACAAAATCGAACAAGAGTTATTCAAGGTTTGGATTTTGAATGCCTCCATCAAAGTGATGTTTGTGAAACATCAGAGGACAAATCTTTGAAACTGAGGAAGTAAAGAGGTTGAAGAAAAGACTTTAAACTTAGACTTCAGATAATCATCCTCTCCCCGCAAAAAGCTGGAATTTTTAAATTACCAGCCAAGGTGTCTCAACGTTCGGTCTTAGGACAGGCAAAAAGCTGATTATGTTAATAATATATAGAATTCAGCATTAAAAGCCTTTTTTTCAAAATAATTTAAAAATACAATAAAATTTTTAAAAAAAGTTTAGAGATGAAAACAGATGAGATAATCTCCTGAGTTGTTTATAATTAGACATAAGTCAAGAAGAGACAAAGAGGAAATACAAGAGAAAAGAAAATGTAAACAGAATGAATTACAACAGTGTTTTTGAAAAACATGCTTCTTATCCCCTGTAGAATCCATAGACATTTCACAGAAGGCACTTCTAAGACCCAAAAGACAGGAGGTCAGTGGTATTCCCATCTCTGTCTCAACCACAGTGGTCTTACTTCTACCTGTTTTACATATTGGGCATCTGAAACAGATTCATTAGAAGGAAAGATCTGCTATTGAAAAATGAAACATAAGAACAATCAATCAAAAATGAAAAAAAACAAAAACAGCAAAAAGGAAATGAGCCACTGAAAGTTCTTGATCATGGAATGATATGATCAAATTGTGTTTTTGGAATCTGGAAACAAATGCAAAATGAATTAGAAGAGGCTCAGCCTTGGAAATGATACCAACTAAAAGGTTATAGCAATTATCCAGCCAAAAAGAATTTAAAATGTGATCTAATAATATACCTGTGAGAATGAAAAGAAGAAGAGAATGTGAAAAATTTTGAAAGAATAAACTTTAGTTTGACATCTGAGCATTGGGCTCAATGCTAAATATGGTCTGTTTGTACCATCCCCCTGAATGTATATGGTGAAATCCCAATGTGATGCTATTAAGAGGTGGGGCCTTAGCTTATGAGAGCAGAGCCCACATGAATGCGATTCTGTTGTTGATGTTGAGTCGCTTAGTCATGTCCAACACTTAAACCTCATGAAATGGGGAGCACACCAGGCTCCCCTGTCCTTCACTATTTCCTAGAGTTTGCTCAGATTCATGTCCATTGAGTCAGTGATGGTATCTAACCATCTCATCCTCTGCCAACCTGTTCTCCTTTTTCCTTCAACCTTTCCCAGGATCAGGATTAGTGCCCTTATAAAAGAAGCACAAGAAAACTCTCTTGCCTCTTTGCCTCTAAGGATATAGCAAGAAATCTGAGCCCCAGAAGAGGGCCCACACCTGACCAGGTTGGTACCCTAATCTCAGAATTCCAACCTCCAGAACTGTAAGAAATAAATTTATGTTATTAGCCACCCAGTTTGTAGTATTTTTGTTATAGTAACCCCGACAGACTAAAAGAGATACTATATGGAATGTATTTGGCAAGAAGATTAAAGACATCAAAACTGATAACTGTGACTATTAAAATTTCATAGAGAAATCCAGAATTTTGAAGAAGCTGAATATAAGTGGCTACTGATATAGATGATCAGCAGACAGAAATACAAAATTGAATCTTAAAGAAATACCAGGGATGGCACTATGGATTTGGAAGTCATCCTCATAAAAAGGAAACTGAAATAATACAGATTGAGTTCCCAATGAGAGAGAAGATCAGGATCCAAGGGCTGAAAATAAAGACCCAGACGTGCCCACATTTGGAGGACTGAGAAAGAAGAACCCAGAGAGTCTGCCCTGAGTTTATGATCAGGTATTTATTTGATAATGTTATTCAGTCTACTTAGGTGAATTTATTTTCTGATTTTAAGAAATTTCATAAAAGATCTGGTGTGCATTTATCAGTCTAATCAAGCTTTTTGATCTCCTAAGATACTAAATATTTAAAATCATGTGATACTATTTAAAAGTAGCTGATTATCTCAATCTAAAAATATGGTGAGCTGAAACAGAATCATCAATAATGATGTAGCTATGAATGGTGTATTTATCCACCAAAAAGAGTGTCAAAAACCAATACTCCCCCGGGCAAGGGAATAGCCAAGTTTGTTTCGGTTTCCAATGAATGACATTAGCCCAGTGTAGGTCTCAATCAAAATGGGTTCAGTGAGCACCATCAATCCTTTTCCTCTTCCAGATTCAGTGGAATTCTTGTGGGTATTCTGGATAGCCGGAACGAGCTTAGACGTGAACCCAGACAACTGAAGAGGAAAAGACACAGAATTAGTGAGTGCAAAGTAGGTCCAGAGACACACCCTCCCAGCCAGTCCTCACAAGAGTTGACTGCTCTCCTGGAGCTGCACTTACGCATACTACTTAAACAGAAATCATTTCTTAGAATTGTTAATATTGCTTCTGTTAGTCTTTTAATAGATTGATCTGTTAATAAATTTTGTACATAATAAAATTAACTGCCACATCTTATTTATTTTTCATTATTCATAACTTGTACAACATTAAGAAGTCAGTTTAACAAATATTTGCTGATAGTCTAGTATGGATCAGACACCTGTCACGTACTGCTGAAGATTCAGACAAGTGAAATATAGCCTCTGCCCTCATAGTGTGTGTGTCGCTTCAGCTGTGTCTGACTCTTTGTGACCCTCTGGAATGTAGCCCTCCAAGCTTCTCTATTCATGGGATTCTCCAGGCCAGAATACTGGAGTGGGTTGCCATGCCCTCCTCCAGGAGATCTTGACCCAGGGGTTGAAACTGCGACTCTCATATCTCCTATATTGGCAGATGGGTTCTTTCTTTTTTGCCACTTTATCTATTTTTTAATTGAAGGATAATTGCTTTATAGAATTTTGTTGTTTTCTGTCAAACATCAATAAGAATCAGCCATAGGTACACCATGGCTGATCTCTCCCAAACCCCCCTCCCATTCCACTCCCCATGCCACCCTTCTAGATCGTCACAGAGCCCCTGTTTGAATTCCCTGAGTCATACAGCAAATTCCTATTGGCTATCTATTTTACATATGGTATTGTAAGTTTCCATGTTACTCTTTCCATGCATCTCACCCTCTCTCCCTTCTCCTCCCAGGTTCATAAGTCTGTTCTCTATGTCTGTCTCTCCATTGCTGCCCTGCAGATAAATTCATCAGTATCACCTTTCTAGATTCCATATATATGTGTCAGGAATATGATATTTATATTTCTCTTACTTCACTCTATATAATAGGCTCTAGGTTTGTATACCTCATTAGATGACTCAAACATGTTCCTTTTTATGGCTGAATAATATTCCATTGTATATATTTATACATATATATATTTACATATACAGCTTATTTATCCATTCATCTGTTGATGGATAGGTGAATATACTTATTATATGCAGGGTACATCATGAGAAACACTGGGCTGGATGAAGCACAAGTCAGAATCAAGATTGCTGGGAGAAATATCAGTAACCTCAGATACGCAGATGACACCACCCTTATGGCAGAAAGAGAAGAACTAAAGAGCCTCCTGATGAAAATGAAAGAGGAAGTTGGCTTAAAGCGCAACATTCAGAAAACGAAGATCACGGCATCCAGCCCCATCACTTCATGGCAAATAGATGGGAAAGCAGTGGAAACAGTAGCAGAGTTTATTTTGGGGGGCTCAAAAATCACTGCAGATGATGACTGCAGCCATGAAATTAAAAGATGCTTATTCTTTGGCAGGAAAGTTATGACCAACCTCGATAGCATATTAAAAAGCAGAGATATTACTTTGCCAACAAAGGTCCATCTAGTCAAGGCTAAGGTTTTTCCAGTAGTCATGTATGGATGTGAGAGCTGGACTATAAAGAAAGCTGAATGCTAAAGAATTGATGCTTTTGAACTGTGGTGTTGGAGAAGACGCTTGAGAGTCCCTTGGACTGCAAGGAGATCCAACCAGTCCATCCTAAAGGAGATCAGTCCTGGGTGTTCATTGGAAGGACTGATGTTGAAGTTGAAACTCCAATATTTTAGCTACCTGATGCAAAGAGCTGACTCATTTGAAAATACCCTGATGCTGGGAAAGATTGAAGGCGGGAGGAGAAGGGGACAAGAGAGGATGAGATGGTTGGATGGCATCACCAACTCAATAGACATAAGTTTGGGTAAACTCCAGAAACTGGTCAGGGAGGCCAGGTGTGCTGCAGTCCATGGGGTCGCAAAGAGTTGGACAAAACTGAGCGACTGAACTGAACTGCACTGAACTGTCGATGGACATCTAGGTTGCTTCCATATTCTAGATGTTGTAAAAGGTGCTGCAGTGGACATTGTGGAACATGTAGCTTTTTCAGTTTTGGTTTTCTCAGGGTATATGCCTAGGAGTGGGGGTGCTGGGTTGTAAGGTGGTTTTAGTCCTAGTTTTTTAAGGAATCTCCATACCATCTTCCATAGTGGCTGTATCAGTTTGATGAGTGGGTTATTTACCACTGAGCCATCGGGGAAGCCCACACAGTGGTGGCACTATAATAATATTAAAAAAAAAGAAGAAGAAGAAGAAGAACTTGTAATGATCATACAAAGTCCATGAAAATAAACAGCAAAAACAAGCACAAGATATTAAAGAAAAACAAAAGAAATCATATATGGTTAGAGGATCAAAAATGACTTCCAAAGAAGACGTTTGAGACAATCCTCTAAGGGGTAATAGGGTTTCAGCAAGTGAAATGAGGTTAAAGAGGGTCTAGCTGACTGCTGCTGTTCTTTCTAACCCAGCATCCTTCTCTCCATTTGAGATTCTTCTTCCAATAAGAGTGCCTCAGGGCTTCCCTGATGATACAGTGGATATGAGTCTGCCTGCCAGTGCAAGAGACACAGGTTTCATCCCTGATCCAGGAAGATCATGTATGCCACAGAGCAGCTAAGCCCATGCACCACAGCTATTGAGCCTGTGCTCTAGAGCCCCGGAGTCACGACTCCTGGAGCCTTCACACCTAGAGCTAGTGCTTCACAGCACAAGCTGTCTAACCATCTCCTCCTCTGCCACCCCCATCTCTTTTTTTTCTCATTGCAAAGAAGCCACTGCAATAAGAAGCCTGCCCACCACAACTAAGGAATAGCCCCCACTTCCCACAACTAGAGAAAAGCCTGCACAGCAACGAAGATCCAGCACAGCCAATAAATAATTTAAGATTAAGAAAGAATGCCTCTATTTTCCTTTGGAGAGCCATGTTATTCCATTTAGTACAAATAGCTTAAGTGGAGCTGGCTTTAGTACGTGACTCAGTTCTAACCAATCAGAGGAATCCATAGGAGATTGGTTTAGGTATGGGCACAGGACCAATGCAGCTGTGAAACATATCATCCAAGTCCAGAGGCATTCATGGTCCTTTTGGCCACACGGTGAAAACCTGACTGAGACTGAAAACAATAAAAGTGAAAGACCTAAGACGTGAAGACAGAGAAACTCTTCACAAAACCATCCGAGTTACTAGGTCAGCCTACCCTGAACTTTAAGTCAAATGAGAAAAAAAAAGAACACTCTTTTGGTCAAATCAGGTTGAATTGGGTTGAGAGGAGGGTAATTCAGGGAGCACTGCAAACAAATATATAAAGAAGGAAATGAATTAGGAAAGCCCAGATCTTTGTATTTCCAATTAGCTCATTTATATCCATTAACTCATTCCAGTATAAGCCACTCAGGTAAGTAAAAGAAGGTATAATTATTTCCATGTTAGAAATCAAGGCTCAGAGAAAGTAAGTGATTTTGTCCAGCGTCACTCCATTTTCTGCACAATGGTAAAAAGGAATATTAGGAACAAGAGACTATTCACAGTGAGATCCAAATATGCTTTCTAGGCAACTGGCTTGCAAGTCTAAATTAAAACTTTCAAAGTATAATTCCAATATCCATATAAGTCATTGTACATATTCAACCAAGTGACCAATGTCTTTCCTTTTCTCCATGCGGATGGCCAATCTTTGCTTTGAGGGACTAATACAGAGTGATGATTCAATGAAGAAAGAGAAGCCTGTAGTTTTTACCCATAATCACATTTTCAATATAAGTTTTATCCTGGACTGTTAATTTTATACCAAATTGCCCTTGGGCAAACCACTTCTCCATTGTAGCCTTAGTTTCCTTGTTAGTAAGAAAAAAATATAAAATTTAGAATACATCCATCATTACTGTTTGACCTAGTCTATAATGGACAAGGGGCTTCCCTGATAGCTCAGCTGGTAAAGAAACTGCCTACAATGCAGGAGACCCTGGTTCGATTTCTGGGTTGGAAAGATTCCCCTGGAGAAAGGATAGACTACCCACTCCAGTATTCATGGACTCCCCTGGTGGCTCAGATAATAAGGAATCCACCTGCAATGCAGGAGACCTGGATTTGATTACTGGGCTGGGAAGATCTCCTGAAGGAGGGCATGGCAACCCACTCCAGTATTCTTACCTGGACAGAGGAACCTGAAGAGCTACAGTCCACAGAGCTATAAAGAGTTGGATATGACTAGAGTGACTTAGCACAACACAGCACAGCACAAAAGGGACAAAAAATAGGAAAGAAAGAAAAGCCATGTAAATAAAACTTGTGTGATTTACTTGTTCTGTTACCTTATCATAAATTCACTTCTCCTTCATGAGCCTCAGCTTACTCTTTTGGAAAGAGGCATTGGAATCTATGGTTAAGGCTAATTTTGTTGTTTAGTTGCTAAGTCATATCTGACTCTTTGTGACGCCATGGACTGTGGTAGGCCAGGCTTCCCTGTCCTTCACTATCTCCCACAGTTTGCTCAAATTCATGTCCACTGAATTGTTGAGGTTATCTAACCTACTCATCCTCTGACCCCTACCCATCTCCTTTTGTATTCAATTTTTCCCAGCTGCTGCTGTTAAGTCACTTCAGTCGTGTCCGACTCTGTGTGACCCCATAGATGGCAGCCCACCAGGCTCCCCCGTCCCTGGGATTCTCCAGGCAAAAACACTGGAGTGGGTTGCCATTTCCTTCTCCAATGCATGAAAGTGAAAAGTGAAAGTGAAGTCACTCAGTTGTATCCAACTCTTAGTGACCCCATGGATTGCAGCCTACCAGGCTCCTCTGCCATGGGATTTTCCAGGCAAGAGTACTGGAGTGGGGTGCCATTGCCTTCTCCAATTTTTCCCAGCATCAGGGTCTTTTCCAGTGAGTTGACTGTTTACATCAGGTGGCCAAAGTATTGGAACTTCAACAACTCAGAAGTTTAAAAAATAGTGACTTTATGATAAACAACATAAAGTTTGCTAGCGTGCATTGATATCTATGGGTTTTCAATAAAGTAATAGTTACCTAATTAGATAATGTCAAACCTCAATTTAAACTCACTTCCCTGACTAAAGAATCTAACAGATAAGCAAGGTTTTTCTTGTTTACCATGAGTTTCAGGCTATAGTGACAAAGACAGACAGAAGTTACCTCTTATTATTACTCCCAGTACCCTCTTTAAGACCTTAGCATGAATTTAAATAGTACGTGTTACTGAATGAAATGAACTGTAGTCATATAGCCTGGAAATTCTAGAAAGGAGGACATCATTCCTCACAGAACACTCCACCAGTGCTTTGGTGACTAGATAAGAAAAATAGCAAGTGTTCTTTCTTAAGCTTCCAAAGAGAAAAGCAAAATGGGAAGAATAAATTAATTCCAATAACAGGAGAATTTAATTTAATTGCTATGTTTAAAATCACAAAGTAACCAAGGTCAGAAGTGATCTTAAGTGTACAGATTCCAGTCATTCATCTATTGTTTTATTTGCCTTGCCTCATACTCTCTAAGAAGCTACATTCCTCTACATGGACATACCCACCTCACAGCAATCTAACCATGTCCCCTCCATCACTGAATATAGTGTGGGAGAAAAAGTATATTTCCTGGCCCAAAACTAATGGTTAGATTTTGGAAGAATCATTTAATCTCCCTGGATCTTAGTTTACGTATCTGAAAATGGGAAAATAATAATGATGGTAAATACCAACTTCATCAGACTATTGTATGAATCCCAGTGAAAAAATATTTTAAATATTTTTAAATATTTTATGCTCAAAAATATTTTAAAGCATACTATTTATAGATGTAAATATTATCTCAGGCAAGTAAGAGTTTTGATTCCTTAGATTCCAGACTTTGAATGCCAATTTCCTTAATATACATCATAGACTTGAGAAAGTATTTTTTTAATCTTGTGATATGCCCTATTTTAAAGTAATAAAAATTCCCTGGATGCCAAAGGATATATATTAAATTCTATTCAGAAACCATGATTTCAAAAGGCATGGGTTGAGCATCAAAGTATCTCTTCCAAGGTATTTATCAATTATAAAGGAAAAATACTAAATTTACAAAGGAGCAATCTGGCATACACCATCTTAGACAAATGATTAAGGTTAACATCTGTAACGAGGCATACAGGCACAGTGAACCTGCAATACGATGCAGTGAAAGAACACGGCACGACTTCTGCAGTATTTGTGCCCTTAAAAAAGCAGACTTCAATCTAATTATGAGAAAACATCAGCCAAACCCACCATGAGAACATTCTGTCCAAAGCTCCCAGGTCATGGGGAAAAAAAAGAAAAAGGAAAGACTGAGAGACTGTCACACTTTGAAGGAGAATAAAGAAACAGAATAATTAAATATAACATGGAATCTTGGATTGAATCCTGGAGTACACAGAAGACATTAGGAAAAACAAAACAAAAAGCTGATGAAATTTGGATAAGGTCTGTATTTTAGTTAATAGAACTATGAAAGTGAAAGTGTTAGCCACTCTGACTCTTTGTGACCATGAACCAGGCTCCTCTGTCCACAGGATTCTCCATGCAATAATAGTAAAGTGGGTTGCCATTTCCTTCTCCACGGGATGTCCTGACACAGGGATAGAACCTGCATTTCTTGCATTACAGGTAGACTCTACAGTCTGAGCCACCAAGGAAGCCTTGCTACAGTATAGTATTGTACTGCTGTTTTACTTCTAGGTTTTGATACCTAGATGTATTTTGTATTATAGTTATGTAAGTTTCTAGAAGAGTTTGAATGAAATTCTAATATTTAGGAAAGAATTCATGTTCTTAATTTTCCAAAGGGATATAGAAAAAAATCAGTCTTGATACTTTTTGAAACTTGTTTCTTAGAACACTACATTCCCTTATAGGTTGGGTGACCATATCATACATTATCCAAATCAGAATTCTTTTGAAAAGCAAGAAAATGCTATTATTAATAGTATTTAAAAAAAAAATGCCTGAAGTCTTAGGGAAAAGTTAGGGAAGAAAAGCTACAATCACATCAATCACGGCTGCTTTATTTTTATCAGTTTTATATATCTGGGTTCTGAGAAAGGTTTTCTTTGTAGAAAACTTTTCCTTTAAAAAATAAAAAACTCCACTGCATTAAGCTTGCCTAAGAAACTCTCTGATAGTCTGTTCAATCCACAAAGAGTTATAGTGCCCATGCTCTTATTCATCTTTAATAACCAAGCTCAAATCCTTTCTCTTCCACAATGCCTTCCCAATAGTCAAGGCAAAAATTACTTTTTATTCTATCACATTTCATATATGCATCTCAGACATTTCATCCAGTGTTCTGAGAAACAGAGTCACAAGTATGACTATTCATCTATACAACTAATCTCATATTTCTCTACCTTGGAATTATTGCTACTTGGGGCTAGGACATTATTTCCAGCAGGGGAGTATGTCTTCCAGATTTTAGAAAACTAAGCAGTAGCACCTCAACCCCAGGGGTGACAATCAAAAGTGTTTTCTACATATTGTCAATGTCCTGTAGAGATAAAATTGTCTCCTGCTGAGAACCACGGAACTAAAGGAAGAATAGAACATGATATATCATGAGTATTCAGATCAAACAGATCTGGTCTTACATTGCTAACGTAGTTTTCTTTTTTTTAATTTAAATTTTTTTTTTTTTTATCTCAGGTGTACATGAGTCCCCAATCTTGAACCCCACCCCCCCCACCTCCCACTCCACATCAACTCTCTGGATCATCCCCGTGCACCAGTCTCAAGCATCCTGCATCCTGAACCGAACATAGACCGATGATTTGTTTCCCACTCGACACCACACAAGTTTCAGTGCCATTCTCCCAAACCTTCTCCTCNGATGTGAGAGTTGGACTGTGAAGAAAGCTGAGCCCTGAAGAACTGATGCTTTTGAACTGTGGTGTTGGAAATACTCTTGAGTGTCCCTTGGATTGCAAGGAGATCTAACCAGTCCATTCTGAAGGAGATCAGTCCTGGGTGTTCATTGGAAAGAATGATGCTGAAGCTGAAGCTCCAGTACTTTGGCAACCTCGTGCAAAGTGTTGACTCATTGGAAAAGACTCTGATGGTGGGAGGGATTGGGAGCAGAAGGAGAAGGGGATGACAGTGGATGAGATGGCTGGATGGCATCACTGACTCAACGGATGTGAGTTTGAGTGAATTCCAGGAGTTGGTGATGGACAGGGAGGCCTGGTGTGCTGAGATTCATGGGGTTCCAAAGAGTCGGAAACAACTGAGTGACTGAACTGAACTGAATAGCATCAAATCCATAAGTTGTCTACAAAGATTAAACTAACTTTAATAAATAAGGATTTGTAAAAGCTCTATGCACATGTGCTCACNGGAGTTGGTGATGGACAGGGAGGCCTGGTGTGCTGAGATTCATGGGGTTCCAAAGAGTCGGAAACAACTGAGTGACTGAACTGAACTGAATAGCATCAAATCCATAAGTTGTCTACAAAGATTAAACTAACTTTAATAAATAAGGATTTGTAAAAGCTCTATGCACATGTGCTCACCTGCTAATGTCTTCCTGGAATGTTTGGGGAAAAATATAAGATTAATCTGGAACTTGGAGTCATATTGCAAAGGCATTAAAGGAAGCCTATTGCCAATAATCAGGACTGTCAATAAATAATTAACTACATCATCATTTAACTATGATTTCCTAAAGTCAAAAGCTCAGTTCACCTCAACTTTTCCATGGGCAACACCTTCTTGGTTGTCAGGATGCCTTTTCACAGATTTTATATATATATATATATATGAAATTGGGTTACAGAATGCCTCCCAGTCCTCATCGTAAGTTTTATTTCATGAGAATTCTCTGTGGCCTCAGAATCAAAATGCTGGAAGGAAACAGTTGACACTACTTTAGATTCAGTGAAGTTGGCTTTTCACTCAAGTAAGATGCCCTTCATTTCTAGTCATTTCTGTGAGCTCTTTAAGAAGAAGATGGACCATGAAGACAGAGGGACAAGATGGGCATGAAGGAGAGGCAGACAAAAGGCCAAGTCCCCAGGCTGGTTCTTGAGCATTTCAAACACCTGAATTTAATCTGTGTGACAGGAACGTGGTGTCATTTGATATGAATGCCACTAGCCACATACTTTTCTTTAAAAGCTTTTATACGCCCACCCCTGGCTCCCTCTTTTATTCCAGCCTCAAAAGCAGAGGGTCAAGTTTTAACATCTCCGGTTACAGAAGGCCTGTGTGCTGGTTAGGGTAAAGGATAGGTATGTAGTGTGTGTGTGCGCGTGTGTGTGTGTGTGTGTATGTGTGTGTGTGTGTGTGTGTGTAATATTCTTGACTTTACAGCGATTATTTACCAGCTGAGTGACTGGGCCCCTGGTTTGCTTCAGGTGCTGTCTGCCAGCAGTTCACTGCCCAGAGTCTCAGTTTTCCTTATTACAACCATCTCTTGCTTCCTGTTTACCCTGGGTAAAGAGACCAGGTTTCATGCCTGCAGGCCCACATTCCTTTGCTGAGCAGGTTTTCCAAGCCTCAGGCTACAGGTTTCACCCTCCCATTGTAGCAAGTGAAGCATGTTGAAATAAAAAGTAAGTCCACCCAACATCCAACAATGGAAACCACTCAGGAAGCCGCACAACTGAACAGAATGTTTATATCATCCTTGCACGGTTATTTGGAGTTATCTTTATAGATACACTGTGACTGTATGTTCAGGAGTATAGAGCAAAAGAGGAGGATGAGCCAGAGCTTTTTTCCTACAAATTCTAATTTCTTTCCTCATCCTATTCCATTTCCCCAATCCTCCCCATGCATATATGCACATACACACACACTTTAAACTCTAGCTTAAGTAAATGACTCTTTGTCCAAGAACATTTTATACACGTTTGTAATTTGCAGCTTCTAATCATGTTTCTTTTACTTAAAATGTCTTTCTGCATCTGCTTTGATGGCTAAATCACTCTCAAGTTTCAAATCAAATGTTACCACATTTGTTAACTTCTGGACTTATCCCTTTTGCTGGGCTCTAATAGAACCTTTTGATTCTATCAATAGTATTTGCACATTAAATTATAATTTGTTAAGAACCATTTTCGCGTTCTCCCTTTAGACTATAAATGTCTGGAGGGCAAAATCTACTTTATTCTTCTTGCTATTCCAACAATTAGGGCTTCCCTGGTGGCTCAGCAGTAAAGAATCTGCCTGCCAATACAGGAGACACAAGTTTGATCCCTGGGTTCCAAAGAGTCCCTGGAGAAGGAAATAGTAACCTATTCTAACATTCTTGCCTGGGAAATCCCATAGACAGAGGAGCCTGGCAGAATACAGTCCATGGGGTCACAAAAGAGTAGGATACAACTCAGCAACTAAACAAATAACAAAATCCCAATGATTATCCACTGCATTGCTCTGCATATATTAACAGTATGCCAGGTGGACACTTAACAAATATTTGTTAAGGAATGCCATGGCAATTCAATGGTTAGGACTCAGTGCTTTCATTGTCAATGAAATTAGTCATTCAATCTAGGTTCAATCCTAAATCAGGAAATGAAGACTCCAAAAGCTGAGCAGCCAAACAATTAAAATAACAAAAATTAACAAATAAATAAATATTTGTTCAGTCTATGTGGTGGGAAACCAAGGGGTTAAGAATATAAAGGTATGAACATTGGGGTACATGTGTCTCTTTCAATTCTGGTTTCCTCGGTGTGTACCCCAATGTTCATCGCAGCACTATTTATAATAACCAGGACATGGAAGCAACCTAGATGTCCATCAGTAGATGAATGGATAAGAAAACTTTGGTACATATACACAATGGAGTATTACTCAGCCATTAAAAAGAATACATTTGAATCAGTTCTAATGAGGTGGATGAAGCTAGAGCCGATTATACAGAGTGAAGTAAGCCAGAAAGAAAAACACCAATACAGTATACTAACACATATATATGGAATTTAGAAACATGGTAATGTTAAACTTGTATGTGAGACAGCAAAAGAGACACAGATATATAGAACAGCCTTTTGGACTCTGTGGGAGAGGGAGAGGGTGGGATGATTTGGGAGAGTGGCATTGTAACGTGTATGATATCATAAGTGAAACGAATCACTGGTCTAGGTTCAATGCAGGATGCAGGATGCTTGGGACTGATGCACGGGGATGATCCAGAGAGATGGTGTGGGGTGGGAGGGGGGAGGGGAGATCAGGATTGGGAGCTCATATACACTCGTGGCTGACTCATGTCAATGTATAGCAAAATGAAAACAGTATTGTAAAGCAAAACAAATTAAAAAATTAAAATTAAAAAATATGTTTTAATAATAATATAAAGTTACATTTGATTATTAAAACATTGGTTCAGTTTCATAATTCCCTCAAAAATAAGAAGAAAGATGCCAGACAAAAGTAAAAAAGGCTTGTCTGTAGCTCACTTTGATTAGGCAATAGAGCATTCATGATCTATCCATTATTATTCTAAAGCTCTGGACTCAGTCACTAGTTCCTCTCAACAAGACTCTCCACACAATCAAAGAACCATTAAGACAATGTGAAATCAAGCACAGTTATCAGTTAGATCCTTGCTTTATAATTTGCTTAATAAATACCACTCTGTAACCTGTCTTCACTGATTAAACTCACTTTAATTGTTCCTGCAAATTGCAAGCCCACCAAGCTTCATGTAGATTAGAGAATATATCACAAGATTCCTTTAATTGCCCCTTATTGATCATGCCTCTAATTATGGCTAGCCGTTCCCTGGTGGCTCAGAGGTTAAACGTTTGCCTCAAATGTGNCTGATTAAACTCACTTTAATTGTTCCTGCAAATTGCAAGCCCACCAAGCTTCATGTAGATTAGAGAATATATCACAAGATTCCTTTAATTGCCCCTTATTGATCATGCCTCTAATTATGGCTAGCCGTTCCCTGGTGGCTCAGAGGTTAAACGTTTGCCTCAAATGTGGGAAACCCGGGTTTGATCCCTGGGTCGGAAAGATCCCCTGGAGAAGGAAATGGCAACCCACTCCAGTATTCTTGCCTGGAGAATCCCATGGACAGAGGAGCTTGGTAGGCTACAGTCCACGGGGTCACAAAGAGTCGGACATGACTGAGTGACTCCACTTTCCCTTTCATAGAGCTGGTGATGGACAGGGAAGCCTGGCATACTGCGATTCATGGGGTCGCAAAGCGTCAGACACGACTGAGCGACGGAACTGAACTGATAGCAGTGGTGGCTTAAGTTGATTTTCAAAACATGAAGCTAATCTTGACGGTTCAAATTGGTCAAGATTCTGACTGTTTAATTGGGCCCACGTAAGTGTCCGAAGAATGACCTCTTGATGTTAGAGGGCCAAAAACTCCACTCTCAGATCATGCTGATGCTGCCATTTTCTGAAAATGCTTCCAAAGAAGAAGCAGTTAACTCAAGTATGCCTTGGAACACGGATCGCATCAGCTTTTTCTTGCCTTCAATCACCTTTCTCCATGCCTCAGACCACCCTGCTTCTTTATCTCATAAATATCTCAAGCCTCTTGCGTTTGGGGAGGCAGATTGGAAATCTGTTCTCCTTTCTTCTTTTTTGGCTTCCTTGTGAAGAAATCCTTTCTCCGCAGAAAACCTCAGCATCTAAGCATTTGGCTTGCTGAGCATTGGGAAATGAAACTAATTCCATAACAAATGGTTAAAAGACGAAAGATCCGGCTAGAAGTTGCAAATATAAAGTGGATGAAACAATTAAGAATAACTGACCTTGGTTGTAAAACTATGATATCATATCTTACCCTATCATATATCATAGCAGTGACTATGAATATGCACACATAGAGACTTCCTTCTGGTGGGGTTCAAGATTGGGAACTCATGTACACTTGAGATGAAAAAAATAAATAAATAAATAAAATTTTTTATATTAAAAAAAAAAAGAGACTTCCTTCTGGTTTTTAGGCATTTCCTTGAGCATTAACAAATTTTTTGAATGTGGAAATACAGTAATTATTATAATACCTCAGTCAATTCACTTAACCACTCTAAGAACCTTCACTTTTAAAGTGGAGATAGCATTCTGACCTGAAAGAGTTTTTGTTAGTTGAATTACATGAAAACATGCAAACTGTAATTAATAAATATCATGGAATTATAAAAGTCATATGAAATTATGTCCTGTAATAATAAAAGCAATACCAAAATTTTATTTTCTATTTTCACAACTGTTTTATATGAGTAATGCAAAGTATGTGAATGCACAGATTGAAAAAAGTAAGGCTTGGAGTTAAGTAAGAATCTGGAAAGAGGCCACTTGACTATCATACTTGTCAGATGTAAAAATGATGTAGAGTTAGTGGGATAGGTGAAAGAAGTAGTGAGTTTTGACACAGTATTTCATAAATTGATGGGGATTTTTTAGATCAGTGCTGCAGGACTTAGAGATAGTATAAATTTGAATTTGAATGCAATTTACCCATTAATGCTCCTTCCTCAGGTACCTTTCAGCCCAGTCCATCCCATGACTCAGCTTTGCCCCAGTGTTGAATAATCTGATACCTATATTACCAGTTCAACTTTCTCTCCTGAGCTTCAAACAGACCTAAATTTCTAACTTCCTGGCAACCAGCTCAGCTCCACATTCCATGAACATTTCAGACTCAACATGTCCTAAACAGAATCCCCACACCTACTCTTCTTTTCATTCTCTCCATTTAAATTAATGGACTCACCATCTACCAAAACAGACTACCATCTTTAACTTCCCATTTACCTACCATATTCTATCAGTTGTCTTCTTCCACTGATATCCTGAATATCTCAAGATTTCTTCATCTCTCTCCATTCCTAGCACCCTTAATGGAGTTTAGGCACTTATATGTACCATATGAGCCAATACAATTATGGTGAGAAATACACAAGATTCAGCTCCAGCTAAGCTGTCTGTGTCTAACACATTCCATGCACTTTCAACTGTCTCCACATCTTTGCATCTGATCCAAACTTCGTTTTCAGTTCTTTAATACTTATTTTAAAATCTTTTGCATTTTTATCTGCTTCCTCTATTAAACAATGCCTTCCACAAAGGCAAGAATCTTGTCTAATTTATATTTGTATTCTTCAGTACAGTTCAGTTCAGTTCAGTCGCTCAGTCACGTCCAACTCTGCAACCCCATGAATCACAGCACGCCAGGCCTCCCTGTCCATCACCAACTCCTGGAGTTCACTCAGACTCATGCCCATCGAGTCAGTGATGCCATCCAGCCATCTCATCCTCTGTCGTCCCCTTCTCCTCCTGCCCCCAGTCCCTCCCAGCATCAGAGTCTTCTCCAATGAGTCAACTCTTCGCATGAGGTGCCCAAAGTACTGGAGTTTCAGCTTTAGCATCATTCGTTCCAAAGAAATCCCAGGGCTGATCTCCTTCAGAATGGACTGGTTGGATCTCCTTGCAGTCCGAGGGACTCTCAAGAGTCTTCTCCAACACCACAGTTCAAAAGCATTAATTCTTCAGTGCTCAGCTTTCTTCACAGTCCAACTCTCACATCCACACGTGACCACAGGAAAAACCATAGCCTTGACTAGACGGACCTTAATCGGCAAAGTAATGTCTCTGCTTTTGAATACGCTATCTAGGTTGGTCATAACTTTCCTTCCAAGGAGTAAGTGTCTTTTAATTTCATGGTATTCTTAATCACAATCATAATACTCACAACTTGTAGATACTAAAAAACATTTGTCAAATAAAGAAATTCCAAGTGCTGTAGAATAAAAGACTCTGAGTAAAAATTTAAAAAAAAATGAATCTTATAAATGTACTTTTAAAAATAAATTATTCCATTAGATCATAAATAACTTGAAATTTTTGACTGTGGAGAGCTCAGTTCCACATAATTTTCTCTCTTCTGCCATTGTGGGTTTCCTAAATTGAATTAGGGCTTTCCTCGAAGCTCAGTTGGTAAAAAATCCACCTGCAATGCAGGAAGCCCTGGTTCAATTTCTGGATTAGGAAGATCCCCTGGAGAAAGGATAGGCTACCCATTCCAGTATTCTTGGGCTTCCCTTGTGGATGAGCTGGTAAAGATTCTGCCTGCGATGTGGGAGACCTGGGTTCAATCCCTGGGTTGGGAAGATCCCCTGGAGAAGGCTACCCACTCCAGTATTCTGGCCTGAAGAAAGAGTCAGCCATGACTGAGTGACCTTCATTTTCAAATTGAATTAAATTGTTTCAGGTATTTGATTTAGTTATGCACTTTCGTCATATTCTTTTACATTTCCTATTTCATTCACAAGAGAAATTTTAAAAAAAACTAGTTTAAATCACCCTTTAAAACTGTATCATAACAAAATATTCATATAAAAGGAATTCTATATCCCCAGAATTACTATTCTTATTTATACTTTTGCATTAATATAACTGAGAATTAAAGCCAATTTTGGAAAAAGTCCTAAACACAAATAACTTCGTGACATAAAAACCAACAACAAAAGAGAAACCAAGACACAAAGAGCTAGATCAGAGCAGTCATCATCACATATCCCAGACTGAGATCACTTGTTTTATTAGAGATCTGGGACTCAGGGTGGCCTTTGACTAAGGAATGGTTTGGCAAATGAAGGATCCAGACTGTTTACAGGAAGGAAAGAAGACTTTGAAAGAATAGTTGAATGAGAAAATCCTTAAAGAAAATATACTTAACAGATTCACAAAGTAGTTTGATTGACTGAAAACCAATTAATTAATTAACCAACCACTCACCCTGTTCATACTCATGTATACACACACGTGCATACATACACACACACACACACACACACACACACCCCCGCTATTCTTACTTCTGTCTAAGGAGAGCTATATGAAGTTTCCCTTGGCTGATAGGAAGTCTTGGGCAAAATGCAATATTCCAGTCTACTAGCTGCATTCATGTATATTTAAGGGGTAGTTATTCTACCACAACCCCTTTTTTAAACTTTCTATTTTATATTGGAGTATAGCCAATTAACAAAGTTGTGATAGTTTCAAGTGAATAGTAAAGGGACTTAGCCATATGTATACACGTACCCATTCTCCCCTAAACTCCCCTCCCATCCAGGCTGCCACTTAACATTGAGCAGAGACCTTGTTTTCACTCCCTTTTGATATTTTATTTTTCATCTTCTTTTTAAAGTATTGATTTTATTTCCATATGGCAGGAAAAAAATAAAGCACTATCAAGTATTAGAGCCATGCAGTGGTATTTCTCTGAAGGTAACAGAACTTGGTTTTTAGTCTTTTACCCTGAATTTCTTCCAGCAAAGAACACTGAGAGAATAAGTGCTTAAACATACCAGGTATGAGAAATAAGAGAAGACTTGGCCCAGGAAGTGGTGGATGCCATAACAAAAGCAGGTGGTATTTATTTTTGACTTGTAATAAAAAAGAGTGACTACTACTTCAAAATATATATTATATTAATTATTAGAACCAGATTCCCTTTAAAGGCAGGAAATGGCTTTGGAAACACACATTATTAAGCTCTTTCAGTTGGATTAACATGTATTAAGAAAAAGAGAAGCAGATAAATGGCTCTGCACTTTAATAAGGAAGAGGAAAAGAACAGGAGTTCGGGGAAGAGCAAGAGCAGGAAAGAGAAGACGAGATTCTGAAGCAATGCATCTGAGCATTATTGTTAATAATGTCTTTTAAAAATAAGAAGATCCAACATTCCATCGGAAGTTCTGGGCATTATTGTGATGCAAATTCCTGTTGTATCACCCAGAAGTTCTGAGTGAGTCTTCTCTCACGTATATGTCTTTGTGCCAGTGTTATGTTGTTCTATATGATTCTGGGTGGTTAAGAGTCAGGCTAGGGGCTGATGTTGATGCTTGCGTTGAGGTATGGTGAATTAGGAGAATGACATAATCCATACAATAAACTAATTTAGTGCCTTCAAGTGATTGACATCAGAAGCAAACCTTGAGACCATAAGCCCTTGAAGACATCTACATAAATCTTAAAAAAGACCCTTGTCTTTTGCTGAGAGCAGAATGGGATTCTAGCCAACTTCACTTATGTGTTAGAGGGAAAGAAGACCCCCTCTAGCCTCTAATCACATACATTTTGCCTCAGATCCTTTTTGTAAAATAATGGTTTTACCAATTAAAATTATTTATTTATACACATACATACTTGCTTACATGAAGAAGTGTGTTTAAAATAAAGCAAGAAATGGAATATATGCCATCCAACCATAGAAGGACTTAAATGCAGATTGCCATATTTTGAATTTATAGCAAATAAAAAATTGTTATATTCTAAAATGATGTGACAACCTATAAAAATAAAATAGAAAGGATGGAGAAGGCAAGAATTTCGAAGCCCTTATGTATATTCTTATATGTGTCCGGTTTTGTTGAAAATATAAAGGCTGATTTTTCACTGCATTTATAGCTCTGTTTTATTTTCTGACTATTCAGAGTGTCCAAGGACAGCTTAAGTCTCCCTAGGAAAGTTGAAATAATAGTAGAAGGGGACCTCTCAGCCATCTGAGACAAATTTAAAATCTACTTGGAAAGATGAGATTTAAGACATAAAAAATACTCTTAATTTCTTTATAATTTAACCTTACAATGGCCCAGTGAAGTTCAGAGGAAAGGCAGTTATTCATTGTGTCCATTTTAGAGATATTACTACCAAGGCCTAGAGGAAAAAAGTGATTAAACATGATCACAGAGCTATATCTGACTTCCTACTTAACACTATTCTACATTCCCTGTCTGAATAAAATAATTATACACAAAAATAATTATACACAGAAAAATCTATATACACTATAAGCAATAAACATAGATGAACACAAGTATTGCAATTTTTCAACAATATTACACTATAATTTTTGCTAAGAAATTAGCAAGAGGAAATAGCATCATATAGTTAATACAAATACTATGCATTTTTTCTAATATAAAACAGCTCCACTGTTTACGAAGAAAATTCTATAAACCTATTATAGCTTTTGTCTATGTAAAACCCAGGTTGAATCTTATCATTTTCTTAACAGTACATGTTTTTAAAGCACATAGATTCTCCACAAAAACTAATTTAAGAGTGATGCCCAAGCTGCCTCCTACCTTGCAAATTTCGAGAAACTTATCACTTGTGTATTTCACAGGGTGCTCAGTGAAGGTAGCAAAAGGCATCTCAGTGGACCACGGATTCCAGCGGACTAACAGTGACTGTTGCTCAGGACTCCCCCAGTAGATCCTGAGGCCTTCTCCTTGTCTCCTGCAAGAAAGAAGCTTTCCCTTAGATTAGTCAACTTCATTGCTACTGCTAAGCTGCCTTCAGTTGTGTCCGACTCTGTGCCACCCTGTAGATGCTAGCCCACCAGGCTTCCCCGTCCTTGGGATTCTCCAGGCAAGAACACTGGAGTGGGTGGGTTACCATTTAATCTTCATTAGATTAAACCAAAAAGAAAAGGATGCAAAGGAAATGTACTACCCCAGTCAGCCTCTGTACTGATACTGAGATAAGAGGCTGACCTACCAACTAGCTGAATTCTTCCAAGGAATTCAAGAGGGAAGAAAAGGATGGATTTGGTCTCAAACATGATGAGTGAGGGACAGAGAGGCCTGGTGTGCTGTAGTCCATGGGGTCATAAAGACACAACTTGGCAGCTGAACAGCAACAACATGATGAGTTCAAGGTGTTGTTGAGAAATCTGTAGGTTAATGCTTGATTGGAAATGTTACTCTGGTGTTCTGAACAGAAACCAAGGCTGGAAATAAGCATACTGAAGTTATGCCAATATTCTGATGATCAAAGTTAAAAGAGAAAGGAAGAAAGAAGAGTCAAGGTGGCGGGACAGGAATTGAAACATGGAAGACATAGTCAACATGGGAGATGGTTTCAAGGAGAAGGAAGATAATAACAACTACAGAACCTACCAAGCAGTAAAACCAGGCAAGAAGTGACTGAGAAAAGACATTGGGACTTCTGTAGTGGAAGGGTATGTTTGATCTTTAAGAGAATGAATGGTCAGTTCAAAATGCCCTGTGACCTCAGCTTTTATGTCTCCTGGTTCTCTATTCTCTGCACACATTTCATCCACCAGAATTGCAGCAACAAACATACCAGAGCTCTGCCTGGTCACAGTTCTGATCCACAGTATGTGGGAGGCACCACTATCTTTCAGAGGCCAAGCCTATTTAGTAAACCCAAGTGCAGAGCAAGAGAAAGTAGGTTTGGGAGCGATGATAGGAGGAGACTTGTGGAAGTGGAATGTGGTCTCATTGAATAACAAGTCTATAATCTCTGTGGCCTCTTTTTTGCCTGTACCATCCAGAATTTACAGTTGTGGTTTTAGACATTTCTGAATGCAAAGAGGCCCTTGGAGGTTAAGCCAATCTCAGGTGCTTTGCATTCAACAAGCTTTAAAACTAAGTTACCTGTAATTCTAAGCAGCCCCATGGAACATCACAGAGCTCTCATTTCTTCTAGAAATTAAATCCTCGGATCTAGAAGGAAAAACCAGAGCTCACCTGTGATGCCTTCACAAAGCTGTCACTTCCTGTATTAAGATAGATTCCTTTGGGAATGTCATTGTGGTTTCCAAATGTTTATCCACGTAGAGATGTGTATAAACACAATCTCACACCTACATATAAAACACCCCGACTGGCCTCAGCTTCTTTTTACAAAAGGGAAGTAAGAAAAGAGAAACAGTCTGCTGCACAATTCTCAGATTTTTGATGATTCTATCTGAAGGCTGATATCCAGCCTTTTTTTTTATTTTTTTTTTA